>OX439485.1:62012034-62472713 GCA_949320155.1 Melangyna quadrimaculata
AGCACCCTTGCATCCGTGGTAATGGAATAGCTTCATTACAATTTTTTTCATATTTTATCATTAATTTCTTATTTTATTCAATCAAGATAATTCAAGATAATGCACATTAATATCATTTAATTGCCGTGGTTCTTGGTTACTACTTTTTTAAAGCTGGAAAAAAAATTCAGGTGGCGGCAAAAACCCACGCTACGCCACTGCTCATAACTTAAGAGCCTCATAAACCTATTCACCAAGCAATATTAGTAAAAATTTACGAGCGCTCGCAAAAGTTATGAGTGGTCTCGACCACTAATAAGTTACGAGCGCTCTCTTCGAAAAGTTGTCCGAAAACTTTCGCAATAAAACGTCCCTTCTCTCCAAGATAAACATTAATACAGCCAATGTTGGTATTTCTGGGTATTTCTATGACGTCACAGTTGACAATCATCTTTTGTAATTATTTTCTGTTTAAAGTGAAGCCATAATTAAGGTAGGTAATCAAAAGAAGTATTTTTAGACGGTAATACAAAAGCATAATATTGTTATGTTAAATTCTCAAAAAACTACTACCTATAATTTTTTTTTTCAGAGATTAGGTATACCTATTTACAAATAAAAGTAAAAAATGTTCTGGGTTTGTTGATATTATTTTGGCGTCTGCCTATTCAGCTGTCTATCATTTTACTTTTACAGTTTGGCATTGTTTGGTTGGCTCTCTTTTTCGAAAATTTGCTCTCATATTCAAACATTGAATCACGTTTTCGAACATAGAAAAATACTTATGAGTGGTAGGTGAATAGCACAAATAATTTTTAAGTTATGAAGCTCATAAAGTTAAGAGCAGTTTATGGCGCTCAGTGAATACCAGCCTAAGTATTTTTACTTCAAATATTAATTCGCAATCAATTTTAAGCTTTTATATTGCAATAATTTCAAGCAGTTAAAAGACTTTAAGTTAAAAGAATGCAATACTAAAGATTTATTGAATTCTTTGAAATATTTTATAAGTCTTTTGCATTGATTGCATTCTTGAAGTCTTTTGATTGCAATCAAAGTACTGCAGTCTTTTGACTACTTTTGAAGTCTTTTTTTGTATGTATTTTTAAACTTTAAATGAGAAAATAACTCCAAAAAATAAAAATACTCCAAGAGAAAAAGACTTCAAAGTAGTCAAAAGACTGCAGTACTTTGATTGCAATCAAAAGACTTCAAGAATGCAATCAATGCAAAAGACTTATAAAAGACTTCAAATAATTCAATAAGTCTTTAGTATTGCATTCTTTTAACCTAAAGTCTTTTAACTGCTTAAAATGATTGCGCTATAAAAGTCTTAAAAATTGACTGTGAATTACATTGCGAAGTTGAAATACTAGGGTGAAGTTAAAATACTTTGAATTAAGTATTTTTATTCAATTGATTGCAATACTAAAATGAAGCATTCTTTCCCAACTCTGCTACACATGCACCAACAAAACAATGTGTTTTTTTCGATGCACTGCATACTGTCGTTGAGTGTCAACTTTTTTTGACAATTTGGAAAAAATATATACTTTTTTTTGGCAATAGCATAAAACGGTGGTCAATGTTAAATAACGAGTCATCTGAGGACTATAAAATTACACTTAAAAGGTTTTGCCCTACTAGATGGTCATCAAGAAATGTCATTTTTTCGTTGTACGGAAAAATTATTCATTAATAATGAAAGCAATGTACCAACTTAATTTAGCTTCAAAAAAAAAGATAAACGTGATGAAAATAAAAATATAATTGAAATTTTAGAGAGCTATGAATTCATTGCATTGGACTCGTTTTTTTTTTTTTTTTTCTTTATTCTAAATCATTAACCCTGTGTCCAAAGCCTTACAACATAAAAACAAATATTTACAAAAGCAAGTAGTTTACTAAGTAATCTTTTAAATAGACTAAGAACCGATTTTTAAATCATCAGTTAAACTATCAAAGGAATAAATACTATAGCAACACGAACAAATTTTTGTTTTATTCGAAGAATAAATACTATCTGAGGTTTAACTGACTATTGAAAAATTGGCCCTTAGAGAATTAAGAAATCAAAAATCATTCTTAAGTTTGCTTGTCGAGTCCAGAGATATGGGAAAAGAGTGGGGGTAACAACTGTTTCTAAAAATAAAAGAAAGAAAACAACGAAACGCGTTTTTAACGAATTATCAGAAGTTGGGAGAATATCGGACCCGGAATCTTAAAAGTCAATGTTTATTATAATTGCTATTTAGAGATTTCAGAGATGATTTAATAAATAAATTTAAGAAAACAAAGGCAATAAAAGTTTTTATTTTAGTTTTTTACCGTTAGTTCAAGTTTTATATCACATCATTTATTTACATATGTACATATTTAAAGACCATATGTATGTACCATTAAATAAACTGGATTTGTTATTGTGAGTGTTTTTGTTTAGTTTTGTAAAAGTTGTTTTTTGTTTAATTTGTAATTTTGTAGGGGGCCCCCAACTAATTCATGATACGGGGCCCGTCGAAGGCTAGCTACGCAACTGAAGTTATTGTTATTTAATTTAATTTTTAAGAAACGAAATAAATGCATTTGCTACACTTTTTTTTCAAATAAATTTTCGTATCTATCTATCTATCTATCAAAGGGCACGGTAGTGCCGATCCAAGTTCTGGCACAACAACCTTTTTACAGGATCAAACTGAGACTATTTTCGACCCCTCTAACTTCAGTAACAATAAAGTCAGAAACTTATCGCAGCATTTGCTAATGTCACCAGATTTCAGTTTTTATTACCTAATTACTGAATTTTAAAATGAAAACTTGACTATAGTAAACCAACTCAATTTAAGTCAGTTATCATTAAATAACAGATTTCTCTGATAATTGTTATGTTCTTCCTTATTACTCTACTTGCTAAAATATTTGATATTTAACATAATGGAACTTAGAACTTGGCGTACTTTTAGATCTTACTACTTTTAACGGCTGACTTGTTACGCAATGGTTTTTGTACATAGAAGAACTTGGCTACTATTTTAATATTTATGTTTTTGAAGGGATCTATCTATCAAAGCTAAACTAGAATCTTTTAATAAATTGTATAATATTTGTGACCTTTTTATCGATAAAGATAGATATAACTTTTTGTAGGCTATGGGTCAATAAATTAAAGATGTTATTTGATGTGCAACGTTTCGAGCATGTTTATGCTCTTCATCAGGCCTTTATTTATACAAATTATAAAAGTTATACAGATATACATTAATATAAAAAGTATTACATATGACGTCAAGTAACTTACAAACAATATTTAAAGAAATTACGTTAAGGGAATAAACCACTCATTATAGGTTCATAATAATCTCATGAAATAAAATCTATTACAAAGAAACACATTAATTAAAAAGTTTAAACTTTAAATTTGAATTTGAATTTACTGGTGGAAAAAAAACCTCCATTTATCAAAACAATCAACTATTCTTTAACCTACTGTATGTTGTTGGTCGCTTAATCTTAATGAATTGAACTCTTTCAATAATAAAATCAAATTCGCGGTCGAAATGGAATGAAATGGCGAACTTCCATATTTGGATGTGAAAGTTTTAAGGCGGAATGATAGACTGATTTTCGATTGGTATAAAAAACCTACTGCTTCAGGTCGCCTTATTAGTTTTCACTCCAAACAACCCAAAACAATAATCATCAATACGGATCAAAACTTTGTCAACCGTGTTCTCGACACAAACGATGTTTCCTTCCACCAGAAGAATACAACCATTATCCGGAACACCCTGTTATTCAATTCCTTCCCCACCATCATTGTCAACAAGCTCATCAAAAACTACCAACAAACTGCCGTCTGTCTGGTCATAAATTAGATTTAAACAGCGGGGCTGCAAAAAAAAACTGCATTAGCTCTCCATTGTTTGCAAGAAAAACCCAAACCACATTTGGACAATATGGAGATTTTGCAAACAGAGCAACATTATTCAAAGAGAATATTGCTGGTAGGGATGGGCCAAACTGCTAGTTATCGGTAACTGTTACTAACTATTATTGCTTCTTCCCAATACCTGTTAAAAATACCTGTTACTGAAATAACAGTTAAGAAATCAAAATTCTTCTGGAAACTTGAAAGATCGAGACATTTTTTTTTATCTAATTTATGATTTTTCTGAACTGTGCTTTCGCTTATCAGTGATTTCAGTTGTTGTTTCCCGCTCATAAAAACAATCTAGTTTTCATCATGGCGCTCCAGAGTTTTAAATAAATTCCGGCAAGGCCCTAGCATATCTGAATAATGGCCAAAACTAGGGCCTTGTCGATTATGAACCCTTTTGCCTCGTCAGAAAAATCACTCTAGGCCCCGGAAAAGCAGAAACTAGATTTGTTCATATCTTTGCTAGAAACATTAAAAAAGGGTATTTTGGTATCGGTTGTGATTCGATAGTAAAATAACTCAGATCAAAAATAAAAACCTGCCCGGGCGTCAAAAACAAAATAATGCCCGGGCGTCAAAAATTAAATGACTCCCGGGCGTCAGATATAAATTGACGCCCGGGCTTGAAAAACAAAATGACGCCCGGGCGTCAAAAATTAAAATACTCCCGGGCGTCAGAAATAAATTGACGCCCGGTCGTCAAAAATAAAATGACGCCTGGGCGTCAAAAAAAAATGACGCCCGGGCGTGAAAAACAAAATGACGCCCGGGCGTCAAAAACAAAATGACGCCCGGCCGTCAGAAATAAATTGACGCCCGGGCGTCAAAAATAAAATGACGCGCGGGCGTCAGAAACAAAATGACGCCCGGGCGTCAAAAAAAAATGACGCACGGGCGTCAAAAGCGTCAAAAACAAAATGACACCCGGGCGTCGAAAATAAAATGACGCCCGGGCGTCAAAAACAAAATGATGCCCGGGCGTCAAAAATAAAATGACGCGCGGGCGTCAGAAACAAAATGACGCCCGGGCGTCAAAAACAAAATGACGCCCGGGCGTCAAAAAAAAAATGACGCACAGGCGTCAAAAGCGTCAAAAACAAAATGACACCCGGGCGTCAAAAACAAAATGACGCCCGAGCGTCAAAAAAAATTACGCCTGGGCGTCAAAAATAAATTAACACCGGGGCGTCAAAAATAAAATGACGCCCGGGCATCAAAAACAAAATAACGCCCGGGCGTCAGAAATAAATTGACACCCGGGCGTCAGAAATAAAATGACGCCCGGGCGTCAAAAAAAAATGACGCCCGGGCGTCAAAAACAAAATGACGCCCGGGCGTCAAAAATAAAATCACGCCTGGGCGTCAAAAACAAAATGACGCCCGGGCGTCAAAAAAAAATGACGCCCGGGCGTCAAAAAAAAAATGACGCCCGGGCGTCAAAAATAAATGACGCCTGGGCATCAAAAATTAAATTGACGCCCGGGCGTCAAAAAAAAATGACGCCTGGGCGTCAAAAATAAAATGACGCCCGGGCGTCAAAAAAAAAATTGACGCGCGGGCGTCAAAAAAAAAATGACGCCTGGGCATCAAAAATAAAATGACGCCCGGGCGTCAAAAAAAATGACGCCTGGGCGTCAAAAATAAAATGACGCCCGGGCGTCAAAAAAAATGACACCCGGGTGTCAAAACAAAATGACGCCCGGGCTAAATCAGTAACAAAGAACAACTTTTTGGTGAATTTATACAATGAATCTGGATCACTTATAAGCGAAATCACTGTTAAGCTAAATCTGTATTGAAATTTTTGCGATAAGCCTGCAATAACTGATAAGCATAGTCGCAGTTAAGCTAAAGCAGTAATAAAGAATAACTTTTCGACCGCTTTCAGACAAGGAAACTGTGCCAGAAACTAGCTAGTTTGTGAGAAGGGCGAGAGGGGAGATTTTTTTCTTTCCCTTACGCCCTTCTCGCCTACAAACTCCCAGTTGCCGGCAACTCAGTTTCTTTGTGTGAAAGCAGTCTTTGTTTAATTTACACGATGACTCTGAAATCAATAATAAAACGAAATCACTGTTAAGGTTAAACCGCACTCTGCAGAACTGCACTGCAGCGAAACTGCGATTCACATTTTTATAATATTAATTAATATTTTGACGCGTCCTGAAGTGCAGTTCCGCTGCAGTTGTGTGCGGTCTAACCTTTAAGCTAAATCAGTATTGAAATGTTTGGTGAATTTACACGATAACTCTGCAATAACTAATAGGCAGAATCGCAGTTAAGCTAAATCAGTAATAAAGAACAACTTTTTGTTGAATTTACAAGATGACTCTGAAATCACTTATAAGCGAAAGCACTGCCAAAGTTAAATCAGTATTGAAATTTTTGGTGAATTTACGCGATAACTCTAGAATAACTCATAAGCAGAATAGCAGTTAAGCTAAATCAGTAATAAAAAAAAAACTTTTTGTTGAATTTACAGGATGAATCGGAAATAAGTAATAACAACAAGCAAAACCACTGTTAAGTTTCTTGGATTGTCACAATAACCCTTAAATAACTTATAAGCAGAATAACAGTTTGGCAATATCAATTTTTAACAACAATTTTTAGTTTAATTAACGCAATGTGTCTGAAATCAGTTATAAACAGATAATTCCAAAAAAGCTAAACCATTAACCATTATAAATTTTCAGAAGTCAGAATTGAGCAATGTTATAGGAATTTACACAATGCCTCTGAAATCACTTTTAAGCATAATCACAGTTTAGCAATAATATCAGTACCGAAGAAAATGTTTGTCTTGAATTTTCTTAAATTGATTTGTTTCGTGATATAACCAATTCTGAAAAAAAAAAATTATCAATTTTAAATGTTATTTCAGTAACAGGTATTTTTGTATTACAGTAGCAATACGTTATTGCTACTTTCCAATACCTGTTACTGTATACCTCTTACCGAAATAATGACCCATCCCTAATTGCTGGAGATGCTACACATAAATAACAACAACAATGCTGTCAACCGGAGATCGGACTGCGAAAAGCTTAGCAGCGCATACAGCCAACTGATTAAGCGACCAACAACATACAGTAGGTTAAAGTATAGGTGATTGTTTTGATAAATGGAGGTTTTTTTCCTGTCCACCAGTAAATTCAAATTCAAATTTAAAATCTAAACTTTTTAATTAATGTGTTTCTTTGTAATAGATTTTATTTCATGAGATTATTATGTACCTACAATGAGTAGTTTATTCCCTTAACGTAAATTCTTTAAATATTGTTTGTAAGTTACTTGTCGTCATATATAATACTTTTTATATTAATGTATGTAAAGCCACTTTGGCAACAAAAACTTGTATTTTATTTCAATCGTTCTTTTCTTACAATCCTAATAGTTTTGGAATTTTACTATTTTATTATGAAGTTATGATTATGAAGTTATAACCGACAACACTTGATACAGATTGCCATTCCATAATGTTCTCTTGTTTAAAGTTTTCTCCTTAGATGTTTAATCCTTAGACGAAAAGTTTTAACAGATATCTTAGAAACTTAGCGTTTAAAATAATTCGTCACGGAAGCTGAATAACATACAAAAACTTGATTAAACTAGCTACATTCTCTGAAAAGTGTCATCTTCACATTGAAAATCTTTCGTGCACGTATAAGACCAGAATTTCTTTTTGGTGCGTAACTACGTTTTTCAAAATACATTGCAAAACACAATAACGTGACTGAAATGAAAATCTTAAACCACTTTAAATCCAAGATAATAAGGATTGTAGTTAACTAATGAAGTGTTATAATTATAAAACGAAAAAAGAACATTCAACGAGGTATCCCAAATCCCTCTCTTATGAATTCCTTTGAAATCGTTCAGTAAATAACAACCAATTTGTTATTACGAGTTAGAGTAAAATAACTAAGAAAATATTGAAGTGAATTTCTTAGTAAATTCTTTTTCGGGAAATTAGGAATGGTCATAGAAGTCGGATTAATTTCATTGCGGTTTTGTTATTTTCTCAACAAAAAAAACTGTATAACAGTTTTAGGGAGTCTTAAGTTTATATTATTGAACGTCTACCTTTAACAAAACTGCATTTCAGTTTGTTTGCTAACAATTAATATGAAAAATAATATCGTGATTCCATTTTTAATTGCAAAAACATGTTTTGATTATAAAGCACCTATTCTCAATTGTTTGAAGTTTCTATAAACGATAGCGTTTAAACTTTTATTTTAATATCACTGAATTGATTTGAAATTCAAATTCAAATTGCAAGGTATCAATCTAAGGTTTTTATGGCACCCCCAGCCCACACCCAAACTCCCAAAGCTGAATCCTATGTATGCCATAGGTCAGGGGCATACACATGGAAAGTTTTGGTTTGCATTTAAAATTAAGTTCACGATGCCATGAAATTAACGCTTAAAAACAACACTGTTATCCTTGAACAGGTAAAATTGTCATCAAGTTCTGCATAATTATGTTATACATACCTTTATAAACATTTTGTATACACTGTTGCTTGTATACTGCAATGACACTGTATATTTTTTGTTTATGAAAGTTTTAAAGCAATTTTACGGCCATGCTACAGAAAACATTTAATATTAATGAAATCAGGGATTAATCGAAATTTTAATCAAAATTCCAGCTATGGAAAAGTTTTAAAGCTTGAAATTAAATGTAAAGCATTTTCTAGATATTTGGAAAATTGGTGCAGTAATTAAGTGTCTGTTTGAATAATTAGTTTTTCGAGACATAATAAATAAGTATTAAAATAAAATTAACTATTCCTGTTTATGTGACCTTTTTAATTAATTGAAATTAAATTACTGCTCCGCGTGCTATAGGTCTAGTGTTTGTTTTTTATTTGTCTAAAAATTTAATCAAATGCGACGTTTTAAGGAAAACAAAAAGCAAATTTATTGATAAGAAAACAATAAAATATATCACACTCAAAACGTCGTATTTGATTAAATTTTTAAAAAAATAAAAACAAACAAGACCTAAATCCCACGGACACGGTACAGTAATATAATTTTAATTAAAATAAAATATTTTGAGAAAGAAATAAAAATTGTGGTGCCATGACATTTGGCCATGCGTCATATGGCCATATCCCAAAATATGGCCATGTGACACATTGTGCAAGTGTCAAATGGCCATATGGCCACTTTTTCAAAGTGTCATATGGCCATATTTCTTTTTGACTTTTGGGCATATCGTTTAATGCTCGAATAGCCACATATGTGGGTCAAAACTCAATTAATAAATTGTGGAGCTTTGGCCCACCCTGATGTGCCAAATTGAAATGTATGTAAATTCTTTTATAAAACACTCTTTAACAACAAATTTAAATTTTTTCAAAACAACTTTTTGAGAACGTATACAAGTATTTTTTAAAAAATTCGTCTTATTGGCCATATAACACTTTGTAAAAGCGACAAATGGCCAAGTGTTGGATTTTGGCCATTTGACGCTTTCACAATGTGTCACATGGCCATATATCAAAATATGGCCATATGACACATGACCAAATGTCACGGCACCAAAAATTTTATCGTTGACAATACCTTTCGTGAAAAAATTTGATTTTTGGGCTTGGGATTTTTTTCGAAAATAATTTTTAAAAAATTCTTAAGATCAGTAAAATTTTGAACAACATTGCAAAGGCCTGTCAGTCATTTTTCGTATAAATGTTTGTATTAACTTAGGAGAACCGAATTGCAAAATAATGAAAAAAGACCACAGGAAATCAATAATTGCCCTATAGAGCAAGTACAAAATGTTAATAAAAACCTTATTTATACAAATTTTAAATATTATGTATATTTGTTAACTAACTTATAAGTAACAAAATTGCAAAATTATGACAGAATCCACAAGGCCAATGACAACATATTCGGGAATATTCCAATAAAGGCAGTTTGCTCAAAAAGCTCAAAAACTTTATTTCCGTAATTCGATTTTGTTGGCAAGCGCCTGTTATTCAGTATTATTTAAACTGTTTTCGAGATTACACGTACCAAATTTAATCAAAATCGTTCTCAAGAAAGCTTTATAAATCCAAAACGGTTTTATAGCCGCTACCCATCCGAGATGAATTAAAACAATAATTTGAAGAACATCCGTTTAACGGTTTAGAATCAGGAAGCACAGACAAACAGACCGACGGACGTCTTGACGAAAATCACTTTTTTAGATTTCTCCATCATTGAAAAGTTAGTTTTGATTAAAATCTTAAAATTTGTACTTTTCTTATAGAACTAATAAAACTGCTTGTATTTTGTCCGTATATAAAAATTCATTATTATTTAACACTCATGTACCCACTAATCAAGCCCGAATGCAAAATATGTGAATTTTTGTGTAAAACGACCATTTTCCTTGGCTTCACGATTTTTTTCCCAAGTGCGACTCACAATAAAAATTATGAGGATGAGTTCAGAAAACAATTTATATTAAACTTCTTGAGTTGGATGAAGTGATTAGGAAAAAAAATCTAAAAAAGGCTCCACCTAAGGTAACATAAGGCTCAGAAGTGGGAATGTTAAGCGCTGCGCTAAATGAGGCTATTTTACCATGCGAACATTTTTTGCAGCTTATACAAAAAACACTTTTCGTACATTCTCAATGTTTAACCACAAGGAGTTGAACATTAAAATTAATTACGTGAATTTTATTTTCCATCGACTAAACGTTTTACAAGGGCGTGATTCCTATTTAAAACCTTGTAGTGAACGCCAACTTGCGATGTCCTTAAATTGTTTGTTTTGTTTAAAGTCGTGTTTTTGTTATCGATCCCTTAGGTCACATTTTTCTATTTTTCTTGTAATAAATTATACTGGATTATCAATTTTTTGAAGTAAAACTTCTTTGGGCGCGTTGAGAGTGAAATTTCAAGGTTGAATTTTTGTGAAACGAAAAAATGTAACGCCACATGTGCAACGCTGAGATCATTGATTAGCTAAGTGGTGAGAGGTAGAGTAAAAGTAAAAATTTGTATTGATAGGCTAATATATTTTATATTGCAATAAGTTTAGATTTTTTGATAATCTATATTAATGTAGCAGATAAAAGGGAAAATGTCCTTTTATGTCTTTTTTCTAATTTCGTTAATTAAAATGCTAGAGTTTTGATTTTTTTTTGGTGGATAGATAATGAAATTCTAAGAATTTAAGATTTTTGTCTATCTCCTACTGGTATGGAGATATAGTTAGTTAGTTAATGAATGTTTATTTTTTGTTTTGTTTTTGCTTGTATATACAATATTTGGTTTAAACTTAAGATTAAATGGTTTGGCCAAAGGCCGTCTACCAGATTGACATTTTCCTATATACATATTTTGAAATATCATTTTTTGAGTTATTTGTAGCTTTTTCTTAAAAATTGCCTTCGATTATCCTGGTTCTAAAACTAAGTGCCGACGCTGCATATTTATATAAGACTTCCCATCCAAAATCTCCATTCAAAATAGACAAGACTTCGTTCATCTCCATCACAATTTTGCCGAAGTATCTTACTCGAAATTCTCTTAAAATTGGGCATTTGACCAGTAAATGATACACATCCTCTCTTTCTCTAAGGTTACAAAGATCGCATAGAATTGGCAGGTCGGGTCGATGTGGGATGTAGTTCAGTTTAATTATTTAACCCTTTATTTTAAAAATCAAATTTATCATATGAAGCGGAAATCGATTTAAAAGGTATGTATTCTCTTGCAGATTTAAATTGAGTTGTCTATAGATCACCCTGTATTGAGACTACTGCGCTTCTGTCATAAATACTTCATATGCACATCGACTCATTCCCTGCAATACTCTTTCAAAGAAGCTCCTTAAGTCCCTCGGACTAGTATCCACTTGAGTCTGCACACTTTCCCCAGCTCCTCCCACCTTTTGACTAAATTTCTTCTTGATGAAATTATACACCTGAGCACTTGACTAGGTAGCCTGCGCTCTTCCACCTCCAAAACTTTTAATACATAATCAAAATGTAGTTTAAGGGCGTCTAGAAACAATGGCGGTGCAGTTGTTTCCAAATGAAGCATATAATTAGGTGTATTCGACGGCAGTCTAAAAATTCGCTTAAGAAAGTACCTTTGAAACCTTTCTATCTCCTCTGAACTGGAATATCCCCAAACTTGCGCTCCATACAGCAGTATGGCGACAGCAGTTGCACGAAATAGCTTAATTTTTGCACTATGTTCAATGAACTTATTTTCAATGCAGAGCCCCCATACAGTTGAAATTGCTCTTTTCGCTTCAGCTAGCTTTAAGTCATTGAGATGTCATGAGATTCCCATCCTGTAAAGCTTATAAAATAGAGCCTCTCGCGCAATGGAATCAAAAGCAGCCCGAAAATCTACAAAGAAAGCGTAGAGCTTCTTCTTCTTTCACTTATAACTGTCCGCAATGTTAACTAGGGTGAAGATTTGGTCCAAGGTCGAGTGGTTTTTTCTAAAACCGGCTTGGAACTCATTGAGTATTTCATTATTGTTAACCCACTGTGTCAGTCTGTTAAATATCAGCGTACTGAATAACTTAACCGAAGTATAAAGAAATGAAATGCCTCTTTAGTTCTCTGGGTTGTTGAAAGCCCCCCTTTTATGAAGCGGGTATATTATTGCTCTTTTGAAGCTATCTGGAACATCTGCTGTTTCGAATATTCTGTTGAATTCCTCGGTCAATGAAGCCGAAAATTCTGTCGAACAATTTTTATAAAATTCTACTAGTATTCTGTCATCACCCGGTGCTTTACCAACCTTAGCATTCTCAATTACTTTTGCTACTTCCAGACTTGTAAATATCGAATCGAGAAGCTCATCAGCGAAAAATGGGGCGGAATAATGATGCAGCGGTGAAAATCATGGGGCGTTGAGCAGATTCTCAAAGTAGTCCCTCAGCTCAGAAGCTTGCAGGGATGCTCCAATCCTATTGATTCTGCCGTTGATAGTTTTGGCCGCTTTCCAGAATTCCATCGAGGACCTCGCAGTATTTAAAATTTCCAATGTTTGCCGCTCGTGTTGTTTTCTTTTCTCGTAGCAGATCTGCTTGTACTCCTTATTCGCTGCCGCATACATGGTTTTAAAAACAGGGGTGTTGTATTTTCTTAACAGTTTTAAGTACGCTAAACATTTCTTTCTTAGTTTAAGGCAATCCGCATCGAACCATTTCTGCTTATAGGGCACTTTACTTCTCCAATTAGAGCTATCCGGAACGGAATCTTTAATAATTTGGGTGAGGTGCTTAATTCGCAGATAACTGTTTTGCACCTTATACTTCAAAAGCTCCTCTTTCAAATTGTGTTGGTACCTAGGTTGAAAACTGTTCTTCCAATTTAACTTTGGTAGTAGTTCCAGTCGCTTTGTATGGGGTGTTCCATGAAATGCGCACGCAATCTCCAAGGGCATGTGATCTGAAAACGTTTGCTCAGATATTCTAAAACTGTTCAGGACCGAATTCCAAATGCCAGACACAAAGCAATAGTCAATGACTGAGCACGCTGTTCCCCTTATAAATGTATATTCTCCGTCAGGATCACCTTCACAGCTTCCATTTAAAACCCTTGCATCTAATGTATCCGCATCTATATTGTACTTCATCTTTCGAGCACCGGGATGGCTTGATAATTGCTGATGCAGCTCTAGTCATAAAATTGTTTTGCGACAAGCCAATCCTCGCATTGAAATCACCCACAAGTAATAAATCCAATTTGCTTAAATAAAAAAGTGTATCGCAGAGTCGGTATGGAGATATAAATTATTTTAAACATTTTATCTCAAAATAGGCTAATTTCAAAAAATTGAATTAAATCAGGAGAGTCCGCTAAAAATTTGAATTATATATGGTTGCAAAATACATAAAACCAAATATAAAAATTTTGATTTTGGAGAGATTTTGAGTGTAGGAATTTTTGGAAATAGTCGGAAAACCTACACAAATAAAGTGATTTATATCTTTTAAATGTTCGCCCTTTTTTACTTTAAATTTTCACCATTATTATTTAATTTTCAAGTTTACAACCCCAATCCATCGATCATCTTGATATAGAACACTTAGCTGCGTCTTACGCATATAAGATCAATATCCCTATACATATTGATATTTTTAGATCGCCAAAGAAGTTTTACTTCTGCCACGAGTACTGAGTTACACGCGCGCTTTTTTTTGTAATTATTTCTTTTGTCCCTATTTTTGTTGGTTATTCTGAAACTAGGAATGATAAAAGTAATAAACAAAAGTTTTTTTTGCCATTATATTCTTTTTTAATTTAATATTCATTTACCAGTTGATATCCTTTTCATAATTAAAATTCCTCATTCGAATTTTTGAGTAGACGAGAAAACAAAACTGAAAATTATCATGTTAATTAAATATTCTACAAGTTGCACAACATGATAGAGCCTTAAAATACAAAGTTAACCATTCTATCCTTTTCCTTTCTATAGAAGTCCATCCAGTTAAAAGCAAATAATATGAAAGAAGCAATCAACTTTTGTTTTCTAAGACATTCCTTGGCTTCTTTTTTAATTAACTTTTTTGGTGGTGTTCTCTCGCAAAAGAAAAGGGATTCAATCGACGCGATAACCTTGAACAATAAAAACATTAACTTTGAAAAATTATAAAAGGACTTACGAAAAACCATTCTTATGCAATTTCTGTGCGATATAATGGTTTTTGAAAGAAAGACACCTTCAACGTTCGTCCTTGTTATTTGAAGGCGAAAACAATTTTCTAAATTGGCGGTTGTTGGAAAAGAAGAATCCCTAAAATGAGATGGAAAGGTAAATTGTAGATAAATTGTGTTATAGTATTCTTTTACTTTATTCCGCGGGCGATGGTTTTTTTCAGCTTCAACGATACTCAGAGAAAAGTTAGTTTTTTATTTGTGTTATAATTTTATTATTTTGGGTGCGGATATTAGATATTTTAGCGGAGTGAATTTCGGGTTTACATTGAGAAAATATAATGGAATCTTTTAAAAGAATACATTAATCACACTCTTAACGCCCTTTTTTAGTTTAGTTTAGTTTAGTTTAGTTTAGTTTAGTTTAGTTTAGTTTAGTATAGTTTAGTTTAGTTTAGTTTAGTTTAGTTTAGTTTAGTTTAGTTTAGTTTAGTTTAGTTTAGTTTAGTTTAGTTTAGTTTAGTTTAGTTTAGTTTAGTTTAGTTTAGTTTAGTTTAGTTTAGTTTAGTTTAGTTTAGTTTAGTTTAGTTTAGTTTAGTTTAGTTTAGTTTAGTTTAGTTTAGTTTAGTTTAGTTTAGTTTAGTTTAGTTTAGTTTAGTTTAGTTTAGTTTATTTCATCAAACAGATAATTCATTTACATGATAATCCTTAAGACTACTAAATATAATTTATATAAAATTAAATACCACCAAAGTTACCTATAGTAAATAACAATTGTTTTTTGAATACAATGCCGGTTATTGATATAAGAAACATAAGTAAATAAAATGGTTTAAAATTTGACTTAGGCCCATAATTTTACTCTCGTAATAGTTTTCTCTACAGTTAAGTCAAGAATTAGTTTTTCAGTAAAGGTTGTTGAATGTAGAAAGACATAACAAAGTTTGAAGATAAAATATCAAAAGGATGTGATGGGCGATTAGAGTTAATTCACCAAATTAGGTGATAATCCCGCCTTGAAAATTATGCCTCAAAGTCAAAAATCATTTTCTTGTACACACTAGTCTGAATGAAAAAGGATATCCTTTACGTGTTTTTGAATTGATCCTTGAATAGTCTTAAGTTAAATTGCGAAAATATAAAATCTTAATTATTCAACATAAAGCAGTTTTATTCGATGTAAACAATCATGAAAAAATTGGTCATAGAAAGATTAATTGCTACCATCTTAAAACCATCTTAAAATGAACCTCATTATACCCGAGGCAAGTTACGTTTTTGTAATTGATGATCATATACTTATCGTTCTGTGAAAATATTTCTACAAAAAGTTCATAAGGGCTTGGCCACGCAGTGAGCGGCAAGCGACAGAGCGACAAAATTCTCAGCGACACAAATAACATATAGGAGGTTGTATGGCTGGGGCCACGTAGTCATTGAGCCGGCAAGCGAGCGTCGTCGCTTTGTTTTCAAATCTGTTCTATTTTTTTAATGAATCCTGAGCGACAAATTACTATTATGTTTGCAGGAATTTGCAATAATTGTAGCAACTAGGAGGTCTACTCCTGGAAAGAGCATTTTGACATTTTGTATCAGTTGGAATAATTGGGACCCTTTATTTTATTATATTGAACACAAAGAAATGGACTTCGGAATGTCAATACCCCGTTTATGGTATCAAAAAAAAAAAAGTCCCTATACCATCAAAAGGTCTATGGCTTCAACAACTTTCTTTCGCTAACTTATAACTGAAAATAGTTTACCTATCTTAACTGACTTTTCAGAGTGTATAATTTTTGTTTGTCTCCACAAAAGAAGCAATAAAACAAGCCTTTGTTCTGCAGAAATTGGTTTACTTTGTTTTTGATTCTGGTAAAAACTTTTACCAGCAGCAAATCAAACGACGCTATTGATATTCGAAAATATTACATGAATCTGTCCTCATGCTCTCGAAGATTGTTGTATAAACAGTGGAATTTGCAATAAATTGACCTATGCTCGTTTATTGGTTGAACACCAAATTTCTTTTTTCGAATGCGCAGTAAAGTTCTTAAAATATGAAGGCGACTTTCTGACAAAGCTCTACGACAAACGTCCCTTGACAACGATATTTTCAAAACTAGTCGCTCGAGAGTTGTCGCTCAATAAATGGCCAGTTGACGCCTTTAGCTCCCAAAAAGATCTTCTAGACTCATTACGGCAACATCCGCAAATGTTTTCCAGAGTTGGAATAAAAAAGGTCAGACAAAATACTATTTCTATTTTAAGTTCTAGAAAAGTTGGGTAAATCCAGCAAAAATTGGTATATTATTGCAGAAATAACGATTTAGATTTTTTCCAACCAATGGGAAGTTACTAGTGTTGGTCGCACCCATCAGTCTCTCTTTAAAAGAAGAATTTTGACCAAACAAGAATTTACACCCCAACCCACGTCAAAACTCTAAAATGACTTGTAAATATTGGGTATGATGCTTTCGGTCGTAGTGCATTCTTTGATAAAAAAAAACTTGACGAGATTTCAATGGAGTAGGGATATCATTGGTTGAAGGTCAAAATTCGTATTTTGTTAAAAAAATTGGTATTTAAAATTCTATTTTATAAAATTCTAGAAAAACAAAAGAAGAAATTGGAAAAGTTAAAAAAACTGGAGCTTTTTGACCAAGACTCTGCACATTTTTTTTTTTAATTTCCTATACCAACAAATTATGACATTAAAAAATAGACAAATTATCTTGTTATCGAATCGAAACGAAAAAGTAAAGTATTTGGTCAATGCAATGACCAAAAATAATTAAGAAGAGAATGAAAAGAGCTGCACTATATGTCCCTTAAATTTACCGTTTCTAACAGGAGGTAAGACATTTTCAATTTTGGCTAAAAACACGTGGAGCATACTTTTTAAAAAAACAACATTTCCAATCATAGAATTACTGACTTATTGGCGAAGTTAGCTTAAAAATTAAGCTTCTTTCTTGTCATCAAAAGTATGAGAAAATTAGTATAGCGTATTTTCTATAGATATCCATATCACCATAACTTCTATTTTTGATAAAATTTTTTTATAAGTTTTCAGTGGGGAAAATCTAGACGAGGAAAATTTGTCAGATATTTGGAAGCCCTTGCTGAACTTGATTACCAAAAATTTTGACGACGGAAACTTTTCAAACACTCGTGAGGCCCTACATAGTAAGAACTTGTTGAACATGTTTCGGTTCCCCATCAGGAATATCTCTTGTACACTAAAAACATAAATTTTATAAGCATCATGCAATTTCAATTTTGTATAGCGAGTTAGCCCAGTGGGTAGCGCATTGTATTGACAAGTTGAAAATCGCGGGATCAAGTCGCACATAAGCCTACTTTTTTTTGCCTAACGATTCAAAAGGGTTCAAAATCACCAAGGCCCTTGCTGTAGCACTTGCTAACCCTTGCTATCCCCTTGCCAGAACCTTTGTAAGACTGTGTAGGGTCCAGATTGTTTTTCTGCGTGGGATGGTATTTGTCATAGAACCGATTCTTTGGTTTTAAAATTTCTCGTTAACGGCTACACCGACTTCAACTAAAATGTTTACACAATGATATTTTATCGAACCGATACATGAGTACATCATCAATTTCTAGCTACGTTAAAGTTATTAGCTACGAGAGCAAGTTTGTGCGATCCATCGTGCTCATTTTTTCTGACCAAAAAGTGCTGCTGAAATATTTAACCTGTATGGATTCTTATTTTTCGAATTTGAAAAAATAATTCCACAGTTAAATTTTCGTTTTTTAGTGTCTATCAATCAATAATAATCAATACAATCAAAATCTTCAATATATTCTAAAACATTTTTCCAATTAAATCCAATACATACATCAACCTTCTAAAGTCATATAACTTCCTGTTTTATATTGTGCAATAATAAAAATAATCATAATATATAACAACAACGCTTATTGGTTTCTTTATCTATATGCATACGATATCCATAAAAATAACTCCTAGATTTTATAGCAAAAAAATTCTTCTTTAAAAAGTTGTAAAATATTTTATTGTCAATTTACGTGTATTTGATGCCATAAAAATTCCTTGTGACAAAAAATCTCTTAAGATAAATAAAGTTAATGGGGTGCATTTTCATAGCTTCCATGCAGCATCAGCAGCGTGTTAATATGTTTTTGAATATAGCAAAGCCATAACGACAAATTTACTGCTTAGGGTTTGAGTTTATGTTAAAAAAAAAACAAACAAATTTAAATAATTTAACATTTAATGTTTAAATTTAAAATAAAAATCAAGAAAGATTTTTTTAATCTTATATTTTAATTTTGAAAGCACGTTTAAATATATTTCATTCAATCAACAAACGGATATTAATGAAACAAGCAGTTTTATTGAAATCACGTTGCACAGTTAGTAGATGTACGAAATTTAATTTTGTTTGTTAATTTGTTGTTATGTAGATGAGCTAAAGAGAAAATCAATTTATGTCTAAGGGCATTCATTGACAAAATTATAAGATGGCAAATCCTTATACTATCTAAGAAATATATTATGATTGTTTTCAAAAGCAATAGTTTAAAATAAGAATTAATTAAGGCTTTTTATGTAAAGGGTGGTCCAACCATAATGCACGATGTCAATTGTGAGTCACACCTTAACGTCTAGTTTTTTGCCCAACTTAATTTGACATTTCTTTGTTTCAGTGTTTGATAAATTCAACCGTGGAGAGGTACACAATTGAGCAGCGCGTTAAGATTGTTGAAATCTTTTACGAAAATGGGCGTTCAAATCAACAGGTCAGCACAATGGACCAAATGTGTCCACAATCGGTATAATTGTGCGCAAATTTCAGCAAACCGGATCTGTAGGAAATGTGAAAACACCTGTGCATGCTCGCCCAGTTCGTCAATGTACGTCAATAAGCCAAGAACAATTCAGGAGCTAAGGGATGAGATAATTCGGCACATTAACGACATTGAACCTTAATTATGTCTCAGAGTCATTGAAAATATGGACCATCGGATAGAGGTATGCCACGAAGATATTTTGTTTCACACATAATTGCCATAGATCCTTCTATCATAATAAAAAATATTAAGATAATTCTCTAAAAACTTTTTGTTTATTTACAATTAAAATCGTGCGTTTTTGTTGGACCACCCTTTATTTAAAACTATCTTGTTCTCTCGCTCCAATCAAAATATATTGATTTCTAAAAGAAACACACAGACAAAGATAGCCCAAATTAGATTAGCATGACAAATAAAAGAAAACTTCGAAATATTGTTCATTAGCATAACAACTAAGCTCTTTTGTTCTTGAAACTAGCAGATGCTTATTTTTGCTCAAAACTTTGCCACCAGGAGTTCTAACTTGTGACCTTATTAAAATTTAATTAATGATATAACATGCGGATGAGAAATTGAATTTCCCATGAGATCATTTGCTTAGGCAAAATTAAATCATATAAACGACCTCATTTAATAATTGAGGAAAATTTTAAATAAAAAAAAAGAAATATGAATAAAAAAGGATGTAAAAGGGATTCCGAAACGAACTTGTTGTTATAGCATTGACATTTACATTTAGAAAAAGATAGGATCAAATTAAACTTGTTATATGCGCCAGAAAATTAAAATTCGCTCCAAAAAGAGATTTATTTAACATGTTAAATGTGCAAGTATATTTATAATGTATATTGTGATAAATAATCAATTAAGTCCCATATTTCAAAAAAAAACTGAAAGTCATTAATAACATATTAAAAATGTCGACAAAAAAGGCACAAAATGTCGTTAGTATAAATTTTTTTACTTGTAGATACATACATAATTTTTAAAATTACTATTTAGTCGAGAAGGTAGTCAACTTATATGTCCTTCATGAACGCCGTGGATGAATAATCTTAAGAAGGATAGTATAAAAACTTGCTAACTTTTTTAAGTATAAGTAGATTTTTCATTCATTAAATTCATCATTTTGATAATTAAATGAAATCTTTTACAAATTGATTTCACCTTTTTGTATGTAAAAATATTTGCTTTATGCAAAAGCTGAATTTGATTTGCAAAAATGAGAACTTTATTTTCAGAAGAATCAATTTAATTTACAAAAGAATGAAAAGGATGAATACAATTTGCAAAATGATTAATTTAATTTGCAAAAGGTTGAATTTAATTTGAAAAATTGTACCAATTCCATATGAAACAAGTCATTAAATGACTGGAAAGTTAAAATGACATTTCCTTCGACAATGTGCCACCAAACAATTGAAATTACACTTATAAAATACACGCCGATTACCAATCTTTTACTCAAAATTAATTTGAATTTACCACATACAATATTTATTACGAAAGTTTTATAAGATTCTCCTAAATTGGAAAATAGTCAGGGCAAGCTAAATTAAAAGATTCCCTAAACGTCAAAATTGAAGAAAATCGTTTTAAATCCGATATTGGCAACACACCGAAAAAAGCGTGATTAAACCGCTTGTACTTGTTTCTGTAGTTTAAAGTTGAACGTGGCTAGACATGGTGATATATGGAAAATATTCAAGAATGCTATGATATTGTTAACAAACAACGTCAACAAAACAACAGAAGTTGTTGTCCGAAATTTTTAAATTTAGTAGTGACCTATATTTATTGAACTAAATAGGACTATTTTATTGCAAAAAAAAAAACAATAACAAAATCGATCCAACTATGAATAGGGCTGCCAGACGTCCCGATTTTGGCGGGACAGTCCCGATATTTGAACCCTGTTCCGATATCTGTCCCGATTTACAAAATGTCCCGATTTTGTCCCGACTTTCCACTTTTACTTGCCATAAAGGGCAATTATTGGTTTTATGTCAAAATCAAAATTCGAGGTTTTAATCAAAACAAACATTACGATAATGTAGAAGTCCAAAAACTGATTTTCAACAAAAGTCCGTCGGTTTGTTTGTCTGTGCGTCCCGATTTATATCGAGCTAGAACCTAAGCGAATCGGTGGATTTGCTTTAAATTTGGTGTGAAACATTCCATGTTATTCCGTAAGAGTGAGATTCAATTTTTTGTTTCAGTTTATCCGGACAGAACGGTCATACAAAAATTTCGGTTTTATCTAATCTTCTAAAAGACGGCTGTAATGCTTTTGATAAAACTTCGTACAGGTAATCCCTAGAACAGTTTTTATAACAATGCATAAGTTGAAAAAAAATCGAAGAACTGAAATAAGTGTTTGGGTATTTTGTGCAAATTACTGGTTTCTTACTTGTTTTGAGATATTCCCGAATATCTCGTTATTGGCTTTTTTGATTTTGTCGAAATTTTGCAATTCGGTAGGTACTTCTAAGTTAGTCAACAAATATTGGCCAACATTTTAAACAGAGTAATATTAAGGGCTAAGCATGATACTACTTAACATTTTTCTAATTTTAAAACAGTTCAGTAAAATTTTCTAAATTTTAAATATTTTTGAAATGTGTAAAACACATCCAAAAAAGCGCCAAAAAGTTTGCAAACACCTCATTTTACCAATTAGAAACTTTAAGAGGTGTCATATAGATTCAGTACAATACAAAATTAATAAAATAAATTTTAATTTAAGTAAAGTGTTATGTTATGAGATAGTACAATGCTAAACTCGTTTTAAATTTATCAATTAAAATGATTTAACATCGTACTTAATCGACTAAAATTTTGCGCCTTTGCATTTAAGATTTGAATAAATAGATTTTTTTTAATGTCTCGATTTTCGGGACCTGGTGTCCTGATATTAACCAAATTTAATCTGGCAGCCCAAGCTATGAACGAGAAAAAGGAGCATAACTATTTATTCCAATTGTCAACAGGTTGCCCAGAAATATTCAAAAATAAAAAACAAAAAGTTTCGGATTTTTTCAGAGTTTTTTTCAATCCATCGACATGTAATTTGACAATTATTGGCTTCACAGATGGGGGATAAACTACATTTTGAAGTAACGAGAATATTTCATTCCGATAGTCAACAAGTTGCACACTTTGTCTGAAACGGGACCGAGAGAAAAAACGTGACTAAATCAAGACCGAGACGAGACTGCAAATTTAAATTTTCTTGCGAAAGAGGTGAGACTGACAACTAGACCTCATTTAAAGAGACCGAGACGGGACTGAAAATGTTCGATTTTAAATAGACCGAGACGAAACTTACAAGGGTTTCGGCCAGTCTCGATTCATATCATATCATATAGAGCCGTTTTCGAGAAAATTAGAATAATCGAAATCATTGTGTGAGAGTAACCTTTTGGTTCTGCGTCCCAACAGACAGAAAAGTTTTTTTTTTTTGAATTATTAAACTATAGACCTTTTCACATTGACACCGAATTATTTTGAAGAAGTAAACAAAATGTTTGCATTAATTAACAATTTTTTTGTTAAGACTGTGAATTTTTAGTAAATTAGTTTTTAGTATTGCGGTTTTATAATGAAGTTACATTAGTCACCAGGAGGTGGCAAAAAAGTTAGTGCCCAGGGCACGACTTGATCTCAATTCGCCCCCGAATAAAACCAATAAATAAAATGAATAAAAACAATTTATGTAGATCGAGGTATAACGCCGACTTTTCTAAATAGATATGTATGTCTTTTTTAAGATAACTTCTCGGTTTGTGTATAAAGAGTGTCTATTTTATATATCTTTAAAATGTTATCCAATCCTTTCCTTGTATCCAAACTCTAACAATTTTTATCAGTTTATTACAAATAACAAATTTTGGATGTTTTTCAGTCAATTTAATAATATAAATTTGTTGGATGTTCTGAAGACCTACAAAAAAAAAAAAAAAAACTGCCTTCAGCGAATATTTCGCGTCGGCCTGAGAGAGCCTTAAAGCTAGTTCGTGTGACGTCATCGTCAGTGGCGGATCCAGGGGGTTGGCCCTCCCCACAACCGATTCCTAAAATTCATTGAAATATAGAAAGCAATAATTTACAACGTGCAGAGTTTTATATTCGTCTCAAATATTGATAAGTTGTTAAATTTGATAGGAATCAGACAAAATAACGCGTTTGGGGCTGAACAATTTACATCTTGTGTAATTTTTTTTCTAAGCTCCAAAAGAATTTGGTTGGGGCTAAGGTCTTAAGAAATTGGAGCAGAAGCAAGTTCGGGGCTACGAATAATGGAAATGGTCAATGCAAAGTCAATTATTCCCTAAAAACAAAACCCAGAAAAAAAAACCCTATTCCCTAAAAACTTTACTTATTCCAGAGAGTTTTTAGGGCTTAACTCTAGGGACTGTCAAAGTACGAATTTGGGGCTAAAGCTTGAAGAGATAATTGAAAAAACGGGTTCGTGGCTGAAAAATTAACATGTCAAATGCAGCAACAATTAACCCTAAACTTAACTTATTTAACAAAAAAAAAATGCAGTTGGGACTGAAAACCAATTAGAAAATTGAGAAAAACGAGGTATTTTGCACTAAGGATTTAGATACAAGATCTCTAGTCAAGGACCCAGATTCCACAACCGTGAGTTTTACCTGTGCACTCAGAAAATCATGCAGAAGCAAATGAATATTTGCAATCCCTTTAGACTCTAGAGTGACGTGAAAATTGATCGACACATTTTTTGAGCAAGAATATAAAGTTTATGCAGCATATAAACGAAAGTTCATTCACGCTTGCAGAGTCAGGCCGTATGCAATTTCTTAGAGCAGCTTTTTCTTATGTCCGTCTTGAAGTTTTGGCATTTAATTTTGTTTTCTGTATTTTTCAGTGACAGTTCGAACAAAACAGATTTGGCTAGTTCACCAAAATGAGATCCCCAGAGGGTTCATACTGTCAAAACACATCCAAATCCTAGATCCGCTACTGGTCTTCGTGTATTTTATTTAGATATGTAAATACCATATCTACACTGGTTATTGTCACAGTTTGTTCTTGTATATATAATATGTACATAATTATGTATGTGTTTGTTTTCATTCTCAGATAAAATGTAGTTCCATCAAATGCCAAACCCTATACTACGCTTAAATGTAGCATGTTATCTCTATGTTGTCATCTATTATTTAAGAAATGTAAATCATAGTTTGATAAGTCTTCTTTATCTTTACTACGAAAAATTGTCTTGCCCTGGATTTTGGAACAATAAAAATAACTCAATGAAATCCACTTCCTTTTCTTAATCAACTTTATTCTTTTTAATCAAAATTCCAGTCATATAAACAACGAATTTGAGGATATAACATAAACCACCTAATACAAAATATGATTAAAAAAAAAAACTGTTATTCCACTTGATTGATACGTCAAACGAACATTTTTGCAAGATTATAAGAAACGAATGTCCTTGGCTAGCTGTGAAATTCTTTTGTGTTCGCATGTTCAGTGATAGTTTGTTTCTTAAAATATGGGTCAACTTTCGGCAACACAACATTCAAGGAGTTTAATTGAAAATGACAACTGGCACAAAAATTGAATGAAATGTGTCACGAATGGCTACTCGACTAATTTGTTACCGCCCGCCACCAACCACCACCACCGTGGAGCTGTGTTTTGTTCGCTTGACTCTTTTCGAAATTCCCATTTATAATTTAAGGTTTAACTTTTTTTATAAACTACAAAAAAAACAACAACATGTAGAAAAATTATTTTGCTTGTGCAGAAACTACGCAGATTAAACTTCTTAAATTTCCAACAATGACTTACATATAACTTTTGTAGTAAATTCAAAGGATGTGTGTGAAAAACCTGTAGAAGTTATAAGAACTTGGGCTAGCATGTCGCTCATAAAGTTATTTCAGTCTTTCATCGGATTTTCTTTCGACACGCAAAATGAATTAATTGAAAAAAGAAAACAACAACAAATAGTTACAACTCGTATTTTTATGTAGGTACCCACTTTTTCATGACGAACAAAAAGAAACGTACCTATGTAGTAAATAATTTTAGCACTGTAGCTACTTTTTTAAGTGAAAAATACATTCCTTCACTTTGAAACACTTTAAATTAAAGAGTTTCGCAATTTATTTTTTAAAACAATTCTGCAATTAAACACTTAATATATTCACGTTTATTTAACCAACAATACATTAACCCAATTACAATAATTACCAGTGTTATCTTTGTTATTTTAAATAAATATGTGAAAATTATGACAAACTCTTTTTTTCATGAAAATTAATTAAATTGCATCATTTCAAATTATCATAAATTCCATTATTATTATCTTTGTAAAATCTTTTCTGTGTTATTTGCATTCATAATGGGATTTATCGATTGAGATCCATTAGCTTATTGAATTTAATAGTTCTTATGGCTAAGGATATAATGCTCATAGAATTTCACGCCAGTAAAGTAGGAGTGCACGCAAAGAGTTTTTTTTTTTTTTT
This sequence comes from Melangyna quadrimaculata, assembly GCA_949320155.1. Lineage (NCBI taxonomy): Eukaryota > Metazoa > Arthropoda > Insecta > Diptera > Syrphidae > Melangyna > Melangyna quadrimaculata. The sequence continues at coordinate 62,037,931 of OX439485.1, forward strand.
TTGGTATTAATACTTATTGATTTTTAAGTGCTATACCATTTAGGAGAAAATAGTTTCAATTATAAGATGTGAAAGATTAGGCTAACGTTTTAAGTCCAAAGCTATTGGAATTTAATTTCAGTTAAACACTAAGTCCAGATGAGCTAAGTAAGGAGGTAGGTCAAAAAATTGACGAACGAAATTTCCGACAAGGAAATGTTTTTAATGCAAATTGAAATTATAGCCTAAGCAAAGCTGCCAGTTCAAGAGTTTTCTCTTAATAAAGGATTTTTTTGTCGCGTAGGCAAAATCTGAGGAGGAAATCATCTTATCTTATCATCTTAAGGGATTTGTTGGGGTTTTATTTTTAAAGCTTAGATATTATTTTTAATATAATTTGTCTGCTTGTTTAAAATTCTTCATTCAGAAAAACGTCTACAAGCAACAAAACTCCCATTCAGCTTAATTTGTCTGCAGGCAGATTATCTTTTCATCGGCTGCTTGTAGACGAAGTGAAATTCATATTAATATCAGTTTTATGTGAAGCTATACATATCTCCAAGAAAATGTTGAAAATGTACTTATTTTAAAATGAAATATTTTTCAAACGATTAAGGAGCTTTTTTTCATAATTTTAAACTCCCCGTCGCTATATATTTGTTGTAATTGGTGCGATTTATCAAACCGAAAATTGCGACACATCCATCGCATCGTCTTAAGAGATATATGTGTGTGTGTACGTTCCTGCGTAGGGCTGGCCACGAGACGAGACTCTGTGAGACTTTTGTAAGTCTCGTCTCGGTCTCGTTAAAATCGAAAATTTTCTGTCTCGTCTTGGTCACGTATAATTAAGTCTCGTCTCGGTCTCGTCTCCGAAAAATTCGATTTTCGGGCAACCTGTTGTTTATTGGAATTTTCGATTATTATTATAAGCTTATTGTCTAAGATCTGTTGATTATAAAATCGTAAAATGAATTAATTAAACTAAACTACACTAAACTAAATAAACGCAGAAGAAAATAAATGTTTAACTGATATTGGATTTTTTAATTTATTAGACTCTTTGTAAATGTCGGTCCAAATATACAGTCTCGTCTCGGTTGCTAAAAAGGCAGTCTCGTCTCGTCTCGTCATGCGAGACCGAGATCGAGACCGAGTCTTTTCTCGTCTCGTGGCCAGCCCTATTCCTTCGTAATACCTTGTTCCGTTCAACATATTTCGAGAAGGATTGAAGATATCGACGATAACTTGCCGAAAGGATTTTCAATACTACAGCGATTTAGAAAAAAGTTATAAAATATCATTCGTCTTAAATGTCTCGAGAAAAATTAGTATCGACTTTGTGTACATTTTATTCTACACATATTAAGGTAATGAACAACGGAATCACATTTTAAACAAAATCAATTGATAGTTTATATTTTAAACCATAAATCTTACTAAATCTCGAATTTAAGATCTTCGAAGAAAGTTGGATTTTCCTTGAGACATTGTGAATAGATAAATTTGAACAATTTTTAGAATTTTTTTTTAGATAGAATTGCGAGACTTCAGAAAATTACTTTCTCAAGTTCGAGTTTTTGTACGAATCCAACACTTGCCCTACAGTACCTGTATCGCACGTAGAAATTGGTACGCATTTATTTAAATACTATTTTCAACAGTATTTAAAAAAAAAAAAAAAAACTTAATAGGCACACAAAATTTGATCGAAATTGGTGAAGCCTTTAAGAGGAAATTAAAAAATAAAATAAAATTAATTGTTTTAAACTTAAATATTGATTATAGCCTTAAAAGTTATTTCTTTTTTTTTAAAGATAACTAATTGTCTTCATAATGTTGTATAGCAGTTATACCGTTATTTTTTGCCGTAAAAACTTTAAATCCAAAGTTTGAAGAAAATTCCTTCAGTGAAAATTCAGGTACAGAATTGAGGGCCTCTTTTTTTACCTCCGATATATAGGCAAGTTTTGGATTCGTAAAACAAATCGAACTCGAAATAATAAGACCACACCTTTATTGAGTTTTTAAGTACAAACAAAATAACGATACCTGCCATACAATTTTGTTTAGCAAAAAGAAAAATCTTATTTTTTAAAAGAAATTCAAATAATTAAGGCCGTGCGTCAATTGCGTTAAAATGTTGGTTAAATTTGATCCGTTTTTATAGGGGTAAATAAAATAAAAAGAGTTTTGCTGTGTCAATTGCATTCAATGGAATTTTTTAAAACATAATTACGTGTTCGTGCCATATAAAAACATAAAGTTTTGAACGCGGAAATTGCATTTTGGCAGTCATGGACCTAGTATACCTGACTGCTAGTCGATCGTCATTCTAATACAAAAGTAGCTTTGAAAATGGTTTCAACCATTAAAGCGACAACAGTGTCTATTGTGCCGCGCCGAATGCTTCGCATTGGTTTGGGAGAGCCTTTAAGGTTAGACCGCACTAGGTGGAACTGCACTGCAGCGGAACTGCGATTCACAACAATTTGTATGAAATTTTATGAAGTTCAGTTGCCGCTTAGTGCGATATAGCTCATACAATTTCATACAAATGTTGTTTTGCCGCGTCGTAAAGTGTAGTTCCGCTGCAGTTTTGTGCGGTATAACCTTTAAGAGGAAACATTCGCTAGTTAAAATTTATTTGCATGGGGATAAATGAGAGTGCCCAAGCCAAGGGCGAATGTTTTTCCGCCAAACCGAATGAATTGAAACTGAGATATCGTCGAATGTGTTTATTGTTGATCAAATTGTTTTCGAAAAATCCGAAGTATGAGTTCCTACTCATGGATAGTATTAATAAGCCAATTTTAGTTGATAAGCGTTAGTTAATTAGAGCGTGTAAAAGTCACATCCTAAATTTAACCCACTGGGGCATATTCATAGTCGCCGATAAACCCAGGTTTTACTAAACTACAGTTTAAGACAATTTTGGCGCAATGAATACAGACTGATTTTAATTTATAAATTTTTGGTTTTATATATTTGTAAGATTATTAATTTGTTATACTATACAGAGAGCTTCAAATATTTTGAAATGATAAACTTAAAAAAATAGAATCAACGTCCAAAAATTCAACTTAACCTAGGTTTAACTTAAACACAGTTTAAAAATGACTATGAATACGCCCCACTGCATCGTGATGCAGTCAAGGTATAATAGGTCGATGGTGTAGGTAATGTGCAAGAAGTTTAATACAAATGTCAAAATTTATACACTAGTTAAAATTTAAACGAGCTCCTGAGCAGGTTGAATTTTGACAACTGTATTCACCTCTTTAATGTCAAAATTTAGCCATGGGAACAAATTTAACGCAATTGACACATGGCCTAAGATAGAGATAAGCAAGTTTTTGACAATTGGTTATTTAAGGTACCCGAGTGCAACAATTGTTTTGGTTTTTGATTTTCTCCAAAATCGCTCTGTTGGTATTTTTCATGTTTTTATGGTGAAGCTTTACAGTTTTAACATTATTCTTAGAAAAAAAAATTATTAAAAAAAAAAATCTCGAATTAAAAAAAAAAATATTTTTTTTTCTGAAAACTAAATATTTTAAAAACGACTTGGTCAATTTTCTTAAAAATTGGTTTAAGACAATTTTGTATTATCTTAATGGATATTTGAAAAAAATATATTTCTTAATTCAAAAATAGCGGCACCTTCCATACAAATGTTGAAAAACAGTTATGAAAAATTTTATTTTTCTCAAAAACCGGGCCAAGAATTTCAGATGCCTCTGATTAATTTTTGAAACTCACAAGCCACCATCGTCAGCTGCTGTTTATTTTCTGTCTGTTTAATTTTTGTTCTTTTGTACTTACAATTTACAGACCTTAGTTCTCATCTGCTAATTCTTCAAGGTACTTCTTATCTCCCCCTTTTCAGTTTGACATATAACGTGCTTGGTCTGATTGGTAATGTTTTTCAGAGCTTGAAGAACATGCTGCATGCTCTGAACAAAAACATATAAACAATTTGTATGTAAGTGGCTTTGAAGGATTGCCCTAGAAATTAACCTCCTTCCCTTATACCTGTAAAATAATTTTCTTAAAAATATCTAGCTAGACAAATAAATACGAATACTTGTCTACGTTGTTTCCAACGACAGACAAATAAAAACTCAATCAACAACGCACTCAAAAATGTTAATTCTAAGGAAAATTCCATCATTCCTATAGGTTATATTAAGTACGATTTTATATCCTTTATCTGCATTTAAGCAGTTTTTATTGCTTACCCAAAATGAATTCCTTCATTTTAATTAAGATTTTAAGATATTGCATGGATAAAAAATATAACGCAGCAGTTTCATTACTTCATCATCATCATATTAAATGCTTCAAAATCATTGAGACTGTTATTTATTTCATTGCATCTAAAAAACGATGCGATGATTTAATGACTGTCTTTATTGTTTCTCTGTGGGTTTTAAAAGGTTTATACGACGAAATGTGTTTTTCACCACAAAATAAATTCTCAGTTAAAATAAATCCTATCCTATCAAATGTGTTGTAAAAGTCACCAAGAATTCTTTGTCTTCATCAGAGGCACTACAAAATTTATGGTGGGTAAGCTTTCAAAATTAGTTGATTTGCTGCACAGGTTAGGAAAATGAGTTTTTTCACTGCAGTAAAATGGAAAATAGATTAGATTTTGATTAAATAAAGAAGTTCACTGCTCTGTTAGGTATTTTTTTTTAACTGAAAACTTTATGGTAATGATGTAAATCAAATCGAATTGTATGAAAAAAAGAAAACATTTTTGTGCGAATTCTCCATCATTGTAATGTTATATTTTATTAAAATCTCGATTTTTTTGTTTGACTCCAAATCAATACTTGCTCTACAGACACTGAGGACTGAAAGTAAAAAGATTTAATCTTTTTTCAACAGCAGCAAAAGCGAAACGAAAATTAAATGGACCACTTCGTACGTGAGCAAATTATATTCAAAGATTTTTTTTTTTGCTTATACAAAAATTCTGATGATAATATAAACGAGTTTACGTAATTCAAAAAGTTTCCAATTGATTTTATCAACTTAGGTAATTCATGAAAATGTGATCTTCAACAATGGAACTGCTTTAAGTTAATTTAATGTTTTTGTATGTTTCTGCATATCTTTGATGAAAAGATATAACTCAATAAACCGTTCTTCACGAATGTCCTGAAGAAATGAAAAGACACCTTTTGTGATTTTGAAGTCTTCCGGTTAGTTTAGTTAAGCTTTCCTCTTTTGGTTAAGTTTTATTTTTCTTTGATTTTTCTTACGAGTAAAGGATAATACCAGTGAGTACCTTCGTATATGTAGAAATCGAAAGTCACAAAGTATACACAATACATATAGATTAGTTATTTCTATTCGTCATGACTGAAAGGATTTGCTTTTAACTCAAACCCAACACCCTGCAGGGCTCTCAATCCATTTAAGTATAATGTCGGAAAGTAGGTTTATATTTTGAAAAGCCTAAAGAAGGGTTGTGTGAAGGAAAACTTTATTTGAAGATTAGTTGTTTTGTGGTATTGATTATGTATGAGGCAGGGAATGTTTTAAGTGGTAGTTCTTATGTGTTCTGGTAGTTGATTTTTTGAAATTGTTATAGCTCTAAATCTCATTTCTGGTAGTTGCTATTTTATAATACACCCTTCCTTTAACCAATCCAACACAAAGTCAAGATTTACGTCTGAAAGACTTACCCGGATACTAACTTTACGCTTAACTTGACCACACAGAATTTGCCAGCTCAGTATGTTGCGGCAATGACTTGACATATCATTTCAATTGAAAGCCAATCATTACCAATAATACTTACCTACTTAAATTTTTGCTAGACTTCCTTTTGGTTTAAAAAAAACACAACAGCTTTTTTGTTCAATTATTCGATTGGGATAAAAACTCAATGAGCAAGTGAATCAAACAAATTCCAGTCTCAGCCTTTGAACTTGTAGAAAAAATGCACATCTTAATTTTGATCAGCTTCAGTATAATGGTTTCTTCGACAACAAACTCGTTTCTGACTCGTTGCTTTAAAAATTATATCTTGCATCGCAGTAAGATTTCCCTCGTTAAATAAACTTGCTAACTGTTTATCAAAATCAGAAACATCATTTTAGTGAAATTCGAAAATCAAACAAAAATTTTTCTATAACTCTATAACAGGAGAACCTTCAAGTAGATATGTTTTACTTTTTTATACAGACGTCTGACAAAAAAGTAAAATTATGAAAATCTATTTTCATTTAAAATTAATTAATTATTTAACGTAAAACATACATTCTTAGTTTCTCAAAAATGGCTACAATTATTTGAATTAATTTTTTTCTGATACCCATGCATTTCTGATTGATCACACTGTTCATTTTTCCATATTGTTGGTATAACTCGAAAACTGAGCTGACTTTGAGAATTTAACTTAAAAACACTTTTTGTAGGCAATTAGATTAGCTATCAAAATTGGTGCTTTAAAAAAGTTTATAAAAAAATTTAAGCAGGCCAATTAAACAAAAACTAACCTAAAAAAATAGCAGATTTTAATTGTTTTTACTAAATGGATCATACATTTTTTAAGTAAAGGTTTGCGCAAGATATATATATATATGAGGAATTTTTCATTCACGTCTTTTGAGCTAACCGCGCAACCGAATTGATTTGTTCTTTCAAATGGAATAAACAAGACAATATATGAAATACGTGGAGCCTTTTTCTAAGGAAATTTTTTGAGGTTACATAATATTAAAAACGTTTTTAAAATAGTTCTTGATGCATCATATTTTAGTATATATATTTTTGATAGTAAGAACCCAAGTTTAAAAATAAATCATGGATTCCTCTTTTTAATATTAAATAAATACAAAATAAATTGTTTCTTTTTTTTTTAATTTAAATTTTTTTAGAATCAAAATGATTGTATGCAATATTACTTAGATTATTTAAAAACGTAAATTAAAAAAGTGATTCTGTGCAAGCTACCATTATTTTTGGTTCAAAAACAAACATTTCAATTGTGAAATTTGGCACAACGGCTCATGAAGAACCAGGGCCTAATGACTAACAACTCGCAACCATTCCTGTGTGCGCCTTTCGACAGGAATGGAAGGGACCTACAATTTTATGCCGAACAGCTAGACGAGAATGTATAAAACATACTTTAAAAACAGAAAGTACCAAGTTTTACACAAACCGGTCCATCCGTTCAGTCTGTAGGCCTTGGTATTACAAATTAACAGACGGACAGATAAAACTGCGGGACCCACTATTTTCGAATTCTCTATTATCGTAATGACATATTTGATCAAAATCTGGACTTTAAACTATTCATTAATTAACAATACGACCAAGACAGCCGAATGAGAATATTTTCTAATTCTCAGACATCTATAATTATTTCAAGAATGGGAAACTTGCCATATAGTACCCATGATTTGCAGGTAAATAAGATCACTGAGGGAAAAATTGCGATCTAAAATTAAATACGACCGTATTTGATCTAAAGTATTTAAATGAAGTCGCGCATTTTTATTTTTACGTTGAAACAATGTTAATTTTAATATGCGACGTAATTTTAAGAGATTCAACCTTGTTTCAAAGTAAAACATTTTTATTAATACATTGAAATCAACTTTTGTACATTTAAATTCCGTTCAACGTTGTTTTAAAGTGAAACGTTATCATTTTTACATTGAGATCCACATATAAAGTGCGCTCAACCTTGTATCAAAGTGAAACGTATTCATTTTTACATTGAAATCCACATTTTACATTGCGATCCACTTTTATGGCATTTAAAGTGCCATTAACGTAGTTTCAAAGTGTTGCATAGAAATACTGATAGCATTAAACGATTCACTTTAAGGCGTCACAAAAAAAAATGAAATGCATCGAGCATGAATATACATTTGTCTTTGTCTTACATAAATTTAAACAAAGAAGCGTGGCGTGAGTAGCCATTTTGAATCAATACCTAACCAAGCGAAGTTCAATCTACGTTGATTCGAAGTAGATAAATGTCGTTTTAAAAGATGGATGAATTTGATTTAACCTTGATTCCACTTTAAAGGCTCTCCCAAACCAATGCGGAACATTCGTTGCGGCTAAAAAACATTCGCATGTCAAAATTTATTTACATGGTGATATATGAGAGTGCCCACACCAACGCGGCGGAGAAACATATGAAATAATTTTGAGTGACGAATGTTTTTTAGCCGCAACGAATGTTTCGCATTGGTTTGGGAGAGCCTTAAATCAACATATAAACGTAGTAAAATCTAGTTCGTTTTTAAGTATGAAATCACTTTGAAATGAAGTCGCTCCACTTTGATTTAAGAATTTTTGGCGTCGGCGCCAAATCGTTTCGAAAAATATTAGAATCAAAGTTTTTTGCTTTGATTTTACGTTGTTTTTTTCTCTGTGTGCTTACGATCAAAAACTGCAAAAAAAAATTTTAAAAGGATATATGTTCGCCAATTTTCATTCAAACCTTTTTTTCAATCCCACATGTTAAAGTCTTGAGCATCTTCTTTGTTTTATTGCGAGATGTCTTGCGCAAATTTTTACTAAAAAAAAAGTTATGAGTGATTTAGTAAAAAAAAATTTTCTAGGTCAGTTTTTGTTAAATTGGCCTGCTAAAATTGGTTTACAAATTTTTTTTAACCACCAATTTTGATAGAAAATCTAATTTCCTACAAGAAGTGTCTTAAGTTAAATTCTCAAATTCAACTTATTTTTTGAGTTATACCAACAATATTGAAAAATGACCAGTGTGACCATTCTCTCAGGAATGCATGTGTGAATTTAAGAGAATTTTGAGTTTTGAGTAAGCTTTAATTCTACACAGCCCTTATTATTTATTTTAAATTCTACATAAAAACCCGTGAACGCAATTGTTCCTTTCTTCCCTTAAAATGCCGGTCTATTCAATAGCCTAAAGGTACGTTAGAACAATTCTAGAATTTTTTTTTGTAAACCCCGCTCACTGCCACATTTATCACTTACCTTATTTCTTGGTTCTCGGAAACGGTTTCAACGATTTGTTAGAAATTTTCAGAGCTTGTTTTTATGGGCGAAAAAAAATAAGATTTTCTGTTATTCTTATTTCTAAGTTTCTCAGAAATGCATGTTCTTGTTAACCAGGAAAAAGAATAAATAACAGTTTCTGGAAAAACCGCCTACTCTTTATATAACTACATACGTCTTGCCGAAACTGCTTTAACGATTTGGCTGAAGCTTTTAGAGTCTTGTCTTCCTAACTAGGAACGGATTTCACTAAAACCACTATCTAGGTTTTAGTAAAACCCGCCCACTACCAAGCGCATTTTTCTCATATTTTAGTTTTATCCTTATTCATTCATCATACAAATTGCACAATGCATATGCGTAGCCTTGAATTGCAACTTCAATTAGACATATTTATGTATTTTTTTCTAACGACCGACGACGCCTAAAATACCCCACTTTTTTAGTATATCTGAGCAAAATCCACATTTTACCATCCCCTGATAATTTAAATTTTGATACTTACCAACAAAAAATGAAATGTAGATAAGTATTATGTTTTTAACAATAGCTAATCGCATATTTCCTACGGGTTTTTACCTAGCTCGACTCATTATAAATTATACTTACAGAATGCTAATACCTTTTATATCCTCAACGTGGATTAATGCTTTAAATATTGTTATATATGTAAGTACATATTTTATTCACACAAAAAAATCGAAACTACACGGAGCGCAGAGGAGCTCGATCATCCAGGTAGGGACTTATCATTAAAATAAGTAAAAAGAATAATACCTAAATTAACATCAGAATGATTGGAAAACGAAGAACATTTTATTTGTTTGTTTTCTTTGCTTTCGTAAGCACTGAAGTAAATAAATATTAAAAGTACTTTCAGAAAGCAAAAAACTTTCTGAAAGCAAAACTTTCATAGTGTGACAACCGAAAAATATGATTGAAAATGATTTGCTTTCTTGAAAACGCTTTCAGAAAAAAAACTTTCACAGTGTGACTAGTTCGTGAAAACGTTACAAAGAGAGCAAACCACTTTCAGAAAACGCTTTCTGCTTTCAGAAATTGTTTGTGAAAGTTTTTTGCTTTCTTGAAAGCGAACGTATGTTTTACATACAGAATTACATTTATAGTACCTAGGAGACCGAGCTTCGCTCGGCTTTTCCGGCAGATTTATTTATTTATTTATTATTATTTCCAACCTATGCGTTAAGACCCGAACATAAAAAAGCATTTGCATTCATTTTCCATAAATAAATTGGAATCGAAGTTTGAGTCGCTTATATATCTATACAAAATTATTCTTGTTTTTTATATATGGAAATTAATCATTAGATTTCTAAGCTTTACCATTAATAATATTGCAGCTTGAATCGTTTATTTCAGCTTTTATGCAGAGCATGTAGGCCTCACAGGAATTTTTAACGCAAGTAAATTGATGACTCTTAAATGCAGTTTTAAAGTTTTATCTAAAGACCAAAAAAAGTATAAGAAATATGTACGAAAACTGTAAATAGGTAAATAAAATGTACAATTAAAACTTTAAAACGAAATAAAAAAAATAGTACATACTACATACATGAAAAAAAGGGTCAAACATAAAAAAATAAGTATTTTTTCTTTGATTCAATCTATGTATATATTTTTAAAAATGTAAAATTCATTTTTTTCTTACTAACGTAGAAATACCGGAATGCGAAACTCTAACAAAAGCAAGGAATTACAACAAAAAAGGCAATTTGCTCAAAAAACCTCAAAACATTATTTCCCTTATTCGATTTTTCTTTGTAAAAACCTGTTAAACATTCTTATTAAGACTGTTGTAATGATCACATGTAAAAACTTTAAACAAAATCATAAGAGCCGTTTTCGAGCTACCCGTTCTATGAGCGGCTGATAAAATACTCATTTTCTCATCATTCTCATAAGAAAAAACTGTGAACATTTCATTAAATTCCTTTGAACCAATTCCGAGAAACAATAAAGCGTAAAAAGTGGATGTGAACCTGGAAGTAGGCGGTATTACTCAAAATACTTTCAAAACGATTTAATTGCTTACTACAAAAAACCCTCAACTTTTATCAGGGTTTCCGGGAAACCAAAAAATGATTAAATTGGGCGTGGCAGTGAGCGAATATTAGTCTAAGTACTTTCAAATTTTGTTTGCGCATAACAACAAATTGTAAAAATTTGATCAAAACCGTTAGAAAAGTATCCGAGAAAGAATAAAGTGTAAAATTTGGGCGTGGCAGTAGACGGATTTAACTGAAAATATTCTTCGATTTCTTTTCTTGCTCATATATACAGACTCTGAAAACTTCATTAAAATCGTTGGAGCACTTCCGAGAAATAGAAGAGCGTGAAAAGTGAGTATGGTAGTGGGCGGATTTCACTAAAACTATTTTTCAAATTTTCGCTCTTGCCATATAAACGGACTGTAAATTTACTCTAAATCCTTTGGGTCGTTTTCTAGAAAACCAGCCATTTCCGTGAATTCCACGAAGCAAATTAATACGAAAAGGGGGCGTGGCAGTGGTCAGATTTTACTTTAATTATTTTTTTTAATTATTTCTTGTTTATGAAAAAAAAAATATATTAAATCTTTATCCAAATCGGTGTACCCGTATTCCAGAAATCAGTAGGGGGATTTAACTTTAACTATTTTTCGATATTTGTCTTGCCCATATAAAAAGACTATAAAAATGTCATCAAAATCCTTAGAGCCATTTCTGAGAAACCAACAAAATTATGAAAGTAGGCGTGGCTACTTTCAGAACTTTTATTTTGCCGGAAAGAACAAAGAACAGAACAGCCGTTTCCAAGAAACAGAAAAGTGGGCGTGTTAGTGGGCGGATATCCCTAAAATTATTTTTCGATTTTTATCTTGTTTCTATAAACAGACAAATGTGATTAAAATCGTTTTGGTCGTTTTCAAGAAAACTTGCCATTTTCGTGAATTCCACGAAACAAAGAGATAAGAAAAGGGGCGTGGCAGGGAGCAGGTTTAACTAAAAGTATTTTTTTTAATTTGTTGTCGTTTATAAGAACAAACTGTAAAAATGTCATCCAAATTGTAGGCGCCGTTTCCGAGAAACCAAACAAACGAGAAAAGTGGGTGTGGTAGTGGGCGGATATTGTAAAAAAAAATTATTCTGCTTAAGAGAACCGACTGTGAAAATTTTATCAAAATCGTTAGAGCCGTTTCCGAGAAACAGGAAAGCATGAAAAGTGGGCGTGGTTGTGGGCGGATATCACTAAAATTATTTTTCGATTTTTTATCTTGGTTATATAAATAAACTCCGAAAATTTCATTTGAGTCTTTGAAGCAGTTTTCGAGAAAACCAGCCATTTCCGTGAATTCCATGAATCAAATAAAAATTAAAAGGAGGCGTGGGAGTGGGCGTATTTTACTAAAAGTATTTTTGTAATTTTTTCTTGTTTATAAGAACAAACTGTACAAATTTCATCCAAATCGTAGGAGCCGTTTCCCAGAAACCAAATATATATATATATATATATATATATATATATATATATACAATTTTAACTCATTTAAAGTAATAAGATTGGCTAATTTAATCAGTTGAGAACTTTGAACCCACTCTGGTAACTCATCAGTCCACAATTGTTTTTGTGATAGGGGTAAAATTGTGGTAGTATATTCGCTAGAAATACTATTGATTGCCTGGAAATACGAAACATTTGAGACAGTGTGTTGTAATTATCGCCATATGCCACGCTGATGGGGACATGTCATGGTGTATTTTGTTTTTTAACAAACGGGCGTAGTTTGTCACACAAGAAATTAAACTGCTCCTCCGAAACGTGAGCAAAATTACGAAAGAACTCGTCTCCTTCTGCGCTTAAATCTCTCATGAGCGTTGCGTATTGATGATTTTCAGCACCACGTTCCCAAAATGGTCGCACCCAAATTGATCTACGATTACCCGCATTTTGCTCAGTAACATGCTGTAAAATCCGTAGGATAATTTCCATTATAATAAGTTAATTGCCTATAGTTTCAGAAAGCATTTTCAGATAACGCTTTCGCTTTCATAGTGTGACGACCCGAAAAATGTTTTCAGAAAATTTGCTTTCTTGAAAGTAAAAAGTTTTCAAAAAGCGCTTTCAGAATGCACTTTCCTTATATAGTGTGACTGTTGTCTGAAAGCACTTTCAGGAAAATTTCAAAATCGGAATTTTCAAAACGCTTTCTGAAAGTATTTTCCTTTCAATGTGTGACGGCTCCTTAACCCCTTTTCACAATTATTATTTGTTCGAAAAAAAAATAATTTCCTCACTCCATCTATGAACACATGCTCGATTGTCGACTGCTTATGAACCAAACTTAAATTGACTATGCATTGTTGTGCATATAAAGCTTATTTCACTCCAACCACCTGGGATATGATAAAAGATAAAGTGCATCCTTGCGAATCACATCCATATTTTCAACACTCCTACAACACTCTTATTATAAATCACAGTTGTCTATTGACACGTGCTTTTATAAAAAGTAAGGTAAAAACATTTTCTTCACATTAAGAATTCCATAAGTGTAGATTCGTATACATTAGGTACTCATATGAGGGAAAAAAAATATCAGTGAAATTCTATTCAACTTTAAATTGAAAAAGTCCTTTTTACAGAATGGTGTCGACCTTGCTTACTTTTTACACTTCTTACAAAACTTTTATTAACTGGGTCATGTTGTTATAGAAAACAGAGTAGACATAGACACACGGTAATTTGAAATTGTTCATCTTGAAGGATGTAATATCTGCTGTAGGGCTTTTGTGCAACCCCCATCATGTTGCACAAAACAAACTGACGGATGCTTAATAAGAACAGTCAGTAACATGCCGCTAATTTTAATGAAACAGAATAAGTTTTTGTTTAATGAGCACTTCATTTGGAATTTAAAGAAATTTTGTATCAACATATGTACTGTACATACATAGGCGCCTATAGCATAGTTACTTGAAAACATCTAGAAGAATTTTGTATTTTGTGTGCGAAGAGTTTTATAGTTAATGTTTGGGTGAAACCTTTAAATGAGCAAAATTAAATCACTCAATGTTTGGTACGAACCTTGATGAGAATTGTTTCGATTAGTTTTTTGTTCTGTAAAGTAATTTATTGTTTTATTGGGGAGCTAAGCTTTTGCATACAATTATACTTAACATTAATGTGAAAACTTTAAAACTAATTTATTTTTATAGTGTAAGGTTAAGGAAATTAATTTTCTCTTTCTGTCTGTGGTATAAGCACAATTTACGTTTTTTTGCTAGTTTTTGTGAATGAAGTTTATATTTTTTAGTTTAACTTACTGATATACGTACATACGAAAGTACCTCCTACAAAATATTGGGCAAGTTTTGAAAATAACTGCCCCAAAAGTGATCCTTCAAGTCCATTTTCAAACACAAACAAATTAAATCGTGTATCATGCATCATAGAAAACGAAAATTTAGTTTTATTTTGATTTTGCTTTTGCTTTCGAGGTCTAATCTCGAGGTCCAAATCGATTATACCTTACAGTAATTAATTTTTGTAAATAGAAGAACAAGATGACCAACCAATAATCTTTCTTATGTTTTTATTTTTACCTTGTTTATTGTTCACTGTATTTTAGTTAGCATTAAGAAAATTTTCAAATTTTATATATGGAAACTACCTTGCTTTGTCCAAAAGTCACTAACCTTTTTGTAGCTCTATTAATTTTTTTGTATTTTCTTATTTTGCATGTTTTAAGTTTAGTAGGAAATCAATTGTTTTGCGATTTGTTTGGCTTCCATTACATGTCTTAAGTAAGATTATTGCGCTTGATATTTCTAAAGCATTTGATAGAGTTTGGCATCAAGCTCTCTTATCGAAAATGCGTGCATTTGGTATTGATGAATCTCTTCTTCGTTGGATTAGAAATTACCTTTCGGACCGTTCAATACAAGTTGTATTGGATGGTTTCAAGTCTGAAATTCACAAAATAAATGCTGGTGTGCAACAGGGCTACGTTCTGTGTCCGACTCTCTTCCTTATATTCATAAACGATCTTTTATCTAAAACTTCTAATCCATTAAATTGTTTTGCTGACGACAGTACCCTCAGCTTTTCATATTCGTTCTTAGATTCACATCCATGTCCTTCGGGTGTGGAGCTCGAACGGCAGCGTATGATAAGCTCATTAAATTCTGATCTCGACGGCATTGTCCAATGGGGAATTAAAAATCGTGTAGAATTTAATGCTTCAAAAACTCAATGCTGTCTACTATTGTTAAAACGAAACCCACCCCCCATGCAACTATCCACGACTGGCACTTGCATTGAGGAAACCGAAAAGCTTTCAGTCCTCGGTATGTGTGTCACAGACCACCTTTTATGGAACGACCACATATTCGACATCGCCAAAAATGCTGCTAAGTGTTTAGGTTTTCTCCGTTGATGCAAGAAATGTTTCTCCCCTTTTGATCTGGCTGTGATCTACAAAGCCTTTATTCGTCCAAAAATTGAGTATAACTCTCACATTTGGGCAGGTGCTCCAATAACCCACTTGAGTTTATTGGATAGAATTGAAAAGAGAGCTCTTAAAATGATAGGTGAAAGAACTATAACGGAAACATTCTCATCTCTTGAGCACCGTCGAAATGTTTCATGTCTTTATTTCCATAAGCAATGCTCTAGTGAAATAGCCAGTTCCATTCCTCCCCTTAAACAATTCAACCGTAATACTCGCGCTTCTAGGAATGCACATCAGTTTACCCTTGAGCCCAATTTCGGACGTACTGTTAAGTACAGAGATTCTTTCTTTAGTCGCACTACTCGAATGTGGAATGCTCCACCCAGCTCAATTTTCCCCTCCCATTGTGATCTACAGACGTTCAAAACCAATGTGCATCGGTATCTCCTTTTAAATCCCCTCCAATCTACCTAATCGCTCGTGCTGTGTATATCATCTTAAGGGTAGTCACAACCCCTTTTGCACGCGCTAAATATAACAAAAAAAACATTCCACAGTAACTGAAAACAACATCTCGTTTTTAAATTCATTTCAAGCCTTATCGCGCTCTATCAAGTTTTATCAACACAACAAGAACATAAATTTGAAAAAAAGGAGCCAAGTTCTTCTTTATACAAAAACCTATGCGTAACAAGTCAGCCGTAAGAAGTGGTGAGATCTAAAAGTACGCCAAGTTATTAGTTTATTAATTTTAAATATCAAAAATTTTAAGTAGAGTTATATGGAAGAACCTCAAAATTATTAGAGAAATCTGTTATTTTATGATTACTGACTTAAATTGAGTTGGTTTACTAGTCAAGTTTTCATTTTAAAGTAAACTAACTCAATTTAAGTCAGTACCTAATCATTAAATAACAGATTTCTCTGCTAATTTTGCGGTTCTTCCATATAACTTTACTGAAAATATTTGATATTTAACATTAATAAACTAAGAACTTGACGCACTTTTAGATCTCACTACTTTTTACGGCTGACTTGTTACGCATAGGTTTTTGTATAAAGAAGAACTTGGCTCCTTTTTTAACATTTATGTTTTTGTTGTGATTTCACTACTTTTTGCAAAGATTCTTTTTATCAGGAAAAGTGGGTGGATGAAACGCCCCTGCATGAAAAAGTCCAAGAAAAAAAAAAACTAACCACTTTACCAAAATTTCATAATCCTGCACAAATCGGAAGTACTCTCAATATATTTAATATTAATTCTGTGAAAATGGGTGGTTGCCGAGCTCACTGAATCAAAAATTTCAAAGTTTTAATTTCTCCTTTGCTTGCATATCAAGTCATATCGCTCTACCAAATTTGATCACTCTACGACAATCAGAATTTTTCTACATAGTTGATATCAGTTCTGAGAATATGGGCGGGTGCCACACCCCTGAATGGATAATTTAAAAATTTCTACCAGTCTCCCAAATTTTATTATTCTGCAACAATCCGAAGTGATACATATAATTAATAACAATTCTGAGAAAATGGGCGGATGCCACGCCCCATGAATGTTAAATAACAAATTTTAAAGTTAAGCCTATGTTTGCAGTCCAAGTTCTACCGCTCTACCAAATTTCATCATTCTACGACATCCAGAAGTGCTCCATATAATTGATACCAATTCTGCGAAAATAGGCGGATGGCACGCCCTCTGAATGTAAAATCTCAAATTTTAAAATTTTGCACTTGCTTGGACTTCTTGCCCTACCGTTTTACCAAATTTGATCATTCTACCACAATCAGAAGTGCTCATCATAATTGATATCAATTCATATTCAAATGGGCGGATGCCACGCCCCCTGAATGCAAAATCTCAAATTTTAAAATGTTTCCTTTGCCTGCACTTTAAGCCCTACCGCTGCGCTGTACCAAATTTCATCATTTATCGACAGTCAGAAGTGCTCCAAATAATTTATATCAATTCTATGAAAATGGGCGGATACCACGCCCCCTTAATGAAAAATCTCAAATTTTAAAATGTTTCCTTTGTCTGTACTTTAAGCCCTACCGCTGTACTAAATTTTATCAATCTACGACAATCAGAAATGCTCCAAGTAATTTATATCAATTCTATGAAAATGGGCCGGTACCACGCCCCCTGAATGAAGAATCTTAAATTTTCGATTTTTTTCTTTGTATACACCACAAGGCCTACCGTTGCGCTAATAACAAGGTTCTAGGATGTAGGGAAGTGCTCCATAATTTTGATGATCTGTCAGTGAGTGAGTGGAGTCAGTCAGTTACGGTTTTTGCTATTTTTGCAGTCTTATATCTCGGAAACCACTGATGCAAAGGAATTGAAATTTGGTGAGTTGTATAAACCTGGTGAGCTTAGCAAATGCTGCGAGTTTCTGACTTTATTGCTACTGAAGTTAGAGGGGGGTCGAAAATCGCCTAAATTTGATCCTGTAAAAAGGGTGTAGTGCCAGAACTTGGCTGGGCACTACCGTGCCCTTTGATATCCATTATTAAGAGAAACGCCTACGCCTGTTGAATGAAAAATTTCAACTTACAAGTAGGTCTGTCCCATTGATTACATTTTATACCCTATGACTCTACCAAAATTTCATGATTCATAGAGAGCGATTGGATACAACGCCCTTTAAATGGAAAACCTCAAATTTGTTTCATTGCATTGTTTGCACTACAAGAGCTACCATTTGGGTGTTGCGTAATCACAAGTTTCTAAAGTATCGGGAAGTACTTCATAATTTTGATGATCTGTCAGTCAATCGTTTCTTGCAGTCCTAGCTCAGGAGCCACTTATGCTAGGTTTCTACTTGTCATTGAAAGACACATTTTGACAAGACAGGGTGGGTTATACTTTCCCTCTAATACTACTTTCTTTGCTTTTTGTGTTTGTAATAACCACCCTGTCTTGTCAAAGTTTGTCAATTTGCGTCTTTCAATGAAAAGTGGAAACCTAACATGCCAACTGATATATTCTCTCTTTCAAGAGAAAAGAGAGCGCAACTCTGTGAATTTATTATTGCAAGTTCCATAAAAGTCATTATACTCACCCTTAGAATGAAAGTGACCTAGCTCAAAATTCCTT
This sequence comes from Melangyna quadrimaculata, assembly GCA_949320155.1. Classification (NCBI taxonomy): domain Eukaryota; kingdom Metazoa; phylum Arthropoda; class Insecta; order Diptera; family Syrphidae; genus Melangyna; species Melangyna quadrimaculata. The sequence continues at coordinate 62,056,479 of OX439485.1, forward strand.
TAAATCTAATTTTGCTATAATCTTACATTTTTTTACTTTTTAAGACTTTATTGCTCATATTTCACAAATTGTTTTTTTTTTTTTTCTCAAAACATTTTGCTTCAAAATCAAAAACATGCTTCTTTTTTTTGAATTCTTTTTATAAATATCTCTTGCATATTTTTTTAAACTAAAATTTTTCATTTTTATAGAAAATTCAATCTTTTAGCAATAATGTATATTGGTTAAAAAATTCAAAATTGGTTTAGATTTATAAATACCTAACCTAACCTAACGTTTAGGTTTTATAATCTTTAGATACCTTAACTTATTTTTGGGGTTTATTCAATTTTTCCAAAGTGTTTAATGTATGCAGGCAAAAAAGCAAATATCAAAAGGTCAAATTTACAAAAATTATTTCTCAACCATCCACTGCAGCAATTCTCAATTTTATATTCTTCGAAAATGTTTCCAACCACCAATTTATCCACACATTTTAATACCCCAGTTCAACAGAACTGCATTGTGTCAAGTGTACTGTGCACGTACCATAAAACAAAAGACCCAACGATAGCTGGAATATAATTAATTAACCACTTACGTTAACCCAAACTTCCTGTTATGTGGGTGCGGAGCAGACACATGGTTATTGATGAGAAGATAAGTTGAAGTTTTTGATCAACAAGATGAAATAATTTGCAAGCCAATCCAAGGGAGGTTGGTACAAGATAATTTAATTAATCCTCGTTTTAAGTAAGATAAGCATTATTTGTACTTATTTCAGTGTATATCTTTTTATATTTAAGAGCAAATAAAGAATCTATTAATGTTTTTTTTTTTTTTTTGAGGAAATGGTAATTGATTTTTGTACATTAATGGAAGATATTGAATATCAAGTTAAGTACATACATATTCTTGTTTTATACGTACCTACTTAAACTCATGCAAATTTATTAGCGTTAAAGTTATTCAAATTGAGTATTAAATGCTGTTCGATTGCAGAGTACTTAAACTCAGTATTAAAATTACTCCACAGATGGTGGATGTATAAGAAAAATCAATATGTTCCATTTGCCATTATAAAGAAAATTCATGCTCGTTTTCCTTGGCATAATTTATTGGTATGACCTTGAAAACGATGTTGATTTACCCATGTATGTTTGCTTGGCTATATGAACAACGTATATACATATATGTACATACATATGTATTTAAACAAATAAGGTGAAATTAAAATTGTGTGTCAACGTTTTTTTTTAATTCTGTTTTACCACAACGATTGCCTTTCAATTAAAAATGAGTTCATTTGATTTAAAAAAAAAGTTAATAGTTGGAAATTCTATTTTTTAATAGAAATCTTAAGTAATCCTTCAATTTCAATTTTTAAAATTGATACTGAGTTAAAATTTACTCTTATTTACAATTTCCAGAAGATATGCAAATGTTTTTAATAGCTGCTTATTTTTCATATAATAATTAAAAATCGACCAAAAGTGTGGAAATTGAATAATTACACAAAACGGTTAAACCTAAATGAAAAATCCTTCAAATGCAGGGCGCTTATACAAATTATACATACATACATACAATTTGTAGTTTTCCTAGAAAAACGAAACAATAATTAAATTAGACCCAAAAGTTTATGAAATATCACCCAAAAATTACAATGAAAATAATAAAAAGGGTTTAGTCAATAAATAACAGCAGCATATGCCATGACGTGACTAGCTTAACCCACTCCTTTTATTCCGATGATTTGTTTTAAGCAATCATTTATTTTCACATTTTCATTATTTCATTCTACATTTTCTAATTGTTCCCAACAATTTTGATGCCTTATAAAAATTGCTGCCTTGGAATTGAAATTCCTTCGCATTGGTAGTACAAAGTTGGAAATTCAAAGGAAGTTTTGAATTAAGAAGATATTTAACATTTCAAATGCGACTGTTAAATGACGGATATAATGGAATACAAATAATTTTCGCGACAAATCTGTAGGCATCTGTATCAAAAAATTTGTCTCTGAACCAAGAGCGTAGAATTCTTTTTATTTTGATTACAATTTTTTGCTTCAAGTTTATAAAAAAGCTTGCAGCAACAAATAACTTTGCAGTATACTCCTGAAAACATTCATCAATAGGAAGAGACAGCCATATATGCTTACTGTAATAAGGACGATAACGCAAAGGCTTGCGATAGATATTATACAGGGTGATTCATCTAAGGTTTGGTTGAAAGAGGTAATGGTTTAGGCGGTACACAGTGGTTTCGGTTGTATGGAGAGAGCGTCAAAATTCAATAAAATCTGAACCGCTCAACCGATCTTGATGCAACTTTCAGGCATTTCACAAGACATCATCACAATAAATGTCCACCTACTGCTACGCCAACTTACAAAACAATTTAATATAATCCCTAAAATTGCTTCAAATTTGGGTTGTTATTGTAGCCATTTTTGTTTTAGGTAAGGCTTTTTTTTATCAATATGAAAGTTTTTTTCCCACGCCTACTTTTTGTAGGTTTTTAGAATTTGTTTTATCATATTGAGGAATATAGGTTAGGTTAGGTTGAAGTGGCTACCAGCAAGCAACTGACACACTTAGACCATAAGTTGGTCCGTTGTGATACCACGTGAATCTAGAGAGATTTTCTCCCCACTCGTTAAAACCAGTTGGAGCTTCTAATGAAGCGTGCGAGACTTATTATGTCTATGTTTGTTAGATCACTAGGATCATTGAAGAAGAAGTCTCCGAGATGGAGCCTACGTCTTTGGGATAGGGCAGGGTATGTGCAGAGAAGATGGGGAACAGATTCTTCCTCCTCTTCGTCCATACAGCTCCTGCAAAAGTCGTTTGCGAAAACTCCAAGCCGATTTGCGTGCTTGCCTATTAGACAGTGCCCGGTTATGACACAAATTACGGAGCTGATATGCAATATGTTCAAAGATATCAAACACTTAGAGCGCATCCCACCTAGCGTAGGCCAGATCTGTTTTGTTGCAAGGCAAGTGGTTACGTTGTTCCACCTAAGGTCTGTTCTCCTTAAAGCATCTTGCTTCAGCAAAAATTTGCATGTAGCTATAGGCATATCGATATTTACCTTTCCAAGTAAAATAGGTAGTCCTGTTCCACCTTTGGCGCGTTCATCAGCTTTACAATTACCCGGAATGTCCCTATGGCCCGGCACCCAACAAAGGAGAATATTGAACTGCTGTGCCATCTCTATAAGAGATGATCGACAGTTTAGGGCTGGTATAGAGTTTGGAGAGACACAGTCGAGAGATTTTATGGCAGCTTGGCTGTCTGAGAAGATGCGGATATCAGAAGTCGATATCACGTTTTCCTTTAGCTAAGATAAAACTTCCTTTATCGCCAAAAGTTCCGCCTGAAACACGCTACAATGGTCTGGAAGACGATATGAGAGACTAAAATTTAATCTTTCTGAGTACACGCCTCCACCAACCCCATCATCGGTTTTTGAACCGTCCGTATAGAAATGAATAGATTCGTCTTCCAAAAATGTCACGTCCTCCCATGTGGATCTGGAAGGTATGGCAACTTGACAATTTTTATCGAAACGGAATTGTGGGATGGTGTAGTCAATTATACTTGGAAGTGATCTGTATGAGTTCAGAATAGCTGAGTGGCCTATTTCATTATTGGTCCACTGTGAAGAGGCTTTTAGACGGATTGCCGTACTTGCTGCCGTTTGTTTACTAAATATATCGAGGGGTGTCAGATGAAGAAGAGTGTCCAGTGCCGCGGAGGGAGTAGAATAAAGTGCTCCACTTATACACATGCAGGGTGATCTTTGGACTTTACTAAGTTTATCGCGGTTGACCGCTTTATCTAGAGCTGTCCACCATACTGCCACCCCGTATGTTAAAATCGGTCTAATTATCGAGATGTATAGCCAGTGAGTAATACGAGGTTGGAATCCCCATTTACTTCTAATGGCTTTCTTGCAAGAGAAGAGTGCTACTGTGGCCTACTTGACTCTTTCTTCTATATTAGGTTTCCAACTTAACTTCTTATCTAAAATAAGACCCAGATATTATGCTTTGTCGGAGAATGTTAGTGGAATTCCTTTAATGGTGGGAGGATCGATGTGTGGAATTTTATATTTCCTGGAGAAGAGGACAAGTTCAGTTTTGTGGGGGTTCACACCCACTCCACACCGTTCTGCCCAGTTTATTAGCTTGTTCAAGGCATTCTGTAAGAGATCTTTTAATACAATAGGATGCTTACCTGATACGGCGATAGCAACATCGTCCGCATAGGCAATCACTCTATAGCCCTCCGCATCCAGGCTTGTTAGCAGTTTGTTTACTACCAAGTTCCAGAGAAGGGGAGATAGAACACCGCCTTGCGGCGTACCTCTACTGACTGATCTTTTTGCAGAGAAATCGCCCAGTTTTGAATTGATAATCCTGCTTGTCAGCATTTGATTGATCAGTTCACCAAGCGAACTGTCTACCTTCAGACATGACAGCGCAGATGCGATTGCAGATGTGTCAACATTGTTAAAAGGGCCTTCTATATCTAGGAAAGCATGCTTTATGGTGGAGGGATTATTCGATGGTGCGTACCAATGTATGTAGTGTCGTTTCCACCGATTTCCCTTTGCAGTACGCATGTTGAGCCTGAGACAAGAGTCTCGTATCAATACTAGAATGTAAATGGATATCAATCAGTTGTTCAAAAGTTTTGAGAAGGAATGATGATAGACTAATAGGTCTGAGATCTTTCGGATTAACATGGGAGCATTTACCTGCTTTGGGTATAAAAACAACGTTTACCTCCATGAACTAGGAATATGCGTCAAGTTCAAGAAGCTATTAAGGATTATTTCTAAAATAGGAAGCATTAAACATGAGCTCATTTGAAGTTCGGCTGGTATTATGGCGTCTGGTCCTCGAGGATTGTAAGGTTTGAAGCTGTTGATGGCCCACAGCAATTTTTCCCTTGTTATCAGACCTTGTGGAAAAGTTAGATAATTGTTAGATCTTATGTGATCAGTACTGTTTAAAGTTTGGGAGCTACCTGGAAAATGAAAATGAGTATCTAATAGCAGATTGAGCGATTCTTCGCAAGTATTGGTCCAAGAGCCGTCAGCATTTTTCAGACAGCTGGGCATTACTGGACTGGTTGAGAGGATTTTCCTAAGTCTTGATGCTTTGGAGGTTTCTTCTACTCTACCACAGAAGGCCCTCCAAGAAGCGCGTTTAGATTTCCTCAATTCTTTTTTATATGATTTTAGAGCCTCTTTATAGGATTCCCAGTCTGAAACTGCTCTTGTGTTTTTTGCTCTATTAAAGAGCTTCCTACAGTTTTTTATGAGAGGCTCACGCCCTGAGGCCCACCAATGTGGTTTTCCTTTTCCCCTTATTTGAATAAGTGGACAGGAGATGGCCATTGACTTATTTAAGGCTAATGTGAGCTCATTGACTTTGATGTCAAGTTCAGTCGTAATAGAGGGCGGACTTAGAAGTTCAGGTTTAATTAAACTATCAAGTGTTTTTCTGTATTTGGACCAATCAGTTTTCCTATAATTTCAAAATTCTGGTCGGGTAGTGGGAACTTCAACATCCAGACTAAACTGAATGTATCTATGTGATCGGAGAACGAATGTTCTTTGGAAACTTTCCAACTCATTATAGATTGATGAATAGTGTCTTGTCAGTTTTTAGTAACAAATGTGGGTTCGTTCCCAACGTTACTTACTATAAGGTTAGTACTTAAGATATAATCGAAAAGAGACTCATCTCTATCATTGATGTCAGTGCTGCCCAATACTGTATGGTGGGCGTTAGCATCACTTCCAATTATTAGGCAAATTTTCTGCCGTTCTGCTTCAGTGACAAGACTTTCCAGTGTATTACCGCGAAGAGGGCCAAGGTGGTCATGGCCGAGATACGCTGACACTAGCCAGGACAAGCCGTTTGTCGTTTTTAGCCTGGCTGTGGTTATATCTCTGTCGCTGAAATGAGGGAGTAAATATACATTAATGCTACTTTTTACAAGTATGCAAGATCTAGGTTCACCTTTATCTGACGCATACAGTAAAAACTATCCAGGAGTTCCAAGTCCCTTAACCAAGGATTTGACAATCCATGGTTCTGGGATCAGAACGATATCTTCATTCCCCCTGGATAGACGGAGAAGAAGAGAGGCCGAAGCCTTAATGGAGTGTTGGAGGTTAATCTGAACTAACTGCAGCATTTTGGCAACATTTAGGCAGACCAGCCTCCACCACCGTTTTATTAAAATCTTCCGAGTCAGAAGAGGTGTCCAAGAGCTCATCCTCACTCAGAAGAACCATATTAACATAGTCTTCAGTCTCCATTTTGGTCTGACTGTCGACGTGAGTAGAGGAATGAACTGTAACAGAGGATGTCCTGGATGCATCTACCTCCAAACTAGGGAAGGTAATAGATGCAGCAGGGTCCCCAACCATAGGTTCAGCCTGGAGAGGGTGTGGAGGCTCACATTCCGCGATCACCTCATCTTTTTTATATATCCGTAGGGTAATCGTCTCAAAACCAAACCGAATCACACCTCGAGTCTGCGCCAAGGGGGCAAGGGATTCCTTATTGACCACGACGATCGCGCTCCTATAAAGACCCCTTGCCTCCTCCAGCTTTGCGACTTTCCAGTTATGAGTCGGCAGGGATTGATTGCTGAGTTTAATTACCTGGAGAATATCATCCATGCAGGAAGGTTCAGCTGGAATTCAAGTGCGAGCTCTTGGTCTGCATGGGATGTCCTCCTTAGCAACAACCTCAAGTTTCGCACCTGGCCAGATTTCATCTTACCTACTAAAAGCCAGCTTATACAGATCACAAGATCTCTGATCGTCACAAACGATGAGTTTAACATGACCTTGATGCCAACCGCCATCGCTTGTGATCGGAGGTGGTCCCGGGTTCTCCTTCATTACACTTAAGAAGCCAGCCGAGAGCTTCAATTTTGCCACCTGCCACCGGTCAGAAGAAATCGTGCCATCTATATCGCTCCTGTCGATAACCGCAATTACGATTTTACCCTTCAAAATGTCCCTATAAGAATTAGCGGGTCCGCTATTTGGATTGAGGGGAGTGCTGGTGTTATGCACTCTGGGCCGTTTGGGTACCGGTGTGGCACCCTCCATAGACCTTTCTCGCTTTGACGTAGAGTCACCGCTGGTCTGTGCATTATCAAGAATGCGCTTTGCCCACTCAATTCTGACGTCCTGCTGCGAAGCACCTCCGGGCTCATCAGAGCTCTTCAGTATCCTCGCAGCATTACGCTTATCCTTATACAGATTTTTAGATGGTCTGTACCGTGTTTTACGTTTTGCCGTACCCGGAAGAGAACCCCCCCAGAACTGGAAGGGCCATGCTTCACAACCACAGCAGCACTAGGTTGGATTCCCTTTCGGGACGGTTGCCGAGGTTCACTCGCAGTAGTAGTAGCGGGACCATTATTCACAACCCCACTACTACTGGACTTAGGTAAATCTACCTTTACACTTCCCTCGCTGCGAAGTGCATCAGATGAGGGATCACGATTGGCCGCAACCTCCCCACTGATACACAACACAGGAGAAACGGCAAACTGGAGCCGTGCTGCCGCCCGGTTTAGAAGAAGAACCGGTCTCAAAAATATCTATCCCTTTGTTTTTTTTTTATTGTTCATTTTGTTCCCACCAAAGGCGAAGAAAGGGTGGTCCATCTGTACAGAGATTCGCATAAACAGATAAGGCTAGTTAATCCGGAGGTCGCCAGGTATCCGGATACTCCGTTAACGACTGAGCTAGTATTTTTAATTGGGCCCTCAGCCAGGCTGATCCTCGGCACGGGGCGTATAACACCATTGATCCAGCCCAATAGGAAAGGTAGGGGGTGGATGGTAGGATATTGAAGGGGGAAGGATTTCAGACAACGACATCGCCATACTGACGAGGAAGGAATGGTTGCAGGATTCCGGACAGCTTTTTCGCCGTACCGTCAGTGGGAGAGACCGACATACAGCTTCATCGCCGTACTGTCGAGAGAGGGATGTTATCGGGTGAGGGAAAGCCGAACAGCGTCATCGCCGTACCGTTGTGGAAGCTTTAGGAGTGGAGGGGTAGTAACGCCGGACAGCGTCATCGCCGTACCGTCGAGGGAGGGGAGGGAGTGGAGGGAGGGGAGGGGTAGAAAAGGAGAGGAAGGGTACGGGGAAATTGAGGAGTATAATCTCATTTCAATAAAATCTGAACGAAACAATCGATTTTAATGAAAGTTTTAGGTATGGTAAAAAATATAAAAAGGATGATTACAGACAAATTCCACTACTGATTTGGATTTCCCCATTGGTGTTGTTTTGTAGGCCAAATATCATAATTTTTTTTCTTAGACACCGAGCAAAAATATATTGAACCTACGAATAACAAAAATATGAAATGTGCATAAATAAACAAAATTCGTTAATGGTGTGAAATCAAAATAAAAACTAAAATTTTACTGTTAGTGGGCAATTGTGGGTGGTTAGACTATATTTTTCAAAAAGCTGTGAGTTTTCTCAATATTTGGGTTAAAATTTTATTTTTAAGCTTCATTCAAGACTAGGTTAAAACTTTACCTAAACTTCAAAGAAAAATAAAAAAAGCAACTTTAACCTCTGCGGAGTTTTACCATTATAACTTTTAAAATAAAAATCAAAATATCACTTAAGAATTGATAAAATATTCTACACACCTGGTTTTTAAAACAAAAATTCCAAAAATTCCTTTGATAAACAAAATTTACTTTTAAAATAGTTGAATTTACGCACATATATATAGACCTATGTTGAGACCGTGCAATAAACTCACTTTGAATGAGAAAACAACACTGATAACACGTGACATTTATGACGAAATGTTTGTAACATTAAAAAATTGACCCATTATCTATTATAAAAAGTCAAGAAACAAACATTTATTTTTTTTTTATTTTTGTCGTATGGGCGAAACCACTGTGCGGGAGGGGCGATTTCTACAAAATTGAATTAAAATAGAAAACAAATTATTAAAAAACAACTGTTAAACTTACAATACCTTCTTGAAAAGCCGTAAATCCCTTTTTTTTTAATTTACTTCAAATAAAGTTCTTTTAATTAACAGTTTTCAATAATTTTACTAATTTTCATACTCAAAATTTTGAAAAATCCTCTGAAAAATGTAATCAGCATTCGTACTAATATTTTAAAAACAAATATTTTTCGATTTATAGAACAAAACTGGACACGATGGAATCGCACACACTTGCTAACAACTTTAGCTAACAACTTTAACGTAGCTAGAAACTGATGTTGTACATAATGGTTTCAAAATATTATGATACAATATTATGGTTAAAAAAGTTAGAGATCAAAATAAAGTATGCCATCTGATTTGTTTGATAAATATGAATTTATCATATGCACATTTTCAAAAACAAAATTTTGTATGTTTACTTTTAGTAAAATAAAATTTTACACAAAAATAAAAAAAAAATTCATGATCCCATTTTCAAGATATTGAATTTAAAAAAAAAAAATCAATATTTTTTTTAAAAATCAATACATCATTTTTTCGAAAATTTGTCTAAGCGGAATTGTTTGAATTGTGAAGCTCTTGTGTACGAATGTTGGTTGAAATCGGAGAAAAACGAGAAATTTGCAAACCAAAAAATTAAGTTATATGACAGTTTCTGTTAATAACAGTTATCGTTTTTTTTTTTCAAATATTAATCGTAACCCTCAATATTCGATTTTTTTTGTAAAATCGTTAGAACCCTTTTTTAAATTAAATAAATACACTTTTGTTGTAAGGCAGGTGCCGTTATTTACTGACCTAAACAAAATCACGTTCCCCTCTATCCGGAATCCCCAAATAACCTTAAGTCCATGCAAAGTTTGAAGAAAATCGCTCCATTCGTTAAGGCTGTAGGATATGAGGTACAGACAGACAGACCGACAGAATCGTGGGACCCACTTTTTTCGCATTCTCAATCATCGTCATGTTAAGGAAAATTATTATCTCGAGTTCGATTTTTTTACGAATCCAAATTTTTTTTTTGACACGAAACCAAAACTTGTCCCATAAAGTAAGTAAAAAAAATACATACATTTGCACTTTCCAGTTTCGATATTTATATTTTTTTTTTAATTAACGCGAAAACGCCGTTTAAATGTTAATTTAACACAGTGTGAGCGTTTTGGAAGAGTAAGAGGATTGAGTAGTAGACACCCGTGAACATTTGTCCTAAATGTATGGATACTGAAAAGGGAAGGAAAAATAGAGTCGTTTAAGGAATTCCATATTCGTGTCGTACGGCTAAAGAATGAATCTCTGTACATAAATGTGCATCCGACATCGGGCTCACAATTATACTAATGGGCATTTCGAGTGGCTTGAGTTTGAGTATAACGGTGAAATTGTTTTACGGGGAATGCAACTGGCTATTTCACCAGAAGACTGTTTAAAAAAGAAATAATATAACTGTGATAGGCAAGAAACATTTCGACAGTGTTCCAACGAAACAATTGTTTTGGAAACTAATCTGACACAGATTTTCTATCTAGAATGTGCAAGGATGTTTTTGATGCACCAGACCAGATATGGAAATTTAATTCTAGTTTAGGACGTATCTATTATGCCTTATACTCGTATATTCTAGCCAGATCAGAGGGAAAAAAGTTGTTACATCTTCTTGGGAAATTTAACAAAAGGTGGCCAATAATGGACATACCGAGAATAGAAAGCTTTTTAGGTTTCCTCAATGCAAGCGCCCTCCATGGACAATGGCATAGGCGGGATATTCCGCTTTAAGGACGAAAAAACAGCTCTGTGTTTCGGAAGCATTAAATTAAACACGATCATGAATACTCCATCTAACGATGCTATTTAAATCGGAATTTAAAGCTTAACATATTCTGCCGTTGCGCTCCACATTCGAGGATGAAATTAGTAGAGGAATCAATGTTTCGATGTTAAAAGCAAACCATTTCAGCATCTTGGAAAAAAAGAAGTTAGTTGTTATCAAAAAAGGAAAAAAAAAAAGTTAAAATTAAAAATAAAAATAAAAATAAACAAACATTTTCAGGAAAAAAATATCACTTGGAAGGATTATTTAGGCATAAAAACTTTTATTCTATTGAAAAAAAAACCTTTTATAAATATTTTCTTCAACTTTTACTGTTGTTCTATTTTTACTAAGAATTTTTTTATTTTCAATTTTAAGGAAAAGATTTCTCTCATTTTTGTACACAATGGTGTTCAATTTATTTGTTGGTTCTTAAGATTTGGTGGAAAATTTCTTACACCCTCCATTCCAAAATGGCGGTAAAATGGTGTAGGGTCTCAGACCAGAATTCGAATGGGATTTACAAATTTGTAAATGTTTTTTTTTTGTGATGGGTACCAAAATTTAAAATTTTCTATTTTTACACTTCTAGCTGCGAAAAATAACTAACGTTTATTTTCTATGGAAATTTCAACTGCTTGGTGGCACGTACTAACGTTTATAGATTTAAGTGAATTTTTTTTCCAGATTTGTATATTAGGTAAGCGGCTTTTAAAATGCAAAATACCATTCTTTTTTGTGAGCGAAACTATAATTTTGTTGATAGTAATCGATTGATTGAAATTTAGGCTAGTGGATTAAGAAAAATAATTCAAAAACCCTTGGCCTTTCCTACTATAATTGGCTCGAGAATCTCACAATTTCGGATTGGCATCGAATCGTAAGGATGCTTTAAATAATCTATCGAAATTTACCGCCAAGAATGTTTAATGGCTACACTTAAGGATTCTTTGGCTTAATATTGATGACCAGACTCTTAAACCTTGCGGACTAGCCAGCCCTTAACATTTTTGATAAAATTTAAGCCTGGGGAAACGGTGGCCATTGAAGCAAATTCTTATTCTGTTGCTCAATACAATTCTAGAAAATGCGTTCCATTTTAATGGGAGCGTTGTCTTGTTAAAACGTCCAGTTTATGGAGCCGAAAATATCGGTAAATTTGTCCCCCCAATTTCCCAAATTTCTCCAAAGATGGGAACTAGAGATTAACAGTTCCATAGTAGCTTATCGCTCCCCATACCGTAACACTGCCTTCTCGGCTAATATGTCTCGCTAAAAAACGCTCATCCTTTCTTACATCGTGAAAGTAATAATAATTATACTTATCTGGACCATCTTATTTAAATTTCTTTTCATCGCAAAACACATCGATTTTTACTTTTTCAACTGTTTTAAGCGATGTTGCACGGGACACGGCCCATTGTTTTTGGAATTTCAGAAAAACAGCGTAAATTTGACAGAACAGACTAAAATCTATTGGTCAAGAATACCCACAGTATACCCGCTGTTAATGAAAATAATAGCTGTGTACCTATAACGTTGAAAACAAAAATAAACTTATTCTCTTTCAAAGAATGCCTTGCAATGCTAAGGGACAAATGTCAGTGCTTTTTGAATTACTTTTTGGAAACTCATAAGCTAACATTTTGATCATAAGGTTATCATTAAAAAACAATTGAATTCGCTCACCATACTAGGTAAAAAATCATATTTTACATTTGAAAAACAGTGTACCTATTTTGTTGAAAAGGAGTGTAAGTATGTAGGTATACCTACCTACTCCAACAAAAAGTCCAAAATTTGTAATTGTTTAAAAAAAATTGAACTGCCTACGTAGCAACTTTGACGCTATAAGATGTCAGAAACGCTTCCTATTTTCAATTTATATTTATATGAATGAGATATCTTTAAATTCTCATTTATTGCTCAAAATAACGCTATAGGTCAATGTATCTATAAGTACTTCAGATGGTCGCAAATAGACCGTAGGACAAATTGACGAAAACATTTTGTAATAGATCGAAAAACCACACGTACATAAACTGAAACAATAAATATTCAACCACGAAATAAATCAATCAAATATAAATCAAACTTTGAATAATATAATACAATGGATACCTACTTATCTGGTACACTATACGTACCTACATACAAAAAGTGAATTTGCTAAAACAAATTTATTTAAGTACACAAAAGATTGACACATCAATCATTGACATAGATGTCCTAGGCATGTAGGTACAATCGGACAAAAACACCTTTCGAATAAAAGTCGTTCGTTACCAAAACATACAATCCAAACACAAACAAATAGTTACAAAAACCAAATCAAAGGTTTTGCGTAGGTAGACATATTAATTCGATTTCGACGTGACCTGCAAAGTATTCCGAATATCTAAGCTTGGTCTAAAAAAGTCTTCTTTTTTTATTTTCTATGGTAGGTATATTTGTATCCCTTTTTTTTTTGGTGTTGTTTAAACATACGTACAAAAACTTTCTATTACATAATAAAGGGCATGGGGGATTAGCATGCGTGCTTTGTTTTTTCTTTGGCTTTTTTTTATGAACGCAAAAAAATGTTTCACCAACAAATGGAATGAACAAAAGGTTTTGATTAAAGTGCGTTTTAGACACTAATGGCAAGCCTTCAAAATCAACCCATTGCTTTATTAAAGCCTTTGTGAAATTAAAACATTTATACAAAATATGTTTGTTATGTGTTTTGATTGTTAAACGAACTTTTCCATTTGCATTAATTTTTGTATCTTCAAAGGAAAAAAAAAATCTAACACTCCCCACCACAAAACAAAAAAGTATGTCATGAAACAGACATCCTGTGTTCTTTGTTTCCTCTCCTCCTTCAAGAAATATTCTCGTGTTTTTCAACTGATATAATATTCTTTCATATAAAATAAAAAAAAAGTACTTACAATGCTACATTTTTTGTTATCCATTAATCCAACCTCAAATGTGGGTTGAAGGTATCCAGAATTAATCCTAGAACACTGTTTTCACTTTAAAAGTGTTTTTCTTTCTCAAACACACATCAATGCTCGCAATATTTCTCATTTTCTTACATGATTCTCGCATTTAATGTGAAATTCTTCGAGAAAATGTTGGGGGGAAAAGGGTAGGATAGGTGGACCCAAATTCTAATCAGACAAAGAACGGCCTTGTCTTTTTTTTATTTTTCACATCATCACTGCGATGGCCTACCAACAAAAGAACATCGATTTATCAGATTCTTTGTTTTACATCAAGAACGATTGCACTAAGAATTCACTTTCCATATTATTGGAAATGCAAATGCTCTCTAACCATATTTTCCACTTCAATATCCGTTTTCAACGATTTTTTTAAACACGAGTTTATCGAACAAAAAAAAAAATAGGACATGATTTCATGCGTTAAAAATGTATGTCATGCGATCAAATTTATTCAATGGCAAAATTATTAAACGAACCACACAAAAGACACTTACAGGGATGTCCGTATAGAGCGTTTTCTAACCATCAACTGTATGTCATGAAGACAGAAGCATTTTTTTCGACCAGCAAAAACGGTTCTATAAGAACGAAGAAACAAAAAAAATATAGAATGGAGTTTGCAGATGGAGCTTTTCCTCTACCCCGTAAACCATCCTACTGTATCCTTTTCGCAAGACTAACCGAAAAAAAATACATGATTTCTCTCCTCGGTCCTCTTCTGCACACACAATCCTATAATTTGGTGCCACAACACCAATACACGAAAATATTCTTTTTTTGCACTATGCCCATAGCCCATTACCATACCATTTATAGTCTAATGCCCTCTTTTGAATTTTATGCAAATGTTTATATCCGAAAGCCCGAAGGAGGTTGACACATCATGTGCTACTGTTTCCGATTCTGTGGCAGTTGGCAGTTAGTATATCCTGATGTGGTTAATGAATCTTGTGTTGAGGGGGTGACAAAACAAAGAAGAAGATATAAAACACCTGTCACCACTAATACACATGCATTAATTACGAATGCTCTCCCATTCACTTGTCTAACTGTTATTTTATCCACTTTTCTTCAGTGATGACGATGAGATGGCCAAAAGTGAGCGAGCCCGAAAATACGTTTAAAGCTCTCGCACTTGATGTTGTAAGTTTTGTTCTTATCCTTCTTTATTATTCGCTATATGTAAACAAAATTGTGATTTTCATTGCGAAATTTCACTTTTTATACCCGTTTATCCTTGATATTACGTAATGGGGAAAAATATAGAGCAACAAAAACACCAAGAGAGCGAGAGTCAAAGGATAATTTCATCTAGCACATGGTTCTTGTTGTAGAAGTGAAGTGCTTTGAACTAGTAACCTAAAAACATTGACAATGCGTTAGAGCGTACCCATGAAATAGCTTGTGTTTTTGGCGGGAAAACGTCTTGTTTGAAGCTTTTACACTCTCCTTATATGTGTATCTTAAAATTATCGGTATCAGCACCTACGCAGATAACAGTGCGTATGGCTATGGGATTCCTGTCATCTCTGTTAAATTCGGTAGGACTGTTTTTCTATATATAAGTTTTTTTTTTGGGTTTTTTATCCATGTCGACGATTAATGTTTGAATGTTATTTTTTTTTTGCCGGGGAGCTTATTTAGCTGTTTGGTGTAGGCACATCCTGACGAAGCTTCTTCTTTGTTAGTCAATATAGGTACCAAAGATAAAAACTTTGAAATTCGGAGGAGATTCTCTCTTTGAGATGTGCTGACATCTGTTAGAATATGGTTTGATTTAAGCACAGACAATTTTCGGAAGTAATTTTTTTAATTTATTTTTTTTTTTAATTTTAATTCAGATTATTGACAAAAATCAAGCATCACCTACCTACCTGAAAATGTTTAGCACTTTAGGAACTTCTTCAATCTTAACTATTTATATACATATATGTATATGTATATATTTCTGAGAAAAATAAATGTTTGTTGCTGCTCACCGTTAAATGTGAACTCTGTAGTTAATCCAATATTTGCTTACCTAAAAAAAGTGAATTTATTGATAGAAATTAAGTTATTTTTAATTTAAATGGAAAAGAGTGTAATAAAAAAAAACAGACTAGGTGCTAGCCAAAATGCATAATAAAGCAATAAATAGGAAAAAGTAAACCTAATTCGAAAACATATAATTCCCAAGGGGAATCTTGATCCCCTGTGCCCCTGGGCTCTAGGCCATTCTAACCTACTAATACATTCTTTTATTTTCGTTCTAGGAAATTTTGACAAATACGACGACTGTTTGCTCGTCTTTTTGCTGTCGGAGTCCATGATTTCCCACTAGCTCTAAGATTTTTGAGTATCTATTTAATTTTTTTTTTTTTGAAAAAAATACAATTTTATGAAATTCAGATCAAATGGAAGACAAAATTAATAACTTCTACAATTTTTGATCGCTTTAAGTTAAGTTGATGTCACCAACATAATCAAATCTGTTTTAATAACACTATAAACAGATCAAACAAAACGTTCTTCTAATAGTAGGAGAGCCACTGAACAAAAAATGCAAGTCTGTTCGTCAAAGCTGATTTTTTTTTAAAATTGATAGAATTTAGGGTGTAGATCCAAAATTTCTTGGTCAGCCAGCTGGGAGGTGAGTCCTTCGCTCCTAGCACGCCCCAAAATCGCGTTCGTCAAAGATGAAATTTTGTAGAAATATTCCTTATCTACTATAAAACAAGAAAATATTGGTCAGCCAAGTGAAAACCGGGGCCATCTTTGGTCAGCCAACCGAAATAGCATTTTCCTTAATATTTTTCAAATAAATCGCTTTATCTAGACTCGAATATATATATATAATTTGGAATATTTCTTGTCTAAGGTTAAACTCTCTTAGGTCAACCCCCAAGTAGATAGAGCGCGGCAGACTTCACGAAAAGCTGTTTTTTTTTTAAATTTTGTTCATGTTAATAATAATCTGTTTATATCAATATCTGTTCTTTGGAGTGGAAAAACTGTTCCGGTAAAAAAGTTCTTTTTAAATTCATTATATTTCTTGTTATAATTCAAACTCTCTTAAGTCAGTCTTAAAGAAAATATAGATGGGCAAAGTTCTGTTTTACTTTTTTTTTTACTTTATTAGTTAAATTTGTACGTAAGACAAAATGCGCATGAAAAGAATTGTCGATTGGTCGAGAAAAGAAGAAAAAGAATATGGGATGGGGGTTCTGTTTCCCCTCTTTTATGTGGGGGGGGTCAGTTTACTAAACAAGCGACTTAAAAGAGAAAACAAATTATTAAAAAAGAATGACAACACTTACAATTCCCTGTTATATACCATTTTGCGTACCCAGAAATCTCTTCTTTTATTTTCAAATAAAGTTTTTTTAATAAACATTTTTTGAATATATAATTTTCAAACTCAAATTTTTGAAAAAATAAAAAAAAACAACAAAACAACAAAAATTATTACTCAAGGCATATTTTATTAATTAAATGGATATATCACTCAATAATGTTAGTTGTCGATAAGTTGCACCCGCGATCCCAATTTTGCGATCACCTGTCCAACACATTTAAATCAACGTTTTTGTTTTAATTCAACTTACAATTTACTCCTAATAACGACTGATTTAATTTTGTTTTTGATTTTTTCTTACTCTAACAAAGATTCGCTAAAGTTAACACTTTATTTCTGTGGAAAAAAAAACAAACTTTTATATATTTAATATCGCGGGTGCAACAAACTTACAATGGCTATTTGCAATCAATAATAGTTGAACAAAATAATAACAAAAACTTCTATGTTTTTATGTAAAAGATTAAATAACATTTGTGACAACATGTTCACCAATCAAATCATATCCTCAAATTGTCGATAATGTCTTTTTCGGGCTTTTGATAGCAGCTATGATGGTTGCAGTTCATACTGACTCTTCGCATGACAATGTTGCAAGACCGCAAAAAAATGTTTTCCTTAATCCTTTCGGGACGGAATGGTAAAAGACAAAGAACATTTATATGGAATTGTACCACATCCGTACCGAAAGGGTTAAATTAGGTCTAATTTTGTTTGTTTGTTAATAAATACAAACCTTCTACTTTGCGTTGTTATACAAGACAGAATTGTGGGATCAACTTTTTTGCATTTCTCTATTATCATAATAAACTTGGTACATAGTGTTTTTTGACATTTTTTTTTAACTTGTTTAGGACCAAAAATAACTGTAACTGCTATACAATTTTTTTTCGCCAAAAAGGAATGTAATGTTTATCTCAAAAACGGGTCCGAGGATCATGTTGAAAAAAAATAAATAAGGAAGCACAACTTTTTGATAATTTTTAACATTGAAAATGTTTATAGGCTCGTTTTGCACAAATTATGGTGTTACCAAATGAATGAAGTACAAATGAATACAAATGAAAATGAACTTAAGCTTAGTAGGAGCATTTTGCGTAAAATTTGTTTGGTGTTACCACAGAAGCTACCTACAAAATTAAAATGAACATATCTTTGTAAGCGATGAACATTGCAGCGTATCGAATTGTTGATTGGGCGCTGTTTCGTGCTTGTGCAAATACCAAAGAAGTAAGAAGGGAATGAAAGAATGAAAAATAAACGATGACATAAATAATGAGCTTCATGTTTGTTTGTAGTAGGCCAGTCCAAATGTTGATTTTTTTCTTTTAATCGTTAGAGGGGTTCATAAAGAGTGTTCGTGCGTTAGCCGCCATTTTGAATTTTCGGAAAATTGGTTTTTGTTTAATAACTCGTTTATTTTCAACTTTTCACTAAAAGTGCCCTCAACAAAAGTTGTTTAAAATTAAATTATCTACAACTTTGGTGAAAACAATTTTTTGTCTATGATTGATAGTTTTCGATATAATCCAGAAATTGTAATTCCGATCAGTTATTTATAGGTTATCCGCAATAAAGGATATTTTTGTATAAAAACAAAAGGATAAAGTATTTTTTTTTTTTCAATTATTAAGTGGGCCGTAAGGAGTCTAAATAAAAAAATTCGACCTCCTATCTCTTCAACTTTGGCCGCCATCTTGGATTTAAAGCAAGTTGGTTTTTGTTAAACAAATCATTTACGAACTAGCTTTTTGTGACTTATGCGTAATAACTCTTGAATCTTGATTAAAATTGATAATTTTCGACTTCAGTTGAAAATCAAGTTATCCGAACTAAGACTAGAACTCTTTTCCACACCACCGCTTGAGTAGAGGTTCAGGCGCGTTATTTAAGGTGGTGTCCCCAGGAAGCCTAGTCCACAGATTATAAATAGCAACTCGTAGTTCGTAAATGATTTGTTTAACCCTTTCGGTACGGATGTGGTACAAGACAAAGAACATTGATATGGACTTGAACCACATCCGTACCGAAAGGGTTAACAACTATCTTTAAATTCAAGATGGCTGCCAAAGGTGAAGAGATAGGAGGTCGAAATTTTTGATTTAGACTCCTTATGGCCCCCTTAATTATCGAAAAAAAAAATAGTTTATCCTTTTGTTTTTACAAAAACAAAATATCCTTTATTGCGGATAACCTGTAAATAACCGATCGGAATCACAATTTCCGGATTATATCGAAAACTATCAATATAGATTAGAGTGGAGCGAAATTTTTTGTTAATTGATATCTAATAGTAAAAAAATGGTGCCTTATAGGCTTAAACATATATATGCAAAATATTATTCGATTTGGGTAACGATAACTACCTCCGCAAACCCACTGAAACTTTTATTTAAAAAGAAATGTTTTTTTGTTAACTGATATCTAATAGCAAAAAAGAAGGTGCCTTATAGGCTTAAATATATATATGTAAAATATTATTCGAATTGGGTAATGATATCTGCCTCCGCAAACACACTGAAACTTTTATTAAGAACGTCTTATTGTTGTATGCTATAAAATTTAAACACTTCTTTTTGAATATCTAGTTAGCCACGCTTTTTGTTTCATATTAGTTCACTATTGTTTTCTGAGTGCATCATTCATATAATCGCCTTTTTTACAAATATCAAACTTAACCCTTTTAAACAAAAAAGAAACATGCAAAGAACGCGAAGTCTAAATGTCCTATTTTTGGTGATATATGTGATATTAAAGAAAATGTTCTGCCTACTTATGAAGATGCATTAAAGTATTATGAATGGACGAGACATCAACTTAAATTCGAATTTTTTTTTGAAGTAAAACTTTTTTGTTTAATAATCTATTTTATTGTAGCAGATAAAAGGGAAAATGTCCTTCTATGTCTTTTTTCTAATTTCTTTAATTAGAATGCTAGAGTTTTGAAATTTTTTTGGTGAATAGGTAATGAAATTGTAAGAATATCTCCTACTGGTATCGAGATATAAATTATTTTAAACATTTTATCTCAAAATAGGCTAATTTCAGAAAATTGAATTAAATCAGGAGAGTTCGCTAAACATTGCAAAATAAATAAAACCAAATTAAAGTTGTCATATTCAAATTTTTGATTTTGCAGAGATTTTGAGTGTAGGAATTTTCGGAAAAAGTCGGAAAACCTACCCAAATAAACTGATTTATATCTTTTAAATTTTCACCTTTTTTTACTTTAAATTTTCACCATTATTATGGAATTTTCAAGTTTACAACCCCAACCCATGGATCATTTTGATATAGAACACATAGCTGCGTCTTACGCATAAAAGCTTAATGTCCTCATACATATCGATATTTTGAGATTGCCAAAGAAGTTTCACTTCTGCCACGAGTACTGAGTTACACGCGCGCTTTTTTTTAATATCTATTCCGACTGTAACAAGAACTAGAATCATACAGATGTTGAAAGCATATCATTTAAAATTCAAAAGTTTCCAAAAATCTGTCAAGAGACTCTCTCCTGAAAAGTTAAGAAGTTTTCAGCAAAGCGGTAAATTTCTTTTTGATATTACGGCATGCAAATGCATAGAATTCAATCAGTGCACCTGCACCAAAGACAAAAGGGTTCCGAAACAAGAGCAAGCATTTTTATTTGACCAAAGAAATGTACTAAGTATGGCAATCGGTGGAATTGATGTTGTTGTCACTAAAAGGCAGCGAAAGAGTATGGGAAGAAAACAGACTAGAGAGAAATGCCAAATTACTACTGCTTTAAGTACTTCTACCTCTGCTGTCTTGGACATTAGTACTTCTTCGACATCCTCATCGTCAGCGTCTGAAAATTCTAAAAGTACGGATAACCTCATTCAACCCAAAGGAAAACACATTCTTGTGAAAATGTCCTTCTATGTCTTTTTTTCTTATTTCTTTAATTAGAATGCTAGAGTTTTGAAATTTTGTTGGTGAATAGATAATGAAATTCTAAGAATATTATTTGCTTAAGAATTTTATCTATCTCCTACTGGTATCGAGATTGTTTTAAACATTTTTTCTCAAAATAGGCTAATTTCAGAAAATTGAATTAAATCAGGAGGGTTCGCTAAACATTTGAATTATATATGGTTGCAAAATAAATAAAACCAAATTAAAGTTGTCATATGCAAATTTTTGATTTTGCAGAGATTTTGAGTTGAATTTTCGGAAATAGTCGAAAACCTACTCAAATAAACTGATTTATATCTTTTAAATTTTCACCTTTTTTTACTTAAAAAGTTTCACCATTATTATTGAATTTTCAAGTTTACAACCCCAACCCGTGGATCATTTTGTTATAGAACACATAGCTGCGTCTTACGCATATAAGCTTAAGGTCCCCATACATATCGATATTTTGAGATCGCCAAGGAAGTTTCACTTCTGCCACGAATACTGAGTTACACTGTTTTAATATCTATTCCGACTGTAACAAGAACTAGAATCATACAGATGTTGAAAGCATATCATTTAAAATACAAAAGTTTCCAAAAATCTGTCAAGAGACTCTCCCCTGAAAAGTTAAGAAGTTTTCAGCAAAGCGGTAAATTTCTTTTTGATATTACGGCATGCAAATGCAAAGAATTCAATCAGTGCACCTGCACCAAAGAGAAAAGTGTTCCGAAACAAGAGCAAGCATTTTTATTTGACTAAAGAAATGTACTAAGTATGGCAATCAGTGGAATGGATGTTGTTGTCACTAAAAGGCAGAGAAATGCCAAATTACTACTGCTTTAAGTACTTCTACCTCTGCTGTTTTGGACATTAGTACTTCTTCGACATCCTCATCGTCAGCGTCTGAAAATTCTAAAAGTACGGATAACTTCACTCAACCCAAAGAAAAACACATTCTTGTGAAGAAAACATTAATTTCCTCAAGCGTTGATTTTCCTACATTATCGAAGACATGTGAAAGGTATGGAGTATCAGATAGGGCAGCAGCAGCAATAGCGTCGTCTGTTTTGTTTGATATTGGGTCTGACGTCGGGGTCATCGACAGACATAAAATACGGAGGGAGAAAACTAAAGCCAGAGAAAAGTTAATTAACGAAAAGACAACTGTAGAATAATTAGCATTATACTTTGATGGCAGGAAAGATAAAACCATACAGTTGAATAAAAAAAATGGGAAAAAATCTACAAAACTACAACTGTTGAAGAGCACATCTCTTTGCTGCAAGAGCCAGATTCCATATATCGGGTTTTTCAATAAGAGAGAACAACAAAATCGGTTTTGGATATCAATGAAATTATTTATTCCTGAGAAAGTATGTTCGATGCCATTATGTATTTCTTTTGCATGGTCACCACGGGCACGCTTGCAGAAATCCAGACGCTGAACGCAATTGTCGACGGTTTTCAAGCATAAATCGGCCGATACTGCTGCAATTTCACGTTTGATATTCGTACGAAGTTCATCAATCGACTTGACGTAGCCCCACAGGAAATAGTCTAACGGCGTCAAATCGCACGACCGAGGCGGCCAAGCGACTGGACCATTTCGTGAGATAACACGTTCTCCGAACTTGGTTTCCAATAAATTGATTGTGACAGTTGCTGTGTGGCTTGTGGCGCCGTCTTGTTGGAACCAAGTCCATATCATCCAATTGGGGCCAAAAATATTCGGTTATCATTGAACGGTAGCGATCCCCATTCACAGTAACGTGCCGGTCTTGATCATCACGGAAGAAGTACGGCCCAATGATGCCGCCGGCCCATAAACCATACCAAACCGTAATTTGTTCGGGATGCAATGATGACTCATGGAGTACGTGGGGATTGCTGCATGACCAATACCGCATATTTTGTTTATTGACGAAGCCATTCAGCCAGAAATGAGCCTCATCGCTGAAGATGATTTTTCGATGAAAATCCGAATCACTTTCAAGTTGTTGCTCAGCCCAATTTACGAACATACGACGCTTCTGGTGGCCAAGCGGCTTCAGTTCTTGCGTCAATTTAATCTTGTAAGGATGTAGGCCATGATCTTTTCGCAAAATTTGCCACAACGACGTCACAGAGATGCCCAACGCTTGAGAACGACGTGTGAGAGACACATTTGGGCTTCCTGCAACTGAAACCTCAGCGGCAGCAATATTCTCGACACTACGGGCACTTCTTTATCTCACTGGCACGGGAACATTTTCTACTGTGCCTGTGGATTCAAATTTGTGCACTAGACGCTCAATTGTTGATCTGCTAGGACGATTATGACGACCATAAATTGAACGTAGCGCTCTTAACGTTGAAGTTAGTGACTCCGTATTTCGGTAGTAAATTTTAATAATTTCGACTCCGAATTTCGGTAGTAAATTTCAATAATTTCGACTCATTGTTGCTTGTATATCTTTCCATCATGAAATGGCAAACTTTACTGAAGAGAAATGTCAAAAGAGTGGCAAGAAATATGGCGTCGTTTGCTGTCCCTGTTGCTCTACTTTTGTAGCGTCCTTGTTGAAAAACCCTTTACATGGGATATGTAGTTCCTAAGACTGGTTCGGCCAAAGGAGTACAAATCGCAATTAGAAATTTTCTGTCAGATGAAGAGATCGGTTGTGACGGTACAAATCTGAATACAGGAAAGTACGGCGGTATTATAAGACTACTTGAGACAGAACTTCAAAAGCCACTTCAATGGATAAAATGTTTAGTACACATGAATGAACTACCTATAAGACACTTATTTCAACATCTTGATGGATGTACTTCAGGACCTAAGTCTTACTCTGGACCTTTGGGAAAAGCACTTGAAACCTGTGAACAATTACCTGTTAAAACATTTCGAAGTACCGAAGGGAATGTTCTACCAGAAATGGCTAAGGATTTAAGTACAGATCAACAGTACTTGCACATGATTGTGACAGCGGTTTTGACAGGTGAGTTCCCACAAAATCTGTCAAATAAATCTCCAGGCAAAATGTCACATGCGCGTTGGATCACACGTGTCAATCGCATAATCCGTTTATACATAACAAGAGAGACACCTTCAGAAAACAGTATACACCATCTTTTTAACATAATTATGGCCTCCAGATATCTTCCAGAAGAACTTAAGAAAGTAATCGATCCTGTCATTCAGCGCAATGGATATTTTGCGCATCCGGAAAACATTCTTCTTGTTATGGTGACAGATAACAATAAATACATAAGAGAACTGGCAGCTAGGCGCATATTGAAAGCACGTAGTATGCCTAAACCTTCAACACCCAGGCTGTTTAAAACGCCGCTTATAAACTTCAATGCATCAACTTATATCGATTTAATAGATTGGCAAGAAAAGGTTTCTGACCCACTGATTATGCAAAACTTGTGTGACCAAGAAATTCGGAGCTTCGTGCCATACCCATGCTGTTGAACGAGCTGTAAAGATGACGACGGGAGCTGCTACTTCTCAGTAGACAAAAAAATTCCGACTGGGTGCAATAGGGGCCAAAATAGAATCACGGAAGACAAATCCTCAATTTGAGACAAAACGAGATTTTCAAGCCTCTTAATTATAAAATACATGTTTATTGTTACGAGAATTAATACATTTTTTGTTTACATTGAAATAAAATTCTAATCAGCAATAGTTTATTTTGCGCACTTTTGTCTATCCATTCACTTTTTTGTTATTTTCAGCCATATCTGTTTAAGTGTTTACTAAAACCTTTTATCAAATTTCTATTTTTGGAGTCAGTGCGGAGGCAGAAGATCTTAACCAAATTAATCGAAAAACTACATTTATTTTTCTTTTGTCATAAGGCACCAATCCCCCCCTATAAGAATTCCGAATCTCAAAAAAAATATTGTTCATACATCCGTGCTCCACCCTATTGTAGATACATATATGTAAAAGAAAATTATAAATTTAGTACTTTTTGAATTATGATTAAAAAAGATGAGCATTTTGTGACACCGCAACGGACAAACACACACTATCGTTCCTAACTTTATTTTTTCTAAGACTTCAATTTAATAATTTTTTTTGTATCTCGTACCACTGGAAAAATTGAGTAATATACAGTAGAGGCCACTTATAGTCACAAGAAGTCTTGTGCCTAATTCTGAAGATGGTTTGTCCCAAACAAAATATATCAGATCTTTATTAATGAGGTGAAAAATTTAAGCAGGGATGACTTAAATTTGTAAGCAAACTTTATCGGAATGTTCTACAAATTCATTCTTAAAATTTGATTGCGTTATTAGTCGTTTCGATTTTTGGCGCATAAAATTGAAAAGTTGATACAAAATTTTACAAATTTGTAAAACAAAACCCACGCACATATTGTTTTATTGACTTAAACCTCCTACGATAAGGTATATGATAATTTAAAAAAAAAAATTATTAATTTATTAATTTGAATTCGTTGGTTGGCATATTCTTTACATAAACAAGAGATTACAAAGTTGGAAATCTAATACAAAATTCAATTTGAATGCTTTTTTAATTATGGTTATAAAAGACAAGCTGTTGTGACACTCAATCGGACAGATAAATGATAAAATCGTTCCTTACTTTATATTTTACTGAAGGATTTCAATCTCCTGTTTATCTTGTCAGCAATTAAGCGCTTATGTAAATCAAACATAGCTGTGCACTTATTAACAGCTCCAAATGTTCTGAAACAAACAATCTATTCTATCAATAGCAGTAGGTTCACTTACTTGTAGTTGAAGCTAGCTAGTACAATTGACGAAGTCGAAAGGAAGAAAACATTATACAGTCCAGCCCGTTCATAGCCATATGAAGATGAAATAAAAAAATGTGCTTTTATCCGACTGCAAAGTTGGTTTGGCGCACAGAACCAAAGATTAAATGACGAGAACAAACAAGAAAAAGTTCCAGTGTTACTTGCAGATGTTAATTGACAAACAAAATTCGGTGCAGTATAAAATTGAAAAAAGTTAGGCAGTCAATAAAGTCAGAAAAAGTCATTAGTCAGTAAAAGTAGAATAACAGATTCGGACAAGATGAAATTTGCCAAAAAATTAGTAACGATAGGAAGAGGTACCTAATTCACTTAGAACTTCAACCTTCCAAGCACATGTGGAAATGATTAAGCACAATCGGTGTAGGTAGCTGTGGGTGAAGCTTGTATATCACTGTCAAAATAAAAAGATACGAAAACAGGAAAGAGCTCCTTAATATAACGTTTTAGTTGTTGCAAGAAATGTATGGTATGACACAAAGTTGAGCACTTTTGATTGAAGTTACAGTCTTGTGTTCAGCCATCAGTTACCTACAACTATTTTTGCAGCTTTCACAAATGAAAAGATTACCAAATTAAAATAATTATAATGTACCTTATTGCATCACAATAGGTTGTCAACATCACCTCCTTACAAGAATTTCAAAATTCAAAAGCATATGGAATTATTTGTTTTTATTGTGTATTTATGTTAAATAAGGAGTTCTATATAACATATCTTGCTTCAAATTAATGTTTATTGATGGAATTTTGTTTAAATGCAAACAATTAGTTATGTTTTTGTTTTATCTAGCAAATGCAAGTCATTTTCAATATCTTACTCTATGAGTGAAATCTGTAAATTTTTTATTTCAAAAATTGGTTATTATTATTATTTGGTTTTTGATTTTCTCAAAAAGAGTTAAGTTGAAATTTTTCATTTTTTTTTATAGTAAAACTTCTAAACATTATACTGAACCAAAATTCAAAAAAAAATTGAAAATTAAAAAATTTTTTTTTTGTTTAAACTAAATATTTTGAAAATGACTTGGTCAATATTTTTAAAAGTAGGTGTAAAAAAAATTTTAATTATTTTGTAGAATTCTTGAAAAAATCATGTTTCTAAATTTGTTTTCAAATTTCTCGTTGACGGCTGCACCGATTTCAACCAAGATTTTTATACAAGAGCTTCTTTAGAATTCAAATAATTTTCCATATACTAATTTTCAAAAAAGAAATTTGGATTTTTATAAAAATATTGAAATTTTCTTTTTGAAAATTCATGATCTTGGAAACGGAATAATGAATATTTTTCTTTATTTTGTGTAAAATTGTATTTTATTTAATACTCAATGTTGGCATACCAGATTTAATTTTCAAAAATGAGCGAAATATTTTATATATAAAAAATTATTTTTTAAGAAAACCGCTTCAAAAAATTTTTTTTTTTTCATAAATTCATATTTATCAAACAATTCAGATGTCATACTTTATTTTGGGCTTTAACTTTCAAAGCGATTAAAATAAAAAAAATTATAGTAATAATAAATCACCAGTACGATCATTCTCTCAGAAATGCATGAGTAAATTTGGGCGGATTGTGTGTCTTAAATAAGCTTAAGAGTTCCCGTGAACGCAATTTGTTCCTTTCTGCCTTTCATATACAGGTATATTAAATAGCCTATTTTGTATGTACTTATATATAGCCGTGTATAATAAGCTTAATATATACACGTAAAAAAATAACAAAACAAATTTTTTTTTAAATTTGGTTGAGTAAAAGTACGTATACGCCCTATTGCACTTACCATTGTTTTGGATTTAATGTGTTTACTATACTGGACAACATAAAATTTATGAAAACAGACCGACATACATACATATATTGAAATCCTGAGAAGATGAATAATTTATGTGCTCTCCCATAATGAAAATTTTCAGCATGATAGTGTTACAAAGCTGCGATATCATGATTTAACAAAAAGTTATGAAAACCTGTCAGATCGATGCCAAACAAAGTAATTGAAGTCGTTAATGCTAGTAGAGAAAGCCTTCTGATTTATTAATTAAAACTTTTGTTTTTATAAATATAACAATGGGAGCATTTGAACTAGAAGACATTTTATCAATAGCTTACTATGAAGGAAGCTTAAATCCAAATTTTTGATCATCAACCTCTTGCATGATTGCTGCTATCTTAAATTATAGACGAGTTCGTTTTTCGACAATAACAACCGTATATTTTGATTTTATAGAAAAGATAACCTTCATCATTTTTACCAATAACAATGAGCTCTACAAAACTGCATGTTCGGCAGTTCTTTTTATATTTTGCGTATCAAGCGATATATTTTATAATTCTTTCAATAATGCTAACAGAGAAAATAAATATTTGATCAAAAAATGTCAATCCCATTCTTTTTAATAATTTGCTTTTACTAGCCAAATATTCCAAATATGAAAAATGGCATTTCTTCAAAATTGTAGAACCCAACTTTCTTGTCAAAAAATTTAAATTATGTTTGCCACTTGTGAACAAAAAATGTTCTTTTAAATTTAAATCAACGGCAACCCTCGCGTGGTCGATGGTCAAAAAATCGGATCTAAGTTTTTAAAACATTGTCTTCAAGTCATTGAGAAAAGAAAAAAAAAAGAAAAGAGCCTTGATAAATTTCGTGTTTGGACCTTTATTTAGTTTTTATATTGTACCAATTGTTGTATGTGCTTTGGTTAGATGATGTTCCCAATTGCACTCACAAAAAACAGTATACATTTGGATGTTTTACCGCCTTCCCTTTTGTCTATTCAAAAAGTAAAGAAAACCATGAATCAAAGTAAAGGATATAAGTAACCAAAAATCCTGCTCCACTTAGTTGTCCCTCTCACCATGAAGTGGTATCGAAATAAGTTTCAAGGTGATAGCAAAGCCAAAGCTTTAAAATGTAAGTTTGTTATGTAAATGTAATAAACGAAAACTGTCATTAAATGAATTGTTAACTCCTTTGTTCACGACTTACTTACTGAAAAAAAAACAAAATAATTCAGCGGATTGAGTTCAATTTGCATAAATATGGTCTTAAGTTCTATATTTCTTGTTATTTTGAAAGTTCTATTGAGTTTTATTTTGGCGTGTATAAGAATTTTGTTGTTAAGGTGACCCAAATCATTATTAGACCACAACAAAAATATCACGTACCTACTATGCTCTTCGCAAAAAAGTTTTAAATTCACAATACAGTCTAAAATGTTTTAGGGATGCTATTAGATATGCATCAAATGACTCTTCCGGACCTTGTCTTCTGGGAAAATTATTGAGAAGAAATAAGGTTCAAATACCTCAATAATTTCCAAATCCTTGTTAAATAAATAAAACATTTTCAAGCATTCCGGACCGAAATAATGAAGACGTAAGGTCACTTCCCTCTTATCATGTTGGTTTTCCAGATTATATTTGGGCTTCATGCTAATTTTTTAAAAGGTTAAACCATCTGTATTTAGGCGACTGGCAAATATATATATTTTTTTTTTTGTTTATAAAGGGTGAAATCGATGTTAAAGGTAAATTGGATTACGCTGACTGCACTTTCAATCCCATTGCATGAGCATATTTCTGAAATTTCTTTTTGACTTTTATTTCAATTGATGTGAAAAAAAACTTTTTAATTGACTTCTGAAAAGTGCGCGTAAGACATCCATCCAATACCATGCTGTTTGGTATTTTATATAAAAATAAAAGTTTGTTGAAGTAGTGATTCTTTATAGCTAGTACTTGACTGCGACGAAGAGATTGCGATCTATATGTATACGTTTACATTTTGTTTCACATAAAGATTGTTGAATTTTAACTATGTACCTACTCGAAACTCTTTTCCGAACAACAGAAAATAATTTTTTTTAGATTTCTTGATAATAAACTTTCAATAATTTTGCTCAGTTATTTTGGTGCGTACCGAACCTTAAACAAAATTATATGACAAAGTTATGTTTTTGATTGATAAGTGATAACTTTTGATTCTACAGGGTGACTGATATAAGGTGCACCAAACAGCTGTAACGAGAAGGTTGGGTTAAGACAAGAAAAAAATCGTATGAGACATTTAAAAGCAACGGTAAAACTCTCAATGCCCTGCCATACCTTTTTGGAAAGCCAGAAATCTCTTCTTTAGTTTTTATTTTAAATAAAGTTGCGTTTGTGAATAGTTTTTAAAAAATTAATTCTTTTTTGATGTGTGGTGTTGGTCGTGCAAAGTTCACTTTCTTTTTTCTTTGCACGACCGAGATTTTTGGATTTCAAAAAAAGTATGGCAGGGCATTGCAAGCTTTACCGTTGTGTTTAAATAATATTTTTTCTGTTTTAAGTCATTTTTTCAGAAAATTATACCCAAACGGAGGGAAATAGACCCCCTCCTATACGATTTTTTTCTTGTCTGAACCCAACCTTCTCGTTACAGCCCTGTATAAAACGTCGTTTCGAAAAAAAAAAAAACTGCTTTTTTTGTAGTTTTGAAATTAACCCTGTTGAAAGTTCAATGAAAAATGAAATTATGAAAGAAATTATTTTTTAAATAAATTCTTCTGAGGTAAAATTAACGGACTAATGACTTAAATCAAATGCACAAAATGATATTACCTCTGAAAATCCTTATTAAACAAAAGGTTAATTTGGGAGCTACTTAAAACATTTATACAATTTTATAATTATGGTTGACAAAAACCTTTAACGTGTGAAATGTTGACGCATCAATTATTTATTATACAGCTTTGAGTGTACTGAAGTTGTTATAATGTTTGTTTTATGTACCCTTCCCTTGTTCACCTTTGTTTCGATAAGCAAAACCAATATCAAAAGCCACAGTAAAAAATAATATCACACCAAAAACATGAATGTTAAAAAACAAGCTGAGTTCTTTTATATTTTGTTTTTTATTTTTTATTGAGCACGCACTAAATGGACTTTTAATATCCTTAAGATGACTAAACACAACAAAGTGCGAGCGATAGGAAAATAGGGAAGAGTTAAAGATGAGATACCCATTGGTATTGAAGTTCTGCATATCGAAATGGTAGGGAAAGATAGAACCGGATAAAGCATTCCACATTCTTGTAGTGCGACTAAAGAAAGAATCTCTAAACTTAACAGTACGTCCGAAGTTGGGCTCAAGGGTAAACTGATGCGCATTCCGAGAAGTACGAGTAGTACGGTTGATTTTGTTTTAGGAGAGGAACGCAACTGGCTATTTCAGTAGAACACTGTTAAAAAATAACGGTAAAATAACGAAAGACATGAAATATAGCGATGGTGTTCGAGAGCTGCAAATGTTTCCATTATATTTCTATCCCCTATCATTTTCATAGCACAAAAACTTTAGCGTAACCAGTCAGCCAGTTGTCAGATCTAAAAGTACTACAAGTTCTAAGTTTATCAATGTACAAGCTTAGCAAGCTGCTGATGCGAAACGAAACTTTCCTGTGGTCTCCAAAAAGACAACGAAATGCTTACGAAAACACAGCGGCAAAATATTAATATTAATATTTACGAAAAAATCAAACAAAAGCCATGCTGTAATAAAAGTAACAAAAAATAAAAACACGAACGAATCCGAATATCATTTTTCCGCACAAAATTAACTGTCCGGTCAATTAATTCTGTGCGAAAAAAGGGTGGAGACTTGTCAAAGCGATCTGGTATAATCGTTAATTTCGATGGTCGAACAGCGTACCACAGAACGAAAAGTAGAACGAAAATTAGGACCAAATTTTTAGTTTATGATTTCGTTAAGTAATTTTTGTATAGGATTTTTCGTTTCACATCAGCAGCGTTCTAGGCTTTAATATCAAATAATTTAAGTAGCAATGGCAATGGCAATGGCAAAGGCAATGGCAATGGCTAAAGGCTAAAGGCAACTGTAAACTATGAAAAAGGCTCTTTGGAGTGACATTTGGAACAAAATATTCTGGTATCGATTTGTCAAGCGTTAGACTGTAAGATTAAATTGAAGGAAAAACCTATGAGAAATTTTTTGAGATTAAATTATTTGCTCGGGGAGAAGGTGATTTTAGGGATTTTTGGTGACATTTGGAATGAAATATTCTATGATAAACAAATATCCTGATGATATGTATTTCGATGCCGTTTCATTTACTTAAATACATGTTTTCCTGTTTTAACTTTAGTTTTTTTTTTCTTCAGCAGAATTAACTCTTTTCAGCAGAAGGTTTTTTTTGCACAAACTGCTTGACGCTGACAAAGTTCATCAAAAAAAAAACTTAAAATACTTAAGCTACCTTAATATTTTTGATGACTGTATTTCAGGTATAAGGTATTTCATTAGACACAAGAAACTTAGTCTTGTAGGACTTTTTCTGTTTAATCTCAATTCTTAATTAAATACAAAGTTTCAAACTGATTTTTTTTTCTAATCAATACCTACCCTTTAAAAAAAAATCTAACATAATACCGCTATACAACGAAATAAAAATCCATATCCATCCATACAACCGTCATCGCCAATCCCTCATTCCATAGGTTATTTTGGTTATAAAACAAAATGTGTCACCATCAGCTGCGTTTCTTCTTGTTTTTTTTTTTTTTTTTTATTTTTTAACGAAACCTCATCTTCGATGGAACAACAAAGACATCAGCTATCGATGGTAAAATAAATCAAACTTGAACTCCTTGGATACCAATTAGTGTCAAGGACATCTTTTTCAGATTCTTTCGAAGTTTGTGTGTCCTTGTTCTTTATTCAAAGCCGGTTGAGGTATAAATTGCATTGAAACAAAACAATAATCTAGATTTCAAGGATTGACACAATAACGAACACATTCTGACTGAGCTCCTCGCACAGTGTGTGCTGTGACTGACGTGACGTGCTGTGAAATGTCAAACTGTATTACATTACAATGAAAACTCTATTAATTGCATTTTTTTTCTCGTATTGTCGTGTTCAATAAGACACAGCTTCTCCACTTCAGTACGAGCAACATACTGAACTGTTAAGCTGTTGAATTGGGACACATTTTCACATAAGAACCAACAATATATAATGTGTATTATGTATCATGTTTCTGTGTGAAAAAGGTTCGAATTGAGGTTGTAATAGTGCCACAAATAGCCTGGTCAATAGGTTTGGGTTCAATATAAGGACTGGAAGGTTTCTAAATGTCAATTGGGTAATAGACAACAACGAATTCTGACCCGTATATATAATGGGGTTAGAAGAATAGTTTTCTTTTATTTCGTTTCCAAATGCAAACAGAACTCTGATGGATGTATACTGAATTATATATGAGTTGCCCTTATACAGATAATGGTTGATGAACTGCCATACGATTTATTGATTTTGTTTACTTTGAATCACATACATACACACAACATACATTTTATCTCTTTCTACCTGAAAAGTCAATATTTTTAAAATTGCTGTGAAATTAACTTTTTTTAAAGTTGACTACCTGATGCATGAACCTAAATATTTATACTATAATATTTATATTGTTCTATGAGAAAGAAGAATATTTAATGTTAAAATTGTGGAATACATACTTATGTATGTTATCCTTTTAGTAGTATCGTTCTTAATCTATTATGACCAGTGGTGGAACCAGGGTTTTGTCATGGCGGACATTATTTGACCAATAAATAGAAGAAAATACATATGTGTTGTTGAACACTATTCAGCTGGTTTTTAAAAAAATTATTTTAAGGGAGATGACACGGATCATAAAAAGTGTTCTTAAACGCAGAGTCAAGCACATGAGTTTCAACCACAATAGAACTCGGATGATGCAAAACGCAAATTTTCTGTGGCCAAGACAACGAAATGCTTACAAAATCGAAACAAAATTAAGTATTTCATCGATTGCAAAACAAAACAAAATTCAAATGTCATGTTGTGCGGAAATTTAATTCTGTACGAAAAAAAGGCAGAGTTTTCAAAATATTTGAATAGCAAAACAGTAGAAAGAAAACCTTTCGTAGTGTCAGTTATTTACGGCAGTTCTTTGGCATTATATAAAGAATCTAGAAACATTACAAAATAAAATATATTATAGCTTTTGGAACATAATAATCTTCTATCCATATAGGTGTACATAAAAATGAAAAACAAATCTGTTTATTTCTTAATAACATTGTACAAAAAAAAAGTGTTCCATCTGACTTGTTTGATAAATATGAATTTATGAAAAAAAAAATCAAAAATCGTTAGAGCGGTTTTCTTAAAAATTAATTTTTTATATATAAAAATTCTTGAACATTTTTAAAAATAAAATTTGGTATGCCAACTTTTAGTATTAAATAAAATACAATTTTGCACAAAATTAAAAAAATATTCACTGACCCGGTTTCAAGATATTGAATTTTCAAAAAAAAAATTACAATATTTTTTAAAAAATCCAAAAATATTTTTTTCGAAAAACTTTATATGCAAAATTGTAAAGGTCGTCTTACATAAAAAATGGTGGAAATCGGTGTAGCCGTTAACGAGAAATTTGAAAACCAAAAAATCGGTTCTATAACAGGTACCGTTAATAACCGTTATAAAAAAAATATTTTTTCAACCAAAATATTAATTGTAGTAATTATAGTAGCTCGTATATTTTTTGTTTTGTTTTTGAAATAAATCAATTTTTGTATATTGGTTGTATGGCAGGTACCGTTTTTTTTTGTTGACTAAAAAAAAATTTCAAATTCGCTAGGGAATCCTTTAAGAGCCTTAACTCCAAAGTTTGAAGAAAATTGCTTCAGCCGTTTAGGCTGCAGGTCGAGGTTCAGACAGACTGACGGACAGACAGACAAAATTGCAAGACCCACTTTTTTCGCGTTCTCTATCGTCGTAATGTTGGGGAAAATTAATATATCGAATTTTTTTTTGCACGAATCCTAAACTTACCCTATACTACGTATATCGCAAGTAAAAATGTATAAAAATCTAAAGGTGCCTTCACACACTGAAAGGAAAGTAAAAGCGAAATTTTCATAGTGTGAAGACCCAAAAAGTACTTTCTTGAAAGCGTTTTCTGAAAGTGAATTGCTTTCTTGAAAAGTTAACTTATGTTTTTTACCCGAATCGCTCTTCAATCAATTGCATTTTGTGGGATCGTAACGTTTTCCCGCAACTGAGTTGACCGGGAAACGTTTGCCCACTGATTTTTAAATTGGATTCTTCTAGCCCGCGAAACGTGATCTAGGGAGCGACACATTTCAATCGATGTATCGGACAATATGAAAAACCAATTTTTCAAAAACGACATATTTTTCTCTTTAAATACGGATTTCGGCTAAATTAAGCACCGTAGAGTCTTAAAAATTGCACATTCGTGATATAGGCATTGCCACGTTTCAATCGTAGCATCGCACGATACGAAAAACAAACTTTTATCTTGAAACTTATTTTGCGGCCAAACGAAAGTTGACATTTTTTTTCTATAAACGTGATTTCGGCTAAATCTCTCAACACTTTCCTCTAGCTCGACAAAATGACAGTGGTGCGTTCTTTTGCTATTAAATGTTAACTTTTGTTGTTGTGTCAACAAACATTTTAAATGTCATTGCTAAAAGTGTTACACTGTGTAACATTTCATTTGGGAACGATCAATGTTACAAATATTGTTGGTATTTCAATAGGTGTATATATTTGTATTTTATGTTCACATATTTTTATAATTTATCTATTTTTATTTTCAGAAAGCACTTTCAGAAAACGCTTTCGAAAAGTGCTTTCTTGCTTTCTTGAAAGTAAAAAGTGTGCTGCTCTCTGAAAATACTTTCAGGGAAATTTCAAAATCGAAATTTAAGTAACGCTTTCTGAAAGCATT
Source organism: Melangyna quadrimaculata (assembly GCA_949320155.1). Classification (NCBI taxonomy): domain Eukaryota; kingdom Metazoa; phylum Arthropoda; class Insecta; order Diptera; family Syrphidae; genus Melangyna; species Melangyna quadrimaculata. Next base: position 62,092,149 of record OX439485.1, read on the forward strand.
TTCCTTTTAGTGTGTGACGAGACCTTAATACAAACAAATATTAAAATTGAATACAAACAAATATTAAAATCTTAGGCTGCGCGTACAGTAGTGCGACAAAGCGATGCGATGTGAGAAGGTATTCGAGCTTGCGACAAGTATGTGATATAATCGCACGTTTATAAAAATAAATGTAAATATTTTTCTGGCACGTAAACATTTCTTGCATTGCTTTGTCGCCTACTATACGCGCGGCCTAATGAATATACATAAATACCAGAAGACCCGTGCACAAATTTCGTACATCAATAAGGCTTTAAATTTTCTAATAGAATGTTTGAACAAAATAAATAAATTCTTTTTATTATTGATATGAAGGTATTAGAAGAATTTAATATAAATATTATAGATATGCATTTAAGTGATCATAATATTTTTTCTAATAAAATTTGATGCAATACAAAAATTCCTTTGATTATTTTTATTTTATATGTGTTTCGATTTTATTTTTCAACTCCTTTCGATTGAAATACCAACAATATTTTTAACATTGATCGTTCCTAAATGATATGTTACACAGTGTAACACTTTTAACAAAGACATTTTAAATTTTTTTTGACACAACAACAAAAGTTAACAATTCATAGAAAAAGAACGCACCACTGTCATTTTGTCGAGCTAGAGGAAAGTGTTTAGAGATTTCAAAACGTTAAAAAGTGAAATAAAAGTTAACATAGTGAATATTTGCAATACTTTATTTAAAAAAATATGCGTTAAATTGTATAAAAACACATAAAATATATGGAGTTTACAATTTTTGCATCTCACGGGCTGATTGTGTCTCATATTCCACATGATGTTTTTACAGGATTTAACGCAGCACCGCATATGTTATATATTTTTTTTTTTTTCTTTCAATGGAGTATTGCATGTATTCACTATATTTACATTTATTTCACTTTTTTATTTAGTTTAATAAGCTTTTTTACTATTAAACTTAAATCCCAAAAATACATCTCTCAAACACACAGCTAAAAATTCTTTTGGGGGGCCCAGCATTTAGCTATCTCACTGCAGTCCGACACTATGTGAATGCATTTGTGTTTGTGTAACTCACACTATTTTGAAAAAAAAGCCTCACTTTTTCCTCGATATGCCCGTTCTTCTATTTCTTCTTCTAAGATTTTAAATTAAAGAATTAATAAATATGTTTCTTTTATTCATGCAATCTAGTGATACCTAATAAATGCTTTCGGCTTTTTATAATGAGAAAAAAGATTACAAAGAACAGAAGTTCCTAGGTATCAAATATGTATCTCCACCACTCACTCAATGTGCAAGCGAAAAAAGAGGATTATACATTACAAAAGTAACTAAAGAATGTTTCTTCTCCTCACTCAAGGTGCAGCGAAAAAAAAGAGAATTATAAATTACAGAAGTAATACATGTGTATTTTTCTCTTTCACTCATTCAATGGGTTAAAAGTGAGGTATTCTTTATGTCAAATTTTTCATTTATTGAATTATTTGAAATTTCCGAAATTTATAGAAAATAGTGTGGTATAACATAAAGTTTTTGTGCAATGTCATGAGTATGTGTAAATTCCTATTTAGTGATACCTATTTTAGTGGATTTGATTATTTTATAAATGAGAAAAAAGGAGTTTGACAACAAAAATAATATATATGATGATTGAAATCTAATACAAACAAATATTAAAACTAATACATATACTTTAATTTTGGCAAGGACAAGAGCATAAGCCAACCTTCTTACACCTACAATTTCACTTGGGCCGTAGCTGTTTGTCAGGTGCAGGGCGTGCAGGGTCCTCGAGAGTGGTAATGGACTGAAGACCATATATCTACCCTTCTTCCACCTGAACTGAAAGGATCTTTTACGAAGCCAAGTCACTCCTAAACTTGGAGGTAGGTTAGGGTAGGTTATGTTGAAGTGGTTGCTAGCAAAGCACTGACACACTTAGGACATAAGTTTGTCCGTTGTGATACCATGTGAATCTAGAGATTTTCTACCAACTCGTTAAAACCAGTTGGAGCTTCTTGAAGCGCGCGAGACTTCTAATGTATATGTTTGTTAGATAGATCACTAGGATCATTCAACTAAAAGTCTCCCAGATGGAGACTTCGTCTTTAAGATAGGGCAGGACATGTGCACAAAAGGTGAGGAACTGTTTCTTCCTCATATTCGTGCATACAGATTCTGAATCTTGCTTCAGCAAAAATGTGCATGTAGCGATAGGTATACCGATATTTACCATTTCTGGTAAAATAGGTTGTGTAGTTCCGACTTTGGCGAGTTCGTCAGCTTCACAATTTCACGAAATGTCCATATGGCCCGGCACCCAACAAAGGTGAATGTTGAACGGCTGTGTCCTCTCTATAAGAGATGATCGACAGTTTAGGGCTGTTATAGAATTTGTAGAAACAGAGTGACCGAAATCCACAAAACTCGAAATCCAGAAAACTCATAGTCCTGGAAACCCATTATCCAGAAAACTCAAAATACTGAATGCCCATTAAACCACAATAATACCAGAAAACTCCTTAATCAACATATATCTCTGATTATAATGAACAAATATATGAAAATTCCAACAAAAAAATATCTTAAAGTAAGAGTTCTCGTAATCCGATTTTCGTATTGGTTTAAGCAATAACTATGATTGAGATGTTGTGCATAAACTGCCAAGTATCTGTGCAATTTTCAATACTGGTAGAAAATCCACTATTTTCAATTATTGGAGTTCTTCCCATAACCAGCCTTTCAGAACGAAACAACAACTCCCACAGATGACACAGTCTCAATTCGTATTTACACGCATGTATTGAATACAAAAACGAGAGTATGTAATAAGTAACAAATTGAGAATATTTTATGCTTTTACAAACAGAAATTTACAAACCAGTAGTTTTAAAGGACACACATGCAAAAGTCCTTATTTCAAATGTATGTTTAGGTACTGGCCGATTGCATTTCCATGTCCGTGCAAAGATTAAAGAACGTTTCCCTTAGTTCGACTATAGAGTCAAAATCCGACCATCATCGAGGACATTGGAATAAGAGGGGCCCTTCTACGTCCTTTTAGCAAATAGTAATGTCCACCTTTCTAAACGGATTTAATTTCGAGCTGTTAGCCATTGCAAAATAGCACAGGCATATAGCAACGCAATAACTGAGGTAGCTTGTTGTTAGAGCACGTCTAGTACCACCATCATCGTCATCTTCATCAGCAACACCATCAAATCAATTCTGGTGCAAATGGACCCATTTGGCTTGGTCAATCTAATCCCTGTCATCATCACACACAATGATTTGAAGAACACTCTGGGTGTAGGTTGTTTGCTATCTTGTTTTTTTTGATCATGTTTGAATAGCATTTACTGGAGAAATCTATGATGTGCCTCTTGTGACCCTTTAATATGCGTCTGACGCAACTGACAAGAACAGGCAACCGGAACAAGGGACTACTTGCTTGAAAAAAACTGAAGTTTTTTTTTCCTTTAATCAGCAGCAATTGGAGTATAACAGGTATAACCGTGTGCTAACATTGTGGAAATGGTTTTGCTCCAGAATGACTATTGACATTTTGTTGTTCATATGAACACGTTTGTGACGTTTAAAGGGATTCCATTTTGAAGCACGTCCTTAGTCAAGGATAAAACAAAAATGTATGATTAACTAAGCAAATTGTATATGCCCAACACACGAACGTGTTGAGTATTTAAAGTTAATAATACCATTTCGTTAATCCTCTTACAGATAGAAGTAGCTTTAAATGCTGTATGACAGGTGGAACTGATGGCAATGAGTTTGATTGAAAAATATACACCGCATAGATTGAGAACAGTTTGCCCGATTGGGCTTTTTTTTTAAATATTTGTAATGGCACAAAGAAGGTTTATATAAAAAGAACATTTTGGAAAAGTTAAGCAAGGGCGTACGCAGAATTTTGACCAGGGGGGGTGGGGGCAAACTCGTTCCATAAATAATTTAGATGATTTTTTTAAGTATTTATTTTTTCGTTATTACGAAACTGGAACAAAATTTTTTAGCACAAATAAATACATAGGAAACTAAAAATAAATAAAAAATAACTTTTAGTTAAATTTGATTTTGTTTACCCTGAGGCCACACGAGCCACTCCGCACTAGGCGGAACTGCACTGCAGCAGAAATGCGATTCACAATAATTTGTATGAAATTTTATAAAGTTCAGTTGCAGCTTAGTGCGATATAGCTCATAAAATTTCATAGAAATTGAAATATATCGTTTTATATACAAGTCTGAACGAGTCCAGTTGCTTTTCTACTGGCTTCAAAAAAGGCAAGACAGTTGACGAGCAAGTTAGGTTGGGTTAGGTTAGGAGGGGTATGCACAGCCTAGGCTGTTGCGTACACGGGGGCCTATTGGTCCATTGTGATCCCCTTATAAAATTAAAACAGAGATGTTTCTAACTAATTGTTCATGTAGACTGGTTCATTTGTGAACCAGCCTATTTTTTCTATGAATTTTCTCATATTTGCCATCGATACCTAGGCTAGATTGTCCAGTTTTCTAACAAATTTGTTTCCGAAGTAACGGAGGCGATTTGTTTGGAGGTTTGGACAATCACAGAGTAGGTGCTTAATGGTTTCAATTTCCTCAATATCCTGACAGCTCCTACAGAAATCAGGTGCGAATTCGCATATTCTGGTGGCCATTGTGCCAATGGCGCAATGACCCGTTAATACACCTATCAAGATTCTAATTTTCTTTTTGCTCAGCGATAAAATATACTGAGTTTCCTTTTCATTAATTCTAGAGGCCATAAACTTCAAGAGATTACGCGATCGTTCCTGAAAATACAGGCCGATCGGGATTTCAGGTTCCGTAAATGATTGGCTGCTACTGTTTCTATTTAATATATAGTGACCCTTTCCTTGCCAGTTCATCTGCTATATCATTCCCTTCTATATTGCTATGTCCAGGAACCCAGCAGAGTTTGACTTGGTTGGAGTTACAAATATTCTCCAGTACGTCTCGGCATTTTGCAACTGTATTGGATCTTATAGTCTCACTGGCAAATGCTTTGATAGCAGCTTGGCTGTCCATGAAAAATGTGATCTCCGATGAGCCCAGCTTTTTTTGGTGTACCATTTCCGCTCCGTTTCCAATAGCGTAAATCTCAAATTGAAAGACACTACAATCATCTGGGAGTTTATATGATTCACTAATATTGAGAGGTTCACAGAACAACCCCGCCCCTGTTCCTTCTTCCATTTTTGACCCATCGGTGTAGAACGGGATACCTTGCTCACTGATTAGAGAGTTGGGATCCCATTCGGGAATTAAAATACAGAAAATAGAAAAAACGAGCAAGTTGCTCAAGTTTGTGTGAAATGTGAATGTATTGCCACTGGCTAGCCAGTACTGGGTTATGTAGCCTAAGGTAAGAAGAAAATAAATCGATTTGCTAATCCACTGCACTCATGGAAGGATCGGATTTTCGACTTATTTTCATTACAGGGGTTGAGATTTAAATTTGGAGTTGTGTTAAAATGGTTTTGAGATTACAGAAGAATGTTTTTGGTGAAATCATCAAATAAAATTAAATACACACACATACAAAAAGTCCATATTTTTAAACAATGCTAAGTATACAGTTCCTCAACAACAACAAAAAAATGGGCACGATTGGATCGCACAAAACTTGCTCTTGAAGCTAACAACTTTAACGTAGCTTGAAATAGACAATGTACATAATATGTATATAAATATTATTTATTGGTTCCATAACATTATGATATCATTAAAAAAAAAGTTTTAAAAACAATTTAAAATATAAATGATTACAATGATTTATTATAAATTAATTATTTTAATAGCTAAAAAGATAGAGCTCAAAAAAAAATATGCCATCCGATTTGCTTAATAAAAATTAATTTATAAAAAAACAATTCAAAAATCGTTAGAGCGGTTCTTTTTTAAATTAATTTTTTATATATAAAAAATCTTGAACATTTTTAAAATAAAATTTGGTATGCCAGCTTTTAGTATTTAATAAAATACAATTTTTCACGAAATTCAAAAAAAAAAAAAATATTGGCCCGTTTTCAAGATATTGAATTTAAAAAATTCAATACTTTTTTAAAAATCCAATTTAATTTGTTCGAAAATTTTTATATGCAAAATTGTTAGAATTATAAGGAACCTTTTGTGTAAAAATTTTGGTTGAAATCGGTGTAGCAGTTTAAGAGAAATTTTGAAACCAAAAAATCGGTTGTATGACAGGTACCGTTAATAACCGTTATAAAATTTGCTTTAGTAATTTTAGTAGCTCGTAATTTTTTTTTTGAAAATCGATAGAGCCGTTTTTTAAATAGATCAATGTTTGTATATTGGTTGTATGACAGGTACCGTTATTTTTTGAGTTAAAAAAATTCAATTTCCCCTTTTGTGAATCACATAAGAAGCTTAAGTCCAAAGATTGAAGAAAATCGCTTCAGCCATTTAGGCTACAGGCTGAGGTACAGACAGACAGACGGACAGACAGGCGGACGGACAGACAAAATTGCGAGACCCACTTTTTTCGCGTTCTCTATAATCGTAATGTTAGGGAAAATTATTATCTCGAATTGTTTTTTGCACGAATCCTAAACTTGCCCTATACGACGTATATCGCAAGTAAAAATGGGAACAACTGGATCGCAAAATATTTGTTCTCGTAGCTAACAACTTGAACGTAGTTTAAAATTGGCAATGTACATATACATATATAGTAATTCTATAACATTATGAAATCATTAAATAAAGTTTTAAAATCAATTTAAAATATAAATTATTACTATAATTTAATATAATTTATTTTTAATAGATAAAACAGATAGAGCTAAAAAAAAGTATGACTTGTTTGTTAAACATAAATTTATGAAAAAAAATTTTAAAATCGTTAGAGCGGGTTTCTTAAAAATTAATTTCTTATATATAAAAATTCTTGAACATTTTTAAAAATAAAATTTGGTATGCCAACTTTTAGAGTATTAAAAAAATACAATGTTACACAAAATTAAAAAATATTCATTGACCCGTTTTCAAGATATTGAATTTTCAAAAAAAAATTTCAATATTTTTTTAAAAATCCAAAAATTATTTTTTCGAAAAGTTTTATATGTAAAATTGTTAAAACTGTAAAGGACCTCTTAGGTAACGAATTTGGTTGAAATCGGTGTAGCCGTTAAGGAGAAATTTAAAAACCAAAATATCGGTTCTATGGCAGGTACCGTTAATAATCGTTACGTTTTTTTTTTTCTACCAAAATATTTATTTTAGTAATTATAGTACCTCGTAATTTTTTTTTCAAAATCGTTAGAGCCGTTTTTGAAATAAATCCATTTTTGTATATTGGTTGCATGGGAGGTACAGTTATTTTTTGAGCTAAAAAAAAAATTTCAATTTCGCCTCTAGGTCATCACGAAAGGACCTTAAGTCCAAAGTTTGAAGAAAATCGCTTCAGTCGTTTAGGCTGCAGGTCGAAGTACAGACAGACAGCATTGCGAGACCCACTTTTTTCACGTTCTCTATAATCGTAATATTAGGGAAAATAAATTATTATCTCGTTTTTTTTTTTTGCACCAATCCTAAACTTGCCCTATACTACGTATATCGCAAGTAAAAATACTTGCATTTGTTATGGGAAATAATTTCGCGGTTAATAAATTTTTAATTGACTCTACTCTTTAAGTAGGATTGAGTCCAACGAATCTAATTACCACTCAACGAAAGTATACAAAGGTTCGAATCAGCTTCGAGTTTCAGCTCGCTACAATAACACACAAAATGATTGTTCAGCAATGAAATTTTCAGTGCAGAACAGAACGGAACAGCACAGATTCGTGAGAAAAGCCAGTTGACGAGTAAGTTGCTCAGGTATGTGTTAGTAAAAAAATTATGTATTGTAACTTGTAAGCCAGTACTGCCTCGTTTGGCCGAGGCCACTTTTTTTTAAGCACAACGTGTAACATATTACCAAATACCGTTTGAAAATAACTATATATTAACGAAATTTGGACAAAAAATATTTCATTTCTCATGACAATTCTTCCCTCTATACAGAAAGTCAACACGGGAATAATGGGGGACTTTTGGTATGTTGTATAGAGGGTGATTTTCTGTGACGATAGCGATAGTAAAATTTTATGAACTTATTTATACCACCCCAAATACTGTCTTTCTTCTTGGGTCAATGAGCTTCATTAAGGTGAAAACATTGATTTTGTTGACAAGACTATAATTTATTGATTTATAAGACTCAACCAAACAAACAAACATTCATACCATCGATCGTAACAATAAAAAAAAAATCTGGGGCCAAACAACCGAATATACTACATTCTTTGACTCTTAATGCTTAAATAAAATTCGTCCTCTCCATATCTGTAAATGTTGTTCTTAAACCACAAATGTCTATATCGAGTGTCGAGTGTCAATTTCCAAACCCTGTTCATTTGTAAAGGTTGTATACGAAATAAAAGTTTGCGTGTATTCATTTCACGAAATCCATTACTAAATTAAGGTTATACATTTGGGAGGAATTGAATAACTAGGAAGCAATTTCATCAACTCATAGTTCCTTTTATTGGACTAAGCTCTCGTTTTCTTTATAAATATTTAACTTATTATCTTAATAAGAGCCGTGTCTTTTGAGAGAGTGACTAGCCACTCAGCAAAAGTTTTACACGGAAAACACAAACAAAATTCTCTATAATAATTTGTTTTGTTATTGTTTCGCGTGCAAATATTTTGCTGAGTGGCTAGTCACTCCCTCAAAAAACACGGCTAATATTAACTTAACAATATTTTGCAAGAAAATAGAAGTATCTATTTAAAGTTAGAAAGTAAGAGTTTATTAACTGATTTATGCCTTGCTGGATTCTGATTATTACCCAAACGACAGTTGGTGCTTCTAGAGCCATGCCGCGGCCGTTTTATTTGTGTTTTAGTGGAACAGCAATAAAATGATGAATAAATCATTCTAAGAATGACAACGTTTCTTAAGTCAATTTACCAATTAAATCATTTCAGTTTTCTCATCTGAATCTGTTCGATATATCCGATTTCTTAGAAATCTCTCACAGAATTCCTTACTTTCGCAATTAAAAAGAAACTGATTTTTATTTGTCCCGTGATGAGATAAGACTTATAAGTAGGTCATGCAAATGCATGTTTTTTCTCACAACATTTAGAAGCCTAAGACCAAATTATCTTTACGAATCATGTGATTTCCTTCAAAATGGCATTCTATCGTTAGTGCATATTTAGCATGTTTTATGCAAAATGCATATTTTTATTATAAATGCATATTTTCATAATAAATGCACATTTTGTGTGCATATTTTCATATTGTTATTTAAAATTTTTCAATAAAGTGTCGAGTTTATATTTGTGACGAAAAACCTAGGTCGAGGAGTTGGTTTAACAGCCTATAAATAATAATAGGTGGGGAACATGGATAGAAGCAATTCCGCAATATGCAAAACGTTTTAAAGAGATCCAATGGTGGTGAAATTGTATTTATTTTCTCAAACTATAATTTTCTAAGTGGCACGATCACAAATCTTGAGGGTAGGAGCATATTAAAAATCAAATTGATCTAGTTGATGGAAATTTTGAAAAATTAAATCTTTTAAAGGCCCTATTACAATTCTATTCTACGATGAAAATTAAAATAATGTACATATTAAATCTGAAATACAATAACGAAAGCTGTTTTAATAATCCTACAATAGATGAAATTTGTTGTCTAAAAACCCTTCTCTTTACGTCAGATTGAATTTAATTCTTTATTAATAAAGACTAAATACAAATATTTTTTTTTCTTTTGAGAAAAATTACGTAAAATAATGTTTTTCAAGTGCATATTATCTGTTTCTTACTGCATATTTTCCATTTTTAAGGGCTTATTTTAAGCACATATTTCCGATTTTTAAGTGCATGAGAATCCCAGCCCTACTTATAAGAAAGAAGACTGTTCTGTAAGTTTAACGAGATTTCTTTTGATTCCTAACTGAGAAGATATTTGTTCAGATTTCTCCTCGCTTGCCACTGAGAAATGTTTGATATTTCATTAACTTGAATTTGCTTACAAATAAAGAGTGTTTTTTTAGTTAAAATACTTGAAACAAAATGCAATTATATTGCCAGACATCTAAATCTCATTTAATGATATAATGTTCCCATAGTATGTGAATCCTTTTTCCAAAATGACTCGTAATTACGTAATATTTGTATTCTTGGTGGAATGGTATGGTGCCTACATACATTACAACAGAAGTGATACTTAGCATTAGAGAAAATCAAATTATATCATCCCTGCATCTGTGATGTCTGACGTCTCATAAGTAATTTATCGTCTGGCGGAGAAAAGTCTATATGGATTCCTATTTGTTATTCTATCTGAATACAAAACAAATAACGTTCTTCGTCTATATCCTAATTAAGAAATGTTAGATTTACAAACGTGTTTGAAGCAAAATTATTTTTATTTTCTGTAAGAAAATAATCTCAAAATAAAATGATTTCTTGAAAACAATACAAGATAAAATACTTTAAGGTAAAAGGTACCTATACATTTCATTGACTTGTTGTGAAGGTGATAGCAATTTTAAAATTGTGCATTTATTTGTTGTATTTTTGTCTTTGTACCTATTAGTATATTTTGCTTGGGGCCGGACGGTTAAACGACAATTTTTAATGAGACGGTTGTGTGTTGTGTCTATGTTTGTTTTTTAACAAATTTTCAAATCATTGAGACGTCCACATTTAAATCATTTTTCAATTGAAGCCTATTTCTCTTCTTTGTTTTTATATGTCTTCATAGTCACTTTTGCTGAGTGGCTAGTCACTCTCATTCGATTTGAAACACAAATGCTAAGTGCTGACAAATAACACATAGAATTTGTTGGTCAAAAAAAATACTTTAATTTAACAATTACCTTTTGTTGAAAATATTATTATTTATTTTCCTGAGGCACAATTCATTATTCGCAGTTTCTTACAAAATTGAAAAAAAAGTTCCAATTATTTGAGTTCTGATTCCACTCATTCCACTGACGGAATTGCGGACGAAAAAGTTTTGATTTTCTCGAAAACGGTTCTTTTGATATTTTCCATTTTTTTTTAATGTGAAGCTTCGAAAAAATTAACATTATTTTCAAGTAAAATTTTGAAAAACTTTATTTTATTCTAAAAAAAGGTCAATGTTTGTCAGAAAACTCAATACTGTGAAAACAACTTTGTCAATATTTTTAAAACTCAGTTTAAGGTAATTTTTTATTATTTTTATAGAATACTTGAAAAAGTAATAAGTTCCTAAATTTAAAAATACCAACAATTCAAAAATACTATCCAATCAGGTACCTTCCATTATTGTTAATCCTAAAAAAAAATAAAAAAAATGGGCACGACTGGATCGCACAAAACTTGCTCTCGTAGCTAACAACTTTAACGTAGCTTGAAGTAGACAATGTACATATTTATTGGTTCCATAACATTATGATATCATTAAAAAAAAAAGTTATAAAACAATTTAAAATATAAATGATTACTATGAATTATTATAAATTAGTTATTTTAATAGCTTAAATAGATAAAGCTCAAAAAAAGTATGCCATCTGATTTGTTTAATAAATATGAATTTATGAAAAAAAATTCAAAAATCGTTATAGCGGTTTTTTTTAAATTAATTTTTTATATATAAAAAATCTTGAACATATTTTAAAATAAAACTTGGTATGCCAACTTTTAGTATTTAATAAAATACAATTTTTAACAAAATTAAAAAAAAAATTCATTGGCCCGTTTTCAAGATATTGAATTTTCAAAAAAAATTTCAATATTTTTTTAGAAATCCAAAAATAATTTTTTAGAAAATTTTTATACGCAAAATTGTTAAAATTGTAAGCAACCTTTTGTATAAAAATTTTGGTTGAAATCGGTGTTGTAGTTAACGAGAAATTTGAAAACCAAAAAATCGGTTGTATGACAGGTACCGTTAATAACCGTTGTACAAATTTTTTTTTCTACCAAAATATTTATTTTAGTAATTTTGGTACCTCGTAATTTTTTTTGAAAATCGTTAGAGCCGTTTTTGAAATAAATCAATTTTTGTATATTGGTTGTATGACAGGTACCGTTATTTTTTGAGCTAAAACAAATTTCAATTTCCCCTCTAGGGAATCACATAAGAACCTTAAGTCCAAAGTTTGAAGAAAATCGCTTCAGCCGTTAAGGCTGCAGGTCGAGGTACAGACAGACGGACAGACAGACAGACAGAATTGCGAGACTAACTTTTTTCGCGTTCTCTATCATCGTTATGTTAGGGAAAATTCTTATCTCGATTTTTTTTTTTTGCACGAATCCTAAACTTGCCCTATACTACGTATGTCGCAAGTCAAAAAAACGTGTGGGCAGGGCATATTATTCAAAAAAAAACAAGTTATAAATAAGAAAATCCACCCAGTGGCTTAGGAGCGAGGACAAAAGACCCACTTTTTGTAAAATTAATCGCATTTTTTTTACAAATCCATTACTTTTTCTACATAGAACTACCATACGTTATTACTTATTATATCTAATATCTATACAATTAAAAAGTAAAAAGGGACCTCAACTCCAGTAATGTCGTAGTAGGGTATAACAGACTGACTGAAGAGCCCAGTGTTATACCTTCGGCGAAACACATTTATTTCTGGAGTTGAGGTCACTTTTTACTTTTTAATTGAATTTTATTCATTCACTCCACTTAAAACAGAAGTAATTTCAATATTTTAATATTTAAATTTCTTCATCTTCTTATTATAAAAAACCTGACCACGGGTATTAATTTTCTAGGTGCACGAATTTAAACAAATTCCCCTAGAATAATAAAATTCACAGTATCTTTTTGCTGTGATTTTTATAAGAGTCGGTAAACATCGACCAAAATTTGTGTCTTAGTAGGGTATAACAGACTGACTGAAGAGCCCAGTGTTATACCTTGGGCGAAACACATTTATTTCTGGAGTTGAGGTCACTTTTTACCTTTTAATTGAATTTTATTCATTCACTCCACTTAAAACAGAAGTAATTTAAATTTTTTAATATTTAAATTTCTTCATCTTCTTATTCTAATATCTATATTTAGTACAGTTAAAATAGTACACAAAATCGTTCGAAAAATGAAAAAATTCGTCCCCTCATGAAATTTGGTGAAAACGTTACTTTTACAATAAGAATGAAGAATCAAAAGAGTCTATAAAAATATCTCGTGACAAAGGGTGTTTTTTTTTGAAGGGGAAAGGGGGGTAGGTTGCGGTGTATGAAAAGGAAAAATTTAATTTAGCACAATATTAAAATGTGACACATGACTAGTGACACCACCTCACTTCTGTGTCGCTCAAAAAAACACCCTTCCCTACAATTTATTTTAAAAGACTCTTTTGAATATTGATTTTCATGTCATTTCTAAGATTTTAACTAAGTTTTATCAAGGTAGTATTTATTTCAAAGGTGTTAAGTAACAATTCCCCATTTTACACTATGGTTAAAAAAAACACCCTTTAAAAGTAGATATTTTTATAATCTTTTTTGATTTATGGTTCTAATGACAAATGCAACATTAACACTAAGTTCTATCAATGGGTCATTATTTTTAAGACGATTTCGGTGAAATTTACCTGTTGTACTGAAAATATACTAATCCTTACATGTTAAAAAGACTCTAACTTTTTTAAGGGGAACTGTATCGTTTTGATTTTTGTTTTATTGGATTCACCATTAAAAATTATATCATGTGTCATATGCATTTATTTTACCAAAGCAAATTTGTCAGCTCGATAACGGTAGCCTCTTTTCTGTGCCGCTCAAAAAAACACCCTTCCCTGCATTTTATTTGTATAGACTCTTTTGATTCTTCATAAAAATGTCCTTTTTAAGATTTTAACCAAGTTTCATAAAGGTAAGATTTTGCATCGAAGGTTTTTTGGTAACGATTCCCTATCTTCCTTTCCCCCTCAAAAAAACACCCTTTAACTGTAGATATTTGCAAGAACCCTTTATATTCATGATTCGTATGCCAAATTAAACACGTATACTAAGTTTCATCAATGAGTCATTATTTAAAAAAGGATTTTTGTACCATTTACCTGTTGCGTTGAAAATATAATGCTCCCTACACAATAAGGACCATAACTTTTTCCACGAGAGTGGTATTGTTTAGGTTTTGGTGTCACTAGATTCAACATTAAAAACTACCTCTAAGTCATGTGTCAAATATTAATATTGTGCTAAATTAAATTTTTCCTTTTCATACACCGCAACCTATCCCCCTGTCCCTTTCAAAAAAACACCCTTTGTCACGAGATATTTTTATAGACTCTTTTGATTCTTCATTCTTATGGTAAAAGTAACGTTTTCACCAAATTTCATGAGGGGACGAATTTTTTCATTTTATATGTCCTATTTTACCTGTACTAATTTCTGATCCAAGAATCTTGATCCAAGACTGCCAAACAACGGTATATTATTCAAAATTTCCTATAATATTGTTTTAAGTCATTGGCCCCAATAAGCGAATTTATGGTCGAATCCAGCTCAACTTCGATTTTTTTTGTACGGGTTAAACTCAACTTAAGATAAATTCAACTCTCAATTCGTTTACTACTTAAACAAATGTCAAAAAATTTCAGAATTGTACCAAAAAATGCTTTGAAGGGAAAAGTAATTTCAAATTTGTTTATAAAGCAGTCATAATTATAAAGGAGAATGTCCAAAAATGTATGGGCGAAAGACCCAGAGTCGATTAAGAAAAGTCATACATGGTTTGAAAGGGCATTAATAATTGAAGATGGCAAATATGGATTGTTTTCCCTAAAAAAGTTATAAAAATAAAAGAAAATAATTTCATATTTGATATCTACAGTCAATGCCCTTTCAAACCATATATGTTTTTTTCTTATGGAATCTGGGTTTTTTTGGGCACTCTCCTTTACCTTATTATTGTATTATTCTGATAATAGTTTTACACTTTTCCCTTTCACTAAAAAAAAACACACTTTAACCCCAGATATTTGTATTCTTGTTTCTTTATACAAATGAGACATGTGTTGCGAATTTCATCACCATACCGTTGGATCTTGGTTGGTTATATTATGCTTTTTGCAGTGCAAATTCAGTCATTATGTCAAAAAAATAAAATAACTCTTTCTAGGGTAATTGTATTGCATTTATTTAGGTTTAAGATTAGGCATTAAAAACTGTCTTAAAATCATGTGCCATATGCTAAATTATACCAAGGCAAATATAAAGTGGTTTGATATACTTCCACTTCCCCCTCTCTCCACCACTTACAAATTATGCATAAAACAAATGCATGGATTAAGGCAGTCTTCAGATTTGCTGTAGAGTGCGAAATTCTGCTTCGGCACCAATCTTAACATTTTATAAATATGTATATAATTACCATTATTTTCTGATAAACAAAAACCGTTATCTGCCAAGTTTTTTCGCCCAGCGTACAAGGGCGAGAGAGGGGCCAAAAAAAGAATATGGTTTTATTGTTTCAAAAATTCTGAATCTAACGGGATATTCTGCGTCATCATTCGATGTCTGGTTCTTGATTTATAGGCCAATTTAAGTGGAATTTCGTTGTTATAACCTGGTAGGGAGGCAACACTCATATCTTGAATATGCCAGTGTTGCCAACGTGGCAGCACTTCTTAAAAATTAAGTTATGAGATGGACTATTAGTGTACCAAAGCTCATCCCGTCAGGATGAATGAATGAATATAATAAATTAAGATCTATTGTGCTCCCGCCTAGAGCAAGATGAGATCGCTCAGTCTATAGTTCTACCTCCAAGTTTGTTTCTTTGAAAAACTTTAGTATTTGGAGGACTTTCAGAGATGGGAGTTCGCTCTCTTATATCTGGTGACGCCGAAGTCCCAGATACATATGTCTTTGTTGCGCGAGTGCATCGCATTTACCTAATATATGGTCAGGTATTTCCTCATGAGTGTTGCGGAATTTGCATGTGGCACTACTCACCAGGCCAAGAATACTGAGGTGTCTTTGCAGTTTGCAGTGACCAGTGAGGAAACCGGTTATTATTCTGAGGTTATTCCTGCTTAAGCCTATACAGGATACAAAGCGTTCTTGGTTGTTACTCCCAAGGAGCAGTTTCGCTTGCCTCAGGTAGGGGAGTTCCGTCCATAATTTGGACCTTTTGGCCTCCTCTTCTGTACTTCATCCCGTCAAGATGTAGTGCAAGTTTGATGCCCTTAACGCCCTAACTACATATCTCTTGAATTATTGAACCAAATTTTTTTTGTTTTCATTTGTCAAACACACAATACACTAAACACACAATACACTAAAACACTTTTTTATAACAACCAAATAGTATAAATAGATTCCTTATTATAACTACAGCACTTAACCACATTATAGACCTGAAACACAAGGGCAAATTTGTGCGGTCTAGCCGTGTATATGTATAAACAAACATTTTGTCTCAAAAAATAATTATCGTGCGTCATTGTGAGCGTTTAATGCAAATTAATTCATGTGGTCAGCTCTCCACACTACTCTTGTAAAACAATATAAAGATGTTATCAACTCAGCCTATATCAGCAACTTTTGTCCTTTCGCTTTTCATATTACTAGTTGTTTTTATTTTTTTGTAAAAACGCAAATATTTCGTTTTTATTTTTAGAAGCGTATGAAATCTTTTTCTATGATAAAAAAACAGTAGAATTGTACTTCTTAATCATTGAATACATTCCGACTCAGCCCTTTTATCTTGATAATCAACAGTAATTTTTTTCGGTTTTGTTTTTATAAAAAGAGCTTCAAAACCTTTCCCACTAAGCTTTCATCAATGAATTCAGAGAACAATCTCCGCAACAAAGAGAGGTTTTTGATATCTCGTTATCTTAATACCCAACTATCAGTGCGGTTCACTTGTTTAGACGCACCAATTTTTTTTTTTTTTAAGTAATTTTTTTCGTTCGTATATGTATTTATTATCACACCATTTCATTTATGAGAAAGATTATATTTAGTTCTCAATGAAAAAAAATCACAAATGCATGCTTGGTGAGATACAATTAACGGTTTTTACTCTTTTTCTTCTCAGTCATGTAAAAATAACACATTTTTGTTGGTTCACGTGATTAGACGCATAGGTGAATTTGGTTAGTCAGTAATTATCTGTTGCGCGGACTTGAACTAATTTTAAACCTTAAGCTGTGAGAAGTGTCTGTCTTTTATTTTAAGCAAAAAATGTAAAAAAAAACAGTTAGATATGGAAGAAAGAGGAAAAATGGACGCCTACCATTCGGGAGGCGTTTCAATGCGGAATATTGTGAGGAAAATAGGAAGAAGTGAACATGCAGTTCGAAATTATTTAAAAAATACTGCCTTTTATGGAAATAATCAAAAAGGAAGTACCAAAACAGCTTTGAAACCCCAAGAAAAAAGAAAAATAATAAGAATGACATCGAATTCGGCTCACTCCACGAGCAAAATCAAGGAATTGGCGAGGGTTACTGCCTGTAAATCTATACAGTTGGTTGGGCTATTTCAAGTGCTCAGCACCTGCAATTAAAAAAGCTGCAAAAAAAACCACCACCTTATACAGCCAGGATGTAACAGCGCTTGGAATTCGCGCGCATTCATATGAAATGGCCCCCCACACCATTACTCCCCCTTGCCTTGAATGATGAAATGAGCTTGCTTTCTTACCAAAAAGGCAATTATGAAGTTGCGAAATAGGACGGTGGCATGCTTGTCTCGGGCTCGGCTAAACTCGTCGGACGGGGTGGATCTTGTCCTTCACAACAAATTTAAGCTCAAATTCATTATTATTTCATGCCAGAGAAAAAGAAAAGAAGAAGAAAGTTTATAAGTTAAGTTGAGAAGCAGACGGACATTGGA
This sequence comes from Melangyna quadrimaculata, assembly GCA_949320155.1. Lineage (NCBI taxonomy): Eukaryota > Metazoa > Arthropoda > Insecta > Diptera > Syrphidae > Melangyna > Melangyna quadrimaculata. The sequence continues at coordinate 62,110,098 of OX439485.1, forward strand.
TGGACTCAAAAAGAAAGGAAGAATGAAAATGCATACTCACATACCATTGCCACTACTCTGGCGAAAGAACGGAAAGCGACGGTGTTACTCTATATTGATGAGAGATAGTTCTTAAAACCCTGAAACTAAAGGATCCGCCAAATAACTTTTTTTTGTTTGAAAATGCATCATCAACATCGAGTGTAGCTTCGGCTGTGTGGCACGTAGCGCCGTCCTGTTGAAACCAAATGTTGCCAATATCCTCCTCTTCAATTTTTGTCATTGACTGTAACGGCCACTCCTTGCTCAGTTGAAGAAAAATGGCCCAATTATGCCTCTGGGCCAAAATCCGCACCATAAAAATTCACTTCGTGAGTTTCTTTAGTTCACTATAACATTCTTAGCGCTTCCTTTGGTTCACTGCTTCAGCTTCCACTATATATATAATATATTATGTATATATATCTACGGATATATATATTTTTTTTCTGGATCTTTCCTACCTTTCTTTTGCCTTAAAGGGACTCTAAAATTGATCCTACTCCTTCAATATCTAGTATTTCCAAGGGAGAACTGATAAAACGGAATCAGGGTAAGTGTATCCTTAAAGGAAGCAGAGGCACTTATTGTGTCCACTCTGACTTTTGAGTAGACCCCAGGATCACTTATGAGCACCTTTATAAAAAAGAATATGTATATCTATAATTAGATCATCTTTAGCTATACCTATTTTTTTTTTCCTTTGTGTCTACATACCTGTGCAATATTATTTTAATCCTTCGATATATTTGATGAGCACTGAAGGGGCTTTCCAGAACTTCACAACTATTTCAGCTATTTGGACAGTTTTTCACAATTTTTTTGTGTTCAGACCTTAGTTTTTTTGATTTTGTGTATTTTCTTTATAATTTTTTTTCGAGAATTTAAATTTTATTACGTCAGATTTTTAAATTCTGATAGAAAAAAAAATCTACTGGTAAAAAAACTTATTTTTACACCAAAATAAAAGAAATTTTGTCTTGAGCGCAAATTCCAACAAGCTTGACTGAGATCTACAGACTATATGACTACCCTTTGTCTTTAATTTGACCGTAAAGGTTATAAAGCCCCTTCCCTTACATATAATTATTCTTTGTATTCATCCTATATATAACATCTAACTGCTAGTAGTTGGATATTGCTTGTCAGTTATCGTTTAAAACAAAAGTATTAATCTTCTATCCTCTTTTCGCATCTATGCTTACATAGACTAAACATTTAAATAAATATATTTCCTTAACTTAATTAATATTGCACTACAAATTATATCACTGCTCTACAAGTAATATCACTAATATTGCGATTTCTTATCATAAAAAGTATTAAATATGTTCTTCATTGCACCTACCCTCTACTTTACCACATTCAATTAAAAAAGTAAACGACAAATGCATTTATTTTTCTTCTTAAGTTTAAAACTTCCTATAAAAGTTTCTTACATTAAATCTTCATATAACATTGGTTATTTTACATTTTGTTCAATTCGCCGTAAAAAGTATGGCTGCCTCTAGAAATTTCAGCTAGGTAGACTCCTTACTCTACTCTATGAATGAGATTAAACTATTCACCTAATGTTTCCTTTTCTAATGTCAAAATTTATTTGTGAAAAGATGTGAATTGTTAATAAATGTGTCGGACATTGGTTAATCTTGTGGTAAGTGATCTTCTTTTTGTTTGTATTATATTATTTAGTGAATATTAATTATTTTTCTTATTATGTTTTAAGGTACTGCTGTTATTACAAGAATATTCAGATAAAAAAAGGTAAGTAGCTTTCATATTCATGGCTCTACGATGAGATGTAAACATTGGCAAATCCGGTGTTTGATGTTTTATCTGTACGCAAAGCTAGTGGTTACATCTTATCTTTAGCCTATTGCTTTGTAAAGCAGAAAGGGTATCTAATGATCATTTTTTTGTATTTTTAAGATATAATGATACCTATAAATGGGACCAGAAGAGTACGAGGATAAAACTACGTCGCAGGCGCATGTGAAAGGTAGAAGGGGTGTGTATGATCACCTCCTCCCGCAATAATGTATATGGGTAGTTATGATTTGATTTAGTATGCCTAGAAGTAGTATGCCTAGAATTATTATAAGTATGTATTCAGTTAGATATGTTGAATGTTATTAGCAGGGATAGGATTTTGCTGACTTTGCCTTTTTTTTTGCGCACTTCTATGACACTATAGATCTTAAACCAACACATTTGACGTTCTGCTGATTCCAAATATATGAATTTTATTTTGCCTTTTTTTTGCCTTTTCTTTCGTTATTGCCTTTTTTTGCCTTTTCCCATATTCATCATCTTTTTAGCTTTTTTCAATGTCATTCATACAAAATACTCAAATACACAAACAAAAAGCAAATTTACTCAATGTACAATATACGTGCATGCATACGCATACAACAGATTCAATAATAATTAGCCCACAAAAAATAAAAATCGAGTAAATAGATCTACATATGTAAATTGTTCGTGTGCTATTCCTAGCATTGAATGCCTTCTAGAACGCATGCAGAAAAGAGTTGATTTAAAACGATGGTTTTGTTCTAACAGCACCTAATTATTTTTTTTTTAAATTAAGCAAACACAATCGGACAAGTTTTCCAGATTTTCGAAAAAATTAAGAGTGACTTGAAATCAGCAAAAGGGATAGTCGCAAAAGATGTTATAGAAAAAATCAAATCCGTTTTTTCTGCCAATAAGGGACTTGAGACACTGGAGCAAATAAATTGCATTATCAAAGGGGACGCAAGCCGTGAGCTCCCTAAAAATATTGAAGTTGGTGATGTTGAGTGTTTCAATTGGGCCCCACTCGTTTATGTGGATGTAGAGCGGTACTTCAGCTCTTTTAAAGGACAATCGCAGTCGGTTGTTGCCTGAAAATTTAAAAAAAAAACTCATGGGGGTGTAAACATATTATTATTAAATTTTCATTTTAGTGTTTTTATTTATTTATTGAATAAATGCTTTTTTTTGCCTATTCGAGGGTTTTATTTTGCCTTTTTTTTAATTTTTAGGTCAACAAAATCCCATCCCTGGTTATTAGATATTATTTATTTATTTATTTTTATGCAACCCGGCCACGCAACAGTGATGCCGGTTTAAATGCAATTCTTCTTTTTGGAGATAGTAATTGTACCCATCTGGACCATCGATGTTGAATTGTTTTCATCTGAAAAGACTACTTTACGCCAATTTGAATCGCTTCCAACTTGTGTATCTTATTTCATATGAAGGCGCGCGAATTCTAAGCGCTGCTGCTTCCGGGCTGTATTAAGTTGTGGTTTTTTTTGTAGCTTTTTTAATTGCAGGTGCTGAGCACTTAAGATAGCCCGACCAACTGTAGATTTACAGGCAGTAATTCAGCCAATTCCTTGATTTTTCTCGTGGAGTGAGCCGAATTCGATGCCATTCTTATTATTTTTCTTTTTTCTTGAGGTGTCAAAGCTGTTTTGGTCCTTCCTTTTTGGTTATTTCCATAAAAGGCAGTATTTTTTTTAAATAATTTCGAACTGCATGTTCACTTCTTCTTCTTTCTCACAATATTCCGCATTGAAACGCCTCCCGAATCGTAGGCGTCCATTTTTCCTCTTTCTTCCATAGCTAACTGTTTTTTTTTTTTTTTTCATTTTTTGCTTAAAATAAAAGACAGACACTTCTCACAGCTTAAGGTTTAAAATTAGTTCAAGTCCGCGCAACAGATAATTACTAACTAACCAAATTCACCTATGCGTCTAATCACGTGAACCAACAAAATTGTGTTATTTTTACATGACTGAGAAGAAAAAGAGTAAAAAACTGTTGATTGTCTCTCACCAAGCATGCATTTGTGATTTTTTTCATTGAGAACTAAATAATCTTTCTCACAAATGCAAATTTATAATTAATACATATACGAAAGAAAAAAATAAATTAAAAAAAAAAAAAAATGGTGCGTCTGTGAACAAGTGAACCGCACTGAAAATATAGAACAAAATTAGTTTTATAATGTTTCTGAGAATTGTTAAACGAATTTAATTTCGTTTAAGAAATACCTAACCTTTTAATTTATATGGTAATTGTGTGGTTGTTTAATTGACTGACTGGAGCTTCAAAAGGTAGTGCCGCATATCAGTTAAAAAACTTAAGCCACGGAATTGATTTTCTTAAAATTTTATGTTTTATAAAACACTATGGTAAAGAAATTTTATTTGAGCTGCTTTAAAATTAGTTTTGCGTACCATACACATTAGTCTAAGAAAGATAGGATCTGACGGGAACAAATTAATTCCTGAAATCTTATTGCTGGTATCGACGCAGAATTGTATCCTCAACAACATATCTAAAGTCCCCCAAAATCCCTGCATTGATTTTTTGTATAAACGCACATTAAGAGGTGGATGGGAGGTGGGAGTTTATCAGGCTGAAAATGTTATAATACAATCTAATCATATGACACATGTTTTTAGGGTGCTCTAAAACGCTGATTCTAAAGAGCATAAAACTAAAAAGATACATGTATCCTGTAGAAAGTTAAAGTCCTTTTTATTGAATGATTACTTTTTTTTAAGTACAACAAGTAAAATATTACCCAAAACCATTTTAAGATAATGGGATATTAATGAAATTTGGTATAAATGTCCCATTTGTCATGTTTACCAAGAATCGAAAGAGTTCCCAAAAATATCTCTCCACCTCTTTCAATGCGTCTATACAAAAAACCAATGCGGGAATTTTGGGGTACTTTGGATATGTTGCTGAGGATACAATTCTGCGTCGATACCAGCAATACAATTTCATGAATTAATTTTTTCCCACTTGCTCATATTAAATTTTCTATCTTTCCTAGAGTACATGTAGTATCTCATACAACCAAAGTGTGTTTACTTTTAAAAATATTTCAATAAAAGTATTTCTGTTATCTATTTTGTGTGTTCAATTTTGGTGGAAACAAATTGTATCACGAATCGTTAACGTTCCAAATGGACGGTTATCCTAAACCAGTACTAAAAGTTAGGGTTAGTCCAAAAACCCCATCGAAAAATGAGAAATAAACGGTTTTTCATTAAAAAATATTTCTTTTGATTTTATTTCAAAAATCCACAATTGGAGAAAGTTAAAATATAACCATGAAAATCTTCAATCACAAAAATATACCTTCTTTAGGAGGTTTAAGATTTCACTACCACTTCCTTAAGGTGCGAATTTAATTACATTCTAAATACGCCAAAAGTAATGAACTTGTGAGTTGTTTAATTTCTTCCTTTCATTTACGAGTATTGGATGAGAGAAGAATGGAAGTGTTGTTTGAAGTTTATATTATAGTCCTCTTCCACAAACATAAATTTATTTTGATACACCAAAAGGATAACGAAATGTTAAAGGTTTGGATTGTTTACTTTATTTATTTATGTATATTTTGTTTGGAAATTCCAAATTGTTTTTTGTAAGGTTTTAAGGCAACTTCCTATCTCTTTCTTTATCAGTTGCTCTTAACGTGGTTAAACCGATATTTCAGCCCCTTTTTACGTGGGTTGAGCTTCTACTATCGACTTTTGTTTTAAAGGAAATTAAACTTTTTTTTTTCTAAGGACTGAGATTCATTTGAAAATGATTGTCTTTAAGTGGAATGTTTAAAATTGTTAGTTTTGCCAGGATCAGATAAATTTGATTTCCTATAGGTTTTAAGGCTACCCGCGCAGAAAAACAATCTATTTTTCGACAAGATACTAAAGAGTGTACAAAAAAGATTAAAGTTACCTTATGTGGGACTTAATGCCGCGATCTTCTGCTTGTCAGTCCAATGCACTAACCACTGGGGTAACTCTCTATGAAAAAATTCAATGTCGAAAGTGAATTGTAGTGTCTTACACTCATAGTAAAAATTGTGATGTGAAAAAGAAGACATAGGAAAGAGAGAAAAAAGTGACGTATGATACTGAAATTGCATGGTGCTTATAAAATTTTTGTTTTTGGTGTACAAGCGACATTTCTGATGAGGTACCGAAACATGTCCGAAATGTTTTTACTAGGGAGGACCTCACGAGTATTAAAAAAATTTTCCCTCGTCTAAATGTTTGGTACTGGAATCCTGTAAGGGATTGCCAAGTATCTGAAAAGTATTCCTCATCTAGATTTTCCCTACTGAAAACTTACTAGGGCCTTGCCCAAACTAGCATTTGCATTTTTCCAGCCAAGTATAAAATGGTTAAACATTGAACATTGAAGAAGTTAAATTAGAAGTACTTTGCAGAAAATGGACAAAATTCAATTTTACACGTTTTTTAAATTTAATTAAAATATTTGTCTTGTGATATTTTTTTTAAAAACAAGTTTTTAACTCTTTCAAAATAGTAACTCCCAGGAAGCATGGGAGAGATGTTATAGTATAAAAGTGTTTTATCAATTTTTGATGGTGTCATTTTTCATTGTAATTAAAAGTATAACAAAAAAAAAAACAGTCTGAGATTGTGATAAATATCTCATGGAAATTGAATAAATGCCTCTTACAAACATCTATCCCCGGAGGTAAAAGGGAAATATATAGTTAGTTCTTGGAAGCTTAATTTTTGATATGATTTAGGACATATGATTCCATAAACTTCACTTGACACTCTTTCCTGACACCAACAGTGGGCCTATAACGTCATATAAACACATAAAAGTTGTTTAAATAATAACACCAAAAACATAAGTGTTAAAAAAGAAGCCATGTTCTTCTTTATACAAAAACTTTTGCACAACAAGTCAGCCGTAAAACGTAGTGAGATCTAAAAGTACGCCAAGTTCTAAGTTTATTACTCTTAAATATTAAATATTTTAAGTAGAGTTATATCGAAGAACCTCAAATTGTCAAATTGTGAAATTTATTAGAGAAGTCAGTTATTTAATAACCACTGCCCTAAATTTGGTTGGTTCACTAGTCAAGTTTTCATTTAAAAATTTTGTAACTAGGTAATACAGAAAAGAAAATTTGCCAGGAAACGTACCAAATCGTACCAAATTTGAGGTTCTTCGATACTACTTTACTTTTAGATCACACTACGGCTGCCTTATTGCGCAAAGGTTTTTGTATAAAGAAGAACTTGACTTCTTTTTTAACATTTATGTTTTTGGTGTGATTTCACTTCTTTTTGCAAAGATTTTTTTGCCAGGTGAAAGTGGAGTGGACAAAAAACCCGCTGAACCCATAAGAAAAACTAAGTTTTTAATTTTTCTATGCACTACAGGTCCAACCGCTCAACCAATTTTCATAAGTACGAATTGCAGCATTGAAATGATAATAATTATTGCAAAGAAGTTCTGGATGCCACGCCCTCTACATGAAGAATCACATAATTTCAATTTTATTCTTTGTATATACCTCAAAACCAACCGTTTTACCAAATTTGATTATTCTGCAACAATGGGAAGTGCTGTATGTTTAACATAAATTCTGCGAAAATGGATGGATGCCACGCTCACTGGATATAAAATCTCAAATATTAAACTTTTCCCTTTGCTTGCACTTCAAGGCCTACTGCTCTACCAAATTTTATCATTCACCAACATACAGAAGAGCTCCATATAAATGATAACAATTCTACGAAAATGGGCCGGTGCCACGTTCCTTATTGGAAAGTTTCAAATTTCCAATTTTATGTATAAATACTCATTACAAGACCAACCGGTAACCGCACGCAAGCGGATGCGTGCACGCAAACGTATGCGTTCATGCAAACGTGTGCTTGCACGCAAACGTATGCGTGGCGCAAACGTATGCGTGCACGCAATAGTGCACGTGCACGCAAACGTATGCGTGCACGCAATCGTGCGCGTGCATGCAAACGTATGCGTACACGCAAAGGTATGCGTGCACGCAAACGTATGCGTGCACGCAAACGTATTCGTGCACGCAAACGTATGCGTGCACTCAAAGGTATGCGCTAGTTATATTACATTATATTTCATATAACATAATATTTATGTATACAACTGTAGCAGCCAGACTATAAATTATAAACTTGAAAGCAGCATATCCAACCAACATATTATACTTCGGTACAGCATGCCAACAGATGATACAGCATAGCAACAGGAGATGATCACACATCGAGTTGTTTGTATCTTACTCATCATTATCATCATCATCATCATCATCATTACTCATTACGGTGGGTACTATCAGCTGTGTACCTATCGATAAGAATCGAAGCCAAGGTTTGGTACAGTATGTATTATGCTAATGTAGTTAGTTAGAATTGGAGAATCAAATAAAAAGGTTGTCTTAAAATTAACTTAATGTGTTATTACTTTCTCTGCTGAAAATTAGTAAGCCTAACTCTGCCGAATTTAAGTAAGCAACATAACTGGCGCAGTCGGTGCAAATTTTGAATCGGATTTAAAAGTGAAAAATCTAAATAAAAGTAGCTTCTAAAAAATCCAAGATTTGAAGGTATTAGAGAAGTTTTAATTTCTTGATGCCAAGAACCTCGTCCTCAAGCCTGGGAAACACAAAGCGTGGAATCTTGTGAAAATTACAAAAAATAAAGATCCATAGTTCTTTGTATCAAAAGTTGAATTTGGTTCATAAGATAATATACATATATGTGTAAGAATTAAACATAAAAAGTGTAAATTACCTATACGAATAAAAAAAAAAAATCAAAACATTACTTCCATTTCAATTACCTAAAACAAAAAGTTGAATAAACGTCCATATTATTATTTCATGTTACATATCTTAAAAAAAAAAAAAAAAAAAAAAAAAAAAAAAAAAAAAACAACTAATTCATTTATTAATTACAAAAATATATGAATAAATAAGAAATCTCAATAATAAACTAGAATAAATGCTTTGTAATCAAAACGTGTAAAAACAAAAAAGTAAAAACATATTTATATACAACGTATTTGTAAGGTTGTAAGGTAAGTCCTTGTTCTTAGCATTTTTACTGGGTTATGTTAAATAAAATAAAAAATCGAAACGAGAAGAATAAATCCTTCAAAGTAGAGTATAAATCCTTTAAAATAGATCTAGAAAAAATAAAAACATACAATCTAGTTAAGTTCGATACTTGTTCGAGTAGTAACAATAGTGATAGCGACGACAGTCATATCAACGAAAAGCCCTCTGTAGAAATAAAAGAACAAAGCCAAGCTTCAGTTATGTCAAATCCCGCTTTAGAAGTCTTTAATTCACTGCGAATTCCAGACGCAGTGAAAGATATCCCACCTTTCGATGGAAATCCGCGTTTGTTATTTGATTTCATTAACAATGTTGAAGAGATTTTAAGTTTAATGCCACAAATTAACGGTACAAATTACGCAAACATCATTTTAAGAGCAATTCGCAATAAAATAACTGGTCCAGCGAATGAAGTACTAAATATGTACGGTATTTCCACTGATTGGACTGATATCAAGAACAATTTAGTAGTTCATTACGCTGACAAAAGAAATGAAACAAGTCTAATCCGGGATTTACACCAAATAAGGCAAGGAGTAGACAATGTGGAAACATTTTATGCCAAAATTGTCGAAATCCTATCCACTATTATGAATCATGTCAGGTTGCATGAAAAAGAATCAACTGTTGTTGTAGCCAAAAAGACACTCTATGAAGAAATGTGTCTAAATTCATTTTTGTCAGGGCTAAGGGAACCTTTCGGTTCTACAATACGTGCAATGAGACCATCTAAGTTGACAGAAGCTCTCTCTTTTTGCCTAGAAGAACAGAATCGATTTTATTTTCATGGTCAACAAAATTTTCAAAGAAATCCTCAAATTAGACAAAACCGTATTAATGAGTCTTTTTCAAATCCACGACCAACCGTTAAAGCTCCGCAGGTCCCATATAGAGTTGACTATAAATATTCTCATCCAACACCCATCAGACCAACCCAGACATTTTCAAACACAAACCTTACACCATCTAAACAAAATTACAATAGACCAAATACTCCGAATATCCAAAACTATAATACTCCTCAGAGTCTCAACAATAACACTCATACTCCTTATGTTAAGCCAAGTACAAGTTCCAAATCTTACCTGGCATCTGAGCCTATGTCAGTTTCTAATGCTTACACTCAAAAGCAGTCTGCAAACCATCCTCAATCTAAAACTCAACAGTTACATAACATCGAAACAAGTTATTATACAAGCGAAAATCAGCCTTTAGAGCAGGAAAATTATTCAGAATCAAGTTATTATCCAAATCAAAACACACTTTTAGTTCCTGAGCAACACCAAAATCTTTATGACCAAAACTACCACCAGTGTCTTAATGATCCTCTTAGTTCAAATCTTTTAAATGAAGCTGTAGTTGATGATACAAATTTTTAATTACCTGCCTCGGACAATCTATAGGTTACATAGACATAAACAACTATAACTCAAATCTTTTGCCATATTTGAGCATAAATAGCATCAGCAACAAGCCATTAAAATTTTTAATAGACACTGGCAGCAATAGGTCATTTATATGCCCTAATGTAGCTCACTTTCTTAAATCAAGAACTATAAAAGCAATTGGGATAAAAACAATTTTCGACACCAAATTTGTTAATAAAGAAATCGTTTTAAGAGGGTTGCCTGAGCTCTATACACAAAACCACTTAACCTTCCTGATTTTTAAATTTCATAATTATTTCGATGGTTTAATCGGCATTGATATCATGAGAGACCTTGGGCTAACAATCGATATGAGAAACTCAACTCTGAAAATTAGAAACATAAGTATTCCTTTAAGTTTCAAGCCAAACATTATGTCAAAACCTTATATTGTTTCAGAACTAAGTAAATCTATTTGTCTATTGCCAGTTGATATTGAATCTGGAAGCGTTTATATAGAACCAACTTATATTGCATCTGATTTGATGATTTCAGAGGGGTTGTATGAAGCTCGAAATTGGTACTGCTTAATTGAGGTTGTAAATAAATCGAATTCTCAACAGACCTTTGTAGTTGAGCAGCCAATTCAAACACAGCCAATAGACAATTTTATAGAAGTTCATAACTATACCATAGAAAACTCACAAAACATTGAACCCATAAACGTAACACCAATTATAAGAACAGATCATCTCAATGAAGAGGAGGAAAAGGCAATTAAGCACCTTTGTTATAAATATAAAGACATTTTCTTCAAGGAGGGTGAAAACTTAACGTTTTCCAACTCCGTTAAACATGAAATTAAGACCACCGATGATGTTCCGATTTACTCAAAATCTTATCGATATCCTTATGTTCATAAGGAAGAGGTGCATAGACAGATAAATGATTTGCTCAGTCAAGGTATTATTCGTCCTAGCTTTTCACCTTGGTCCTCTCCAATTTGGATTGTTCCGAAGAAAAGAGATGCAAGTGGGAAGGATAAATGGAGGTTGGTAATCGATTACCGAAAATTGAATGAAAAAACCATCGACGACCGTTATCCTATTCCCAATATAACAGATATTCTCGATAAGCTGGGTAAAAGCATTTACTTTACTACACTTGATCTTGCCTCAGGGTTTCATCAGATCGAAATCAAAAAAGAAGATATCACTAAAACAGCGTTCTCAGTTGAAAACGGTCATTATGAGTATGTTCGAATGCCTTTTGGCCTGAAGAATGCGCCTTCAACTTTTCAGCGTGTTATGGACAATGTTTTAAGGGAACTTCAAGGCAAAATCTGTTTAGTGTATATGGATGACATTATAGTGTATTCCACCTCACTACAAGAACATATAGAGAGTCTAAATGCTGTTTTCGAAAAACTAAAAGAAGCTAACTTAAAGATTCAAATTAATAAATCAGAGTTCTTACGTAAAGAGGTATCATTTTTAGGACATATGGTTACGCCTAATGGAATCAAACCAAATCCGGACAAAATAAGTGCAGTCCGAAAGTTTCCACTCCCGACTACACAAAAACAAATAAAATCTTTCCTCGGTCTCCTAGGCTATTATAGGAAATTCATAAAGGATTTCGCTAACCTGACAAAACCTTTAACAGAATGCCTCCGAAAAGGAAATAAAATTGCTTCAGACTCTAAGTTTATAGGTTGTTTTGAACACTGTAAAAATCTTCTTTGTAACGATCCAATCCTACAATATCCAGACTTCCAGAAACCTTTCATCATTACTACAGACGCTAGTAATGTTGCTTTAGGTGCGGTGCTTTCTCAAGGACCTTTAGGTTCTGATAGGCCAATTTGTTTTGCAAGTCGGACGCTATCAAAAAGCGAACAAAACTACAGCACAATAGAAAGGGAACTTTTAGGTATCGTTTGGGCACTAAAGTACTTCCGGCCCTATGTGTATGGGAGAAGATTTAAGGTAGTTACTGACCACAAACCTCTGACCTGGCTTTTTTCAATCAAGGATCCTTGCTCAAAGCTTGTTCGGTGGAGATTGCGTCTCGAAGAATACGATTACGAGGTGGTCTATAAAAAGGGTTCACAAAACTCTAATGGCGATGCACTCTCACGTATCGAGGTAAATGTTAATGAAACAGAATTTGAAAATTTAGAAACTATGTCAATGCAAAATAATGTAGATGATTCTTCAAATGCATCAACTATACACTCAGCGCAGGAAAATTTGGACAATGGTATTCCAATATCCGAACGTGCAATTAATGAGTTTTCGCACCAAATTATTATCCGTCAAAATCCTTCAAAATCTGAAATATCTTCAAAATTTAAAATTTTATTCAAAAGAAAAAAGAGATACATTATAGAGCATTGTAATCCTGCAAATGAAACTATTGTAACCTCAATTTTAAAATATTACCTCAACACAAAAAGACAGACCGCCATTTTAACAGATGATGATACCTTTTCGGTAGTTCAAGCTGTTTTTACGAAATTCTTCCATCGATCACGTACAAAATTGGTTAGATGTACAATTTTTCTCAAAGACATTACGGAAAGGGATGAACAAGAAAAAATAATAAGAGACTACCACCGAAACTCTAATCATAGAGGCATGACGGAGTGCTTACAGCATCTAAAAAGGGATATTTATTTTCCTACCATGAAACATGTTATTTCAAAGATTATAAACAGCTGCGATATTTGTCAAAGGTACAAATATGATCGTAATAGGGAAAAACTAAAGTTTGAGATTACCGAAACTCCATCAAAACCACTCGAAATAATCCATATTGATGTCTACTCAGTACACAAAACAAATTTCCTTACTATAATTGATAAGTTTAGTAAATTTGCGAGTGCTTACGCATTAAATGCAAGAACAAGCATCAATCTAATAAAGTGCCTCCGGCACTATTTTTCACACCACGGTATTCCTAAAAAGGTAGTATCTGATAACGGAAGTGAATTTGTGTGCACTTTATTTAGAGAATTTTTAGAACTCTATGATATTGAATTTCATAATATTTGCGCAAAAACTTCAACTGGCAATTCTCAAGTTGAACGTTTTCATTCAACCTTGACTGAACTTATTCGCATTATTAAGGCTCAAAAGAAAGATACAACTATTGAGGAAGTCGTTGACGATGCTGTATTAACATACAACAATTCAATTCATTCAACAACGAAATTATCACCTTTTGAGCTTCTTTCGGGACATATACACACAAGGCAACCATTTCCATCCAAACCAAATTTTAGTACAGAGCAAGAATATCTAGAGCAACATAAAAATAACTACGAGCAGTTATCTAAAATAATTCATGATCAAAGTCTAAACCGAAAGGAGAATTATATAAGCAAACGTAATCAGTCACGTATGGACCCCCCTAGTTATGACCCTAATGAAAAAATATTTGAAATGGATGATAGACGTAATAAATTGGCACCAAAATTTAATGACCACATTGTCACTCAGAATAATAAAATTACAGTCGAAACAAATAAGAGAAAGGTTCACAAACAAAAAATAAAAAAAAAGGCGTTACAATGAAATAAATTTTATAAGTATGTAAAAAAAAAAAAAAAAAAAAAAAAAAAAAAAAAAAAAAAAAAAAAAAAAAAAAAAAACGGATTTAATTTTCTCTTAATATCGAACATAAAAATAAACAAAAAAAAAATAAACATAAAATAAGACCCAGTAAACAGGCTAATCAATGGATTTCTATTTTTTATAATTATTACGAAATTATGTAACCATGTATAATCTAACTGTTTAATCATAAACTATAATTTCAATAAATAGCTATAATTTACAATGAATTTTAAATTAATTTAATTTCAAGTACATAATGTAATTAAAGTAATAAAAGTAACAAAAAACTAACATAAATTTGATGCTTATCATGCAGAAATGACGATGCCAAGAAATGTTTGTAAATAAAATAAATATTTCCTTAATATGTAAAATGTATTCAAAGGTATTCACATAATTTGCAACAAGTCAAAATACACATCTACAAATAAACTTTCATGAACTTCATTCCGAAGTTCATACTTAGGGGGGAGGAGTTATATTACATTATATTTCATATAACATAATATTTATGTATACAACTGTAGCAGCCAGACTATAAATTATAAACTTGAAACGGCATATCCAACCAACATATTATACTTCGGTACAGCATGCCAACAGATGATACAGTATAGCAACAGGAGATGATCACACATCGAGTTGTTTGTATCTTACTCATCATTATCATCATCATCATCATCATCATTACTCATTACGGTGGGTACTATCAGCTGTGTACCTATCGATAAGAATCGAAGCCAAGGTTTGGTACAGTATGTATTATGCTAATGTAGTTAGTTAGAATTGGAGAATCAAATAAAAAGGTTGTCTTAAAATTAACTTAATGTGTTATTACTTTCTCTGCTGAAAATTAGTAAGCCTAACTCTGCCGAATTTAAGTAAGCAACATAACTCGCTCACGCAAACGTATCCGTGCACGCAAATGTGCGCGTGCACGCAAACGTACGCGTGCATGCAAACGTATGCGTGCGCGCAAACATATGCGTGCACGCAAACGTGTGCGTGCACGCAAACGTGTGTGTGCACGCAGACGCATGCGGGGACGTAAACGTATACGTGCACGCAAACGTATGCGTGGACGCAAACGTATGCGTGCACGCAAACGTATGCGTGGACGCAAACATATGCGTGCACGCAAACATATGCGTGCACGCAAACATATGCGTGCACGCAAACATAGAAGTGCCCGCAAACATATGCGTGGACGCAAACGTATGCGTGCACGCAAATATATGCGTGCACGGAAACGTGTGCGTGCACGCAAACGTATTGCGTGCACACATACGTTTGCGTGCATGCATACGTTTTTCTGCATACATACGTATGCGTTAACGTATGCAACCATCTTGTAATTTAATAATGATTTAATGTGTAACGCAGGTTTTTGCAAATGATGTCTGTGTTTTCACTTGGAAGTTCTTTAACATCCAATATTTGTACCTGAATTCCTTTGTTGGGTAAAAGTTGATGGTAGCACACCAGCATTGGGCAAAGTTTAAGGGATCCGTGATTGGAACAGTTTAAAAAGTAGCCTGATAAGTTCACTCTTATAAAAACGCGGGAAGTGAAAAAAACGTTTTTAAGAATTGCCTCGCATTTAATTCTGGCGTATGAGTAATTGTCTTCCATGCCAGATTTAATCAATTTAGATGTCCAGTAGTTTCATCTAAAAGAGAAATCATGCTGAATCAAATGATAAGCCTAAGCGCCTTCGATAAAAAAATAATTCATTTTCTTCGTTGTCAAATTGTTAACTTAGAACAAAACCTAATCATGCCGATTACAAAATCCACAAAATTAGATCCGCAGTGATTCATAATGCAGTCTTCTCTTTCCTTTTCAAGATACATGAGTATATAGCAAAGTAAGCACTGCACTGCGGATCGAGTTTTAGGGATTCTGTAATCGGCATTAATATCTGTGAATTGTTACAATTATCTAGAACCGCTTTATAGTGATTGTTCGTTCCCACTATTTGCTTTTTATAAACTTGCAAAGCATTTTGAGTATGAAAATCTGTACAGGCCAAATAAAAAATAATTTCCAAGTTTCAGTAAACAATATTATGTAAGTACCACCATACTGGTTGTTTATCTTATGAAGAAAGTACTTCATACATATTTTAGCGAAGGAAACAAATTTTTAAGAGAAAAAATAGGACATTGAGAGGATATTTAGGTACCTATTATTAATCGCGAGTCGCAAGAAATATTTGGCGAATCTGAATTTTGGCGTTTCCGTGTATGGCTCACATAACTATATTCAGCTAAAAAGTCTAAAAGGTATTTAATTGAGATGTTTTTCTATTCGAACGTCGCAGTTTGCTCTTCTTAAAACCAAGACATAAGTCATTTTAAAAAGTTCGATTTAAGTCGAACGTTCGACTCGCGAGTCATAGTAGGTCCCTTAAGTAAAAGAAGGACAATATATTATCCTCTTTAACAAATCAGAAAGGACACAAATCGGAAAGGACGTATGGTCGCCGTACCTACAAGAGCAATTACCAAATTTTAAATTGGTATCACTCCAATTAACTTATTAAATATATACATTGATCATTAAAATCAGCTTACTCAAGAATATAATTAACACATTAACTGAATCCCTTATGTAATTACAAACATGGCCTTGGGTATCATATTTCCTCTTACTATTGGTTTCAAAATTTAATTCTACAGCCAGACACGTGCCAGATGTATTAAATGGAATGTTAAAGTAAAGTAAGAATCTGCCTCAACTCAGCTCAAACTTTATATTTAATTTACATGAGGTTATTTGGAAAAAGAAAATGTGTTCTTGTTTTGTTTTTCAAATTAAATAAATTATTAAGCAATTTTGTATTAAAAAAAATAAAGTAAAATAAAATAAAGTCAATTATATTGCCATGGAGTGCCTATAAATTAATATGTATGTATATATAAAGAATTATGTAAACTAATTTTATTACATAATTGCTTATTGAATCTTTTGTGAGTGACTGGAAAGGACCAGTTCTCTGCAAAATCATCTCAAGTCAAAGACTATTGCAAAATGATAACCCACATACTGTATTTGTTAACCAAAACCAAAGGAATCCATAGTTTGTGTTTTGTTAATCATCTAAATCTCAAATCATCATTCGGTTGATTAGCGTCATTTATGCAAAACCTGTGAAAATCAAATTACAGATTTAATCTACTGTAACAGACAGGCCCAAAAATGTTTACCTTCAAGGTAATCAACGTGATAATTAATAACATAGGTACATATATAGACTAAAAGTTAAAAGAAAATAAAAATAAATAAAGGGTTGATTGCACCGCACATTCCACATTTGAAAACTCCTCTTGACAGAGGTATGATATTTTATTTTCTGTGTGCGTGCAAGAAATGGTAAATTTTAATGGGGCTATATGAAAACCTTCCTTCCAATATCTTATATTAGTCGGGTTGCCTCACATTAATGCACACAGAAACGAAAAACTTTTGGTGTGGTTTTTGCCCTAAGTGCTTTGCAATATAAGTATATATTGCCTCCTCGTCCTTTTTGCCATCACATCAAAGTGACGTTGTCTTTCAGAACGTGGTAATCATCAATAGTAATTAAGTAAATCGTTAATGAATTACTTTCGAACTTTTACCCATTAGACGTAAAAATGTTTTTTTGTTCAATTTGCATTCATTACAAAAGGGAACTAATAAAATACTTGTCGAGTGTGAAGTGAGAATATCAAGATTATCAATTTGTTAGATTATCTTCGAGTTAAGCCTACTTGTTATCAATAGTAGTTTGTTTAACAATCTTTGCCATATTGACATGTTTTAAAATACGTAGCCGTTGGGGTTGGAATGGATAAAAATTACCATAATTATGTAACTAATTCCACGAACTATTCAAGCGGCTTAAGTCCCAACTATAATTGCTTAAGCTAACATAAGCTCATGTCAAAAATCCAACGAAAATTTGCTTATGTTTGCGAAAATACTAGGCATAGCCATAAGTCAATTTTGCTCGCGTATCTACCTGTCTCTCTCCATTTTTCGTTTTAAAACTCACTAATTACTGAAACTAGCTGACCTTTTATCACGAGTCAGTGGCCTTTCAATTGGCATACTTTATTTGCGAATATCCCATAAATGAGGTGCTAAAAGTCTTATACGGCCTTGAAAAACAAAAAACTTCAAAAATTCATATAAATTAACCTATAACTGACCAATTACTGAAACTAGCTGACTTTTTATCAGGAGTCAGTGGCCTTTCAAATGGGGTACCTTTTTTGCGAATATTCCATAAATGAGGTGCTAAAAGTCTTATACGACCTTTAAAAAATAAATTTTTAAAATTCAATTAAAAACAAAAACTATGGCTGACCAATTACTGAAATAAGTTGACCTTTTATGAGGTCTAGGTTACCTTTCAGATGGTGTATAATTTCTTCGAATATCCCATAAATGAGGTGCTAAAAACAGTTTTGACCTTGAAATTTTTTTTTTAAATTATTAAAAAATATCTATGGCTTACCAATTACTGAAAGTAGCTGACCTTTTTTGACCAATTACTGACCTCTTTGATGGCATACTAATTGGTTTTAAATTCTATAAATGAGGTGCTAAAAGTCTTGTACTGTGACCTTGAAACACACTCATTAAAAAAAAACTATGGCTGACCAATTACTGAAACTAGCTGACCTTTTATCGCGAGCCGGTGGCCTTTCGAATGGTATACTTTTTTTGCGAATATCCCATTAATGAAGTGCCAAAAATAGTTTGTGATCTTGAAAAAATGTAACCCTTGATTAAAAATTTTCTATGACTGACAAATTTCTGAAACAAGTTGACCTTTTTGGATGGCATACTTCTTTTGCGAATATACCATATATGAGGTGCTAAAGGTTAGGAGCCGCAATTTTGCTTATCCACGTACACATTCATCCAAAAATGGGCATTATCGCTAAAGATGATTTTTCGACTAAAATTGGGATCAACTTCCATACTGGTCCAAAACCCTATTTGCACGTGTTGCTCGACGCTGTTACCATGATGATTTGTCTTTAGTAACAGATTAAAAGACGATATTTTGACACAATATGACAAGACACAATATGGCCGACACGAGCTGTCAAAATCAACCCGTCCCTATTGGAAAACCCTTTAGTAGGAACTGAAAATACAAAATTAATCACCCTATCGGAAGATGTTACAATATTTGCAAATGGCGTCGTACGTCAATTATATTTGACATTTGTGAACTAGACAACACAAACAGACATGCATTGAAGCAATTTTAAGATACAAATAAAGATTTCCACCACTCAAAATCATTTTTTGTTTATATATTTTATTCAGGATTTTGTGGTCAATTAAAGGTTCTTAATGTAAATAAAACTACTTAATTTCATCTTTTACCCAACGTTTCGTCGCTATTCACGGGTTTTTTGGAGATTTGTTTAGATTATGTTTTGTCGACATCAAAAATTTTTAAATAAATATATTTTGTATATATAAAATTGGCACTTTTTTAATAAGTTAATATTGAAACAATTGTAAGAAATAAATTAATAAATATGGAAACTAACAATCTCAAAAAACAAACAGAATTAATCACAGTGTAGGCCAGGCAGGCACTTATTTAATTTAGTAAAAAAGTCATTCCAAAACAAAATTGGATGATTAATTTTGAGCCACCTTGTACAATTTCATTTCTTAGCACATAATGTATGTTCTTATTAATAGACCGAGAGCTGGCAGCAGATTTTGGTCGTGAAAGGAAACCAAAAGATTTTAATAGTATAGGTAGTCCTGGTGAAGGTGATAACGAATAAGTTCGTCTGCCAGCATTTGTGGCCCCGTTACCACCTAAAAGTGCATCAAAAGTACAACTTTTCTGAAAATTGAAATCGGGAACCATTTCAAATGTAATACAACTTGACGCCATGAACTCCCTGATTACAAAACTGGTTTCGGCAGACGTGTAGGTGGCCCCAAAACCCGGACAGACGTCTCCCCGAAAACACGATTTTTTTGACGTGGCTTTTTGGGAAACCACCTGAAATGGATCACAACTTTTAGCCATGGACTCCCTGAGTGTGAATATGTACGTGACAGACGTCTAAGTGGCCCCGAAACCATCGACAGACGTCCCTGAAAATGCGTTTTTTTTTGCGTTTTTTGTCAAAAAGGAAACCACTTGAAATGTATCACAAACGAAAGGTCTTGACCCCCTGAGTGCGAATATGTACATGACAGACGTCTAAGTGGCCCCAAAACCCCCGACAGACGCGATTAAAGTCGCGGATTTTTTATTGAAATTTTTAGATAATTGATGTATGCTACCAAAATGTATCGCAATTGGAAGGTCTTGACTACCAGAGTATTAATGTATAAAAAAAAGGAGTTTATAGTGGCACCCAACAGCTGGAAAGTCGCGAAATAAATTGCGGATGTTTTCTTTTATTTGTTTAGTAAGAGGATTTTGAGCGAAACCACTTGAAATGTATCCCAATCAAAAGGTCTTGACCAAAAAAAAATTAAAATGTAAGTGACAGAGGTTTGGGTGGCCCCAAACAACTGACAGCCACGATATAATTCGCGGATGTTATTATTTATTTTTGTATTGTATATTAGTGGTAGCTTCTCCAAATGTTTACCAATTAAAAGGTTCTGACTCAAGAAAGTGATTTTATAAGTTACAGGCGTTTGAGTTTCGCCAAACTGCTGAAAAGCGCGATAAAAGTCGCGGATGTACTTAATAGTTTATCAAAAGGATTAAAGATACAAATATCTTTAAATGCATCTCAATTTAAAGGGCTTGACTCCCTGAGTTGCAAAACGTAACTGACAGACGTTTTGAGTTACGCCACACTGCTGAAAAGCGCGATAAAAGTCGCGGATGTTATTACTAATTTATCAATTAGATTATCAATACAAATCTCTTGAAATTCATCTCAATTTATAGGGTTTGACTCCCTGAGTCGCAAAATTTAACTGACAGACGTTTTGAGTGGCTTATACATATGTGAAATTGCACTCACACTCAGTTCACGTTTTCATAATTGTAGTAAGCTCGCTACGACATAGCTTTCTTGTATCGCTTATTTGAATGGTTTGGTGTGTTTAAAACTTGTTTCCTTCAAAATTTCTTTTTCAGATAGTAAAAACCTTTTAATTAGGTAAATTGAAAGAAAAAACAATAATAATATTTGAAGGCGAGTTATTTCGTGGATTTCAATAGTGTGGCGTAACTCAAAACGTCTGGCAGTTAAATTTTCAGACTCAGGGAGTCAAACCCTATAAATTGAGATGAATTTCAAGAGATTTGTATTGATAATCTAATTGATAAATTAGTAATAACATCCGCGACTTTTATCGCGCCGCTTTTCAGCAGTATGGCGTAACTCAAAACGTCTGTCAGTTACGTTTTGCAACTCAGGGAGTCAAGCCCTTTAAATTGAGATACATTTCAAGATATTTGTATCTTTAATCTTTTTGATAAACTAGTAATTACATCCGCGACTTTTATCGCGCTTTTCGGCAGTTTGGCGAAACTCAAACGCCTGTAACTTATAAAATCACTTTCTCGAGTCAGAACCTTTTAATTGGTAAACATTTGGAGAAGCTATACCACTAATATACAATAAAAAAATAAATAATAACATCCACGAATTATATCGCGGCTGTCAGTTGTTTGGGGGCACTCAAACGTCTGTCACTTACATTTTAATTTTTTTTGGTCAAGACCTTTTGATTGGGATACATTTCAAGTGGTTTCCCTCAAAATCCTCTTATTAAACAAATAAAAGAAAACATCCGCAATTTTTTTCGCGACTTTCCAGCTGTTGGGTGCCACTATAAACTCCTTTTTTGTATACATTAATACTCTGGTAGTCAAGACCTTCCGATTGCGATACATTTTGGAAGCATACATCAATTATCTAAAAATTTCAATAAAAAATCCGCGTCTGTCGGGGGTTTTGGGGCCACTTAGACGTCTGTCATGTACATATTCGCACTCAGGGGGTCAAGACCTATCGTTTGTGATACATTTTAAGTAGTTTTCTTTTTGACAAAAAACGCCAAAAAAAACGCATTTTCAGGGACGTCTGTCGGTGGTTTCGGGGCCACTTAGACGTCTGTCACGTACATTTTCACACTCAGGGAGTCCATGGCTAAAAGTTTTGATCCATTTCAGGTGGTTTCCCAAAAGCCTAAAAATGCCAAAAAAAATCGCGTTTTCGGGGACGTCTGTCTGGGTTTTGGGGCCACCTACACGTCTGTCGAAACCAGTTTTGTAATCAGGGAGTTTATGGCGTCAAGTTGTATTACATTTGAAATGGATTTCAATTTTCAGAAAAGTTGTACTTTTGATGCACCTTTAGGTGGTAACGGGGCCACTACATGCTGGCAGACGAACGTATTCGTTATCACCTTCACCAGGACTACGTATACTATTCATATCTTTTGGTTTCCTTTCAAGACCAAAATCTGCTGCTGGCTCTTAGACTATAATTTATGAAAATAAATTTTAAAATCGTTTGAGAATAATGTGTCGTGAATTTATTTCGTGCGCTAAATTTTGACAGAGTGATGTACAGTAAGAAACAAACATTGGATTTTTAAGCTAGACGTACGTACCTTTCGGCTTAATTGCTTGGCTTAATTTTGGAGACAGGCGCACATGACAGCACAAGTTGGGCGCATTGCAGCACAACAAGTTTTTTTTTCCAAATCTGAAATTGAGGTGATAAATTCACGCTTATGTTGTTATGAGTAATGAAAATCTATTTCTAGAGTTAACTTATTATGGTTTAACCCAACACTGAAAATTTGTGCAATTTTTTTAAGCTGAAAATTGTTGTTCTAGTCACTAGAATTTATTAAAATAACTCATTTATGAAGGTTAAGAAACCACAATGGTTCATGAAAAAACTATTCTTGCCACAGCATTTGTTTCTTTGTTAAATTCAATTAAAATGGCAAAAACTATATTTCCTAGAATAATATTGCATTTTCATTTTAATTTGAACTAGTAGGTATCGCCCAGTGGTCGAAATTCGACCATTAACCCATATGAAAGCCGTTCAATAAAGCTTCCCAATTTTCTGCAGAAAATCGCAACAAAGCTGGCGATTGTTCGTAAGAACGTTTAATGTGAAAATTAATAATATTGACAATGTTCATTCGTGTGTACGGCACCTAAAATTAATTCGTGTAAGTGCAGCATTATATTGACAATATGGGAATTCATGCAAACGCATAAAATCCATAGAAAGCTTATAAACCATTTTTTTATATGTATAAACTTTTGTATACAATTCTATGGTTTCTAAGCTTTATCTGTGCTGTAAGCGTTTGCATGAATACATTGAATATTGCAAAGGGTCCTTCCAGAAACTATCTTTGGCTGTCAGTTATTGGGCGCATTTAATGCAAACATTTGACAACTGCTGAAAATAAAGTACTTAATTTATGTCGTTGAACACAAAATTATATAAAATATCAGTTTTGTATGGAGAGCCTAGATTTTGTATTGAAAAGCTGTCAGCTGAATTTTCAGTCTGGAATTTCTTGCTGAAAATTCAGATGAAACGTAACTAAACTTCACTAAACGTAACTTAAGGTCAGCTAACTTTTTATGACAGCTGGCCGATCAGAAGCTCCATCTGAAAATAAAGAACTGAAAAATTTGATGCATTGAATGCGGCCATTATAATTATAAGAGAAACAAAAAGGAGTACGCCAACTGATCAATACATGCATATATACGGTGCGGAACTTTTACATATTACTCACAGTATAGATACATTTTGCGCGCACTAGTACATGCATATATATGATGTGGAATTGAAAGAATCAATTGTGACTGCGTTGTAACATGCCGCCTCCGCACAGGTCATGAACGATGGCAGGACTATGGAACAATTCATTGGAGTCGCAAAAATTCATGTCCAAACAGTGACATATCCATACAAATCAGATTGTGGATTGGATTATGAACATCGTTCATGGCCAGTGGAGGCGGCATGTAATGCATAGTCGATTTGTACCTAAATTAAAACTGCGTTAAACACAATGTTCAAAGTTTAAATTTATACTCGGCACATCTACTCGAAATTACCTTTCCATTGATATAGGTTTTACTATGATTCGATGTATTTAAGTGTGCTTAAAATGTATCTACTACAAAATTTAGTCACGACGTATTAATATATAGATTATTTATTTTCACGAATTGTATTCAAACAATCAATTCTTTCAATATCAATAGGAATTATTATTTTCAAGAATTTTTTTCTTATGATAGTAAAAAGGTAAAAAAGTATTTCAAGATGTCAAGAAGTATAAACTTTTACCATTCCAAGTTTCGTCATTAGCATAACATTATTTCCATACAATTTTTAGTCTTTAATGAAAACAAAATCATCCTTTTATAAAAAGGACTTTAATTTTTTTGTTTGTAGTCATATCGAGTTAGTTTTTATTTTATTGGATTCAATCTTAAAAACTACCTTAATATCATGCGCCATATGCTTTGGTTGCATCATAATAAATATTTGAATGTGATAAACTCCAACCTCCCCCTACTCTCCTACTTTAACCCACTTTTAAAAGCGACTAATAAAAAATCCAATGCGTGAATTTCGTGAAACTTTGGATGTGCTGTAGAGGGTGAAATTCTGCGTCGATGGCTATCTTAAGATTTTATGTATTACTTTTTTTGAGGTTTTGGCAATTTTTTAATTTTACTCATAACAACATAAGCGTACTTGTAGAATTTTAGACTAAGACATAATTCAACTCGTATCTTCTAAACTATTGGTCTTAGCAAGGTCTAATTTGTGTAAAATTGTATAAGCAATAATTTGTGTCTCGCCATTTATTCTGTAAAGCTGATAATTTTTGAGATATTGAAAAAACAGGTGCAAATTCTCTTTTAACTTCGTTTACCCCCCATCACAAAAAAATTTGTGGGTGAAATTAAGAAAAATGTTTATGACATGATAAAAGCATCTAAATAAAGCTTTCCACAAAAATTCAGATTCTTACAATTTGTTTTCTAATTTTTCTGGGTAAAAAACGAAATAGCGAAAACATAGTGCAGGCACCTTTAAAGCAGGATTTGGACATGTTCGGCCACAGTTCGGGTAACTTTTAACCAAATTACTCTTATATCATATACTTTCGATTAGTATGTGTTATCTTTTAGTTGCCATCGAAGTCTGAAAAATGGGAGCTAATAGCAAAAATTAATCAACAGCTTTTTGCAATTTATTTTATCCAAGAAAATCTAAATTCTACTTATTATTCAATTTAATTCAATCTCAGACAATCCAGATAATGAACGAAATTTAAATGAAATAACTTTATCATCATTGCCAGCCGTAAACATCATTAAAATATTCATTTGGAATAGAAACACGCACATTTCTGTAGGTGGATACCTTTGTATGTTCAATTATTACAGGAAATTATAAGTATTCTGTATCCGTGCCTATCTCAAATGAAATATCGGTTTAAAAAAAGAAACACATTAAAGTAGGTACCTACCTAGTGTTACAAATTTAATGAGAAATTTTCCATCTATTATTTTGATACTACCTATTTGAAAAAAAAAATTACAAAAGGAGGACCTTTCCTAAATTAAATATAATACGAATCTAAATTGAAATAAGGTAATATGTATTATATCGATTTTGATGCTATGGTATAATTGCATAATCTGCATAATTGTTTCAGATCAAATAACACTGGATAACAATAAAAGAGGATATAAATAGGTCAAACGAAAAATATGAAATTTTTTATCATAATGCGATCAGTCGGCAGTTTTATTTACGTGGGGCCATTAAATGAATATTTAATTATTATATTTTGAAAAAGAGCTTAGTATGTATTTATAAAGAAAATATTATTTGTTTGCTATTGATGAAGTTTTAGAATAAATGGTTTTGCAATAATATGTTAGACACTTACTTACCTTTAACTTTCGAGCTCTCGTGTAAGTACCGATAAAGAGATAACTCGTGAATTAAAACGTACATAGGTATATGTATTTACTTTTTTTATTTAACCCTTCGCTCTCCATTTAGCTATGGACCCATTAGTCTGCTTAGCAATATTGGTAAAACTTTTGAAAAAATAGTTAAAAACTATTTAGTCAACCATATAACAGAATATCAAGTACTGCCAAAACAATAATTTGGTTTTCGATCAGGGCATAGTACAAATTATCAAGTTGTTAGAATAAAAAATTATTTTAAGTAAGGCGACATATTTTTTTCTGTATTTATTGGAAATTCCAATTCAGATTATTTGGATATCCCTTTTGGAGTTGTTCAAGGATCAGTTTTGGGTCCTGTTCTTTTCAATGTTTTTGTGGCAGACTATGGATCCCTTGTAGCAATACACTCTGGGCAATGTTTGCAGATGATACTGCAATATACTTTGCCTGTGTAAGCCCTGCTAATATTATGTTTTCCCTGCAAAAATCACTTAAGGATATTGAAAACTATTTTAAGAAGTGAAAAATTTAAGCCAATGCTACTAAATCTCAATCCGTTTTCTTCACACGTCGCAGAAAAAGCATTTATTTACCATCAACTTGCCTTAAATTTTAAAGGGTTTTTCAATAAGAGCGCTACAAAAGTAAACAAAAACGGTTTTGGATATCAATAAAGTTCTTTATTCCTGTGAAAGTACGTTTGATGCCATTATGTATGGAACTCGATTTCTTTTGCATGGCCACCACGGGCGCGCTTGCAGAAGTCCAGACGCTGAACCCAATTTTCTACGGTTTTCAAGCATAAATCGGCCGATACTGCTGCAATTTCACGTTCGATATTCGTACGAAGTTTATCAATCGTCGCTGGCTTATTGGCATAGACCATATACTTGACGTAGCTCCACAGAAAATAGTCTAACGGCGTCAAATCGCACGACTGAGGCGGCCAAGCGACTGGACCATTTCGTGAGATAACACGTTCTCCAACTTGGTTTCCAATAAATTGATTGTGACATTCGCTGTGTGGCTTGTGGCGCCGTCCTGTTGGAACTACATGTCCTCCAAGTCCATATCATCCAATTGGGGCCAAAAATATTCAGTTATCATTGAACGGTAGCGATCCCCATTCACAGTAACGTGCCGGTCTTGATCATCACGGAAGAAGTACGGCCCAATGACGTCACCGGCCCATAAACCACACCAAACCTTAATTTTTTCAAGATGCAATGATGACTCATGGAGTATGTGTGGATTGCTGGCTGACCAATACTGCATATTTTGTTTATTGACGAAGCCATTCAGCCAGAAATGAGCCTCATCGCTGAAGATGATTTTTCGATGAAAATCCGAATCATTTTCAAGTTGTTGCTCAGCCCAATTCACGAACATACGACGTTTCTGGTGGTCAAGCGGCTTCAGATTAGGCCAAGATCTTTTCAAAAAATTCACCACAACGACGTCACAGAGATGCCCAACGCTTGAGAACGACGTGTGAGAGACACATTTGGGCTTTCTGCAACTGAAGCCTCAGCGGCAGCAATATTCTCGACACTACGGGCACTTCTTTGTCTCACTGGTACGGGAACATTTTGTACTGTGCCTGTGGATTCAAATTTGTCCACTAGACGCTCAATTGTTGATCTGCTAGGACGATTATGACGACCATAAATTGGACGTAGCGCTCTTAACGTTGAGGCCACTGACTCCGAATTTCGGTAGTAAATTTTAATAATCTCGACTCGTTGTTGGCTCGTATATCTTTTCATCATGAAATGGCAAACCTTACTGAAGAGAAATGTCAAAAGAGCGGCAGAAATATGGTATTGTTTGCTGTCCTTGTTGCTCTACTTTTGTAGCGTCCCTGTTGAAAAACCCGATATAATACCGATATACAATGGGAAAATCAATGTTAATATTTGGGCATAACATTGGATACAAAATTAGCTTTTCAAAATCATACTGCAGTTACTATTAAAAAAATGAATATGTATGTATTAGACTACTGTATCCATTTATCAGTCGAAGTTCAAACCTGAGTACGGAAAACAAACTTATTTTGTTTAAAACCATTTTTCAACCTATATTGTTATACGGTATACATGTCTGGTACGATTGCGCGGACTGTCATAAAAAGAAATTACAAATCATGCAAAATAAAATACTGAACATAATCCTCAATTTACCTGAACGATTTTCAACATTAAATTTGCATGAAAGAGCTAATGTCAACCTTGTTGCGACAATATCTATAAAATATGTATCAGATTTTATGAATAAATGCCAATTCTCGGACAATAGTCTAATAAAAGATCTATGTGCAATTTAGATTATAAGTATTACATAAGAGTTTTTTTTTTTGTAGAAGTTTCTCTTGATTAAATATTATGTAACTTCACGTATTTTCTGTATTATATAAACATAAATTAAAGCTGAAAAGAACAAAATGTTAAGTTCTAAAACTCTTAAGAATATTAGTTAAATGTAAGACTTTTGTACCTTTATCTAAAATAAAACAAATGAAATGAAAAAACCCTTCGCTAAACCAAAGTCCTTGTTTGTTTAGCTGGCTCGTTAGTGGCAGAAATCGTACTCCTAATCCACGAGTAAGTGATCTGATTTCTGACAACTCGCGGCTAGCTCCGTTTATTAATTTGGGGGTTAAGGTTTTACCGATCTTTGGTATAAGTAAAAAGTCTAAGAAGTTGCTTTTAATTAAACGAGGCAAGTACCTATTGGTTTCGAGTCAAAAACAATCGTGGTTTTAATAGAAACTAACATCACTATGATCATCGAAAATGCGTTCTGATGTATATTGAGCTAGAGACTAAACGGTGTGACGGAGTTTTCTCGAAAGTGGCACTAACGATTTTGATAAATATTTGTACATTTAATCAAACGAACAGTTTCAATAAAAGACGGGGTTTGTTTCTCCTAAGGCCAAGACTATACTACCTATACTATACAGTTTTAAAAAATATTTCGATATTACCTACAAAACAGCAACAGAAAATAAAATGCTATAGCAACGAGACTATCGTTAGCCTGGTTGAATATCTAGTCTAACGATAGCCCCGTTGCTATAGAATTTTATTTTATGTTTCATTAAATTCAAAAAGATATTTTGTATTCAGACTAAACTGTTGTTGTTTTGTAGGTAATATTGATAAATTTTGTTCAGACTGTATAAGGGTATAGCCTAAAACTGTATACCAAGTTTTTGCGCGGAATCCGCGGAATGAATTTGAATTTTCGCTTCAAAATCGTCACTTGAATGACATTTGTTTTAAGATTCTCCACAATTGAACGCATTCCCATAGTTCAGTGCATCAATTGCAAATTGTGTGGCGGCAAAAGCCCGTTACGTCCAGAGAATTCAAAATTCATAGATAGTTTGTGGCTTCGTTTTTATCCATCAAGTAGTTGACGGATTTGTATGAATATACATACATATATTACTCATGGGTGGCGAAATTCAAATAATCGACTTCCTTGTTTTTTCGCAGCCAAAATTGCTCGTGCACTCAGCCAATTATGGTCGACATAATTCATAGCGATGTTTGGGAAATCATTTGTCCTGATAAATTGGCAAAAAATTGGAGAGAATACAATCAGGACGGTGACTAAGTCGACTGGAATCACGCCAATTCCCATCGCTACAAATTTCCTGCAAAACTCTGAAGTGGATTGGTCAATTCGTAAAGCAACCCTTACGTTCGTTTTCGATGTCAATTTTCTCACATAAAGCAGACGCCTTCAGGCAAGTGTTTGATTCATCTGCCGGCGTTGATCACGAAATCACGTGAATGCCAAATCATTGCGCCACTGGAAATGTTTTTCATGATTTTGTTAATCTTTCAAGGTGTGATCCAGGGCTTCCAATGCGTGTTTTTGACCCACTGTCCACTCGTCCTAGATGGTAATCTAACATTGCTGCAATATTTTCGCCATCGCATACTTCATACATAAATACATGTTTGTTCTTCAGCCAATAGCAGATTCAATAGCAATTTCAATGCAGAATGGTTCGACCCGCTTTCTAACAACGCAGATCTCACATCTCCTACGAATCTTAGCCAAAATCAGTGAAATCAGGAATGTTTTACAGTTCCAATGGGCGCATCAAGGAAGAAAACGATGCCATTTCCGTTATCGACTGCTCGCATCAATTCATCTTACGCTTGCTTTTGTTGTGGATTCGACATTCAAATGCGACTCAATCGGAATCCATTTCTCGCTTCAATTCGCGATAAAATGCGCAGAAATGTATACTTAAAAACGGATTTTCCCGGATTTATAATTTTTCTGAAAATTTCAAGGATTTGACTCGATAGTATCCTTCTTAAAGCCAATACAAATCCATCAAACCCAAAATCATAAAAATCGAACGATCCGTTCTCGAGTTATGCCGTTCTGAAACACGTAATGTGCGCCTACAGTGCTACCTGTTGAGAATTTTACGACCTTTTTTTTCCTAAGCCTACGATTATAACGAACAAACCAGTAAAAAGAAGTAGCCAATGTTCAATATTTTATTTTTTATATATAGTTTAACAATCCACCATATCAGACAATTTCAAGCTTCTTAACCCACCCCATGATAAACAGATATAAGGTATGCTCATTGCGTTTTGACAGTTGTGGTGTGACGCCATCGTCATCTGGTTCGAATATAAGATAGAAGAAAAGAATACCATTTCATTGGATTATTTTTATAATTTTTCTATTTTTACAGTTAATTTCACCTACAAATAATTTGTTCAAATGGTAAATTCTAAAATACAGTCTATACTTAAGAAATATAGTATTTTTGCAGTAAGTCTAGATGCACAGCTTCAGCATTTTTTAAATGGTTTTCCAGGAACTTCCCTTCTGTATATGTTTTCTAACCCTCATATAAATAAACGGAGCTAGCGGCAAGTTATAATTATTAACTCGTGATGGACAGTTAGATTTCTGCCACTTACTAGCTAGCTAAACCAACAAGGAAGGTGGTTTAGCGAAGGGTTAAATGAGATAAGTAAATATACGTTTTAATTCGCCATTTGTCTCTTAATACACGCTCACACGAGAGCTCGAAAGTTATAGGTGAATTAAGCGCTTGTTTTAATTAATATGTTTCTTGTTTCTTTCTTTAAAGCTCGACTCTTAAAGCATATACTTAACTGTATAGTCACTCTCAGCTAAATGTCCTTACGAAACACGACTGTTTTAAAGTATAATCGTTTTTATTTCCACAAACACTAATCAACAATTTGCACATTTTAGCGTCTTATAAGAAATAGTGATACGTATTTAAATTTGTGTTTACTGCTTTTTTCTGTCCGGTGTATTATTACACCCCAAAACAGCACACACAACCATTTTCAAATTTTAAAATTTAGTTTTTAAACCGTTAAACAAATAAAATAACAAAAACCATTGAAAACTTCCAATAAACAATCTCGCTTGTCTAACTAGCAGATGACGATGACGTCACAGCATAAGCAGGATGGCGAATTGGGTGTATCTAATGAGCATACCTTATTTCTGTTTATCGTCAAAACACCCATTTAAAAAAATCAGTTTGACAGTTTTTGTTTTTTCTTTTGCAAAAAATTTGAGTTTTAAAAATGAAAACTATAATGGTCTCATGGCATTTAAAAAATCTAAAGAATGAGCGTCTTTTCGTTTTTAAATAGGTATATTGTTTTCTATTTTAATCAAATTTTTAGAAAAATTGCCTGACTGTCTAAAAAGAGCGAAAAGGATCCCCCCAGGCAACACCATTTTTTCTTTTCTCGGTCAAACCTAAACGTAGTTGTTTTTTGTCACACCCTATCCACAACATCCTGAACATCAAAGTGAATCAAATGAAAAAATGCGTAGGTAAAAAAAAAAAATCTTCTTATTAAATTCCTAGCTTAAATTGCTTCATTTTGATTTTTTTTTAATGAATACGTCAAAAAACTGACTCCTTGAAACGAACGAAGAGAATATTTATTTCATTTGATGGAAATCTAAGTTAGTAAGTTTGGATACATACTTTCTTTTCGTAATTAAATTTTGAATTGCGCCATTAAATGTGGTTTGAAAAGCGCTTTCAAAAGTTTAACTACCACAATTAAATTCAGTTTAATTTCTTGAATATTATATTTAACTTTACAGAATAAATACCTTATTTACCTTAGAAAAAAGTTACAGAACTAATAGCCAAATAGCAAGAATTTACATAATAAAATGAAACATTTGAGAATTTCAGCAAAATTGTTTCTGGTTTCTTTTTTTATGATTTCTTTGTAATTTCAAAGGATGTTAACAAGAAAAAAAATGTGCTGTACAGAGAATAAATTTTCGATTGTTATTTATTTTTCAAGCGAAAAGAAAAACTAAAACTGAAACTAAAAAACAAAGACTGATAAATGGTTTGTGTAATCGATTCGCTGAAAGAAAATAAATTGAGTCGTTGTATTGAAAAATGAAGGCATGATGCGACATAAATTGTTCAATTATAGTGAATTCAACCTTTCTTCAAAAAGGATTATAGTCTATTATAAGTTGTTGGGGAAAAAATAAGTACAACGATTATGTCTTAAGTATGTACATTGAAAGTATGTACGTTATGATAATAAGAAATTTAAAAAGTTCACTACGGCGTATGAGTGATATTTTTGCTCTGATTTATTCTTACGGTCTACTCTGGGTTCTTTTAAAAGTTACTAATCTTACTCACGCGCATTTTCCTTCAGTTTTTTAATCTTTGTTCTTACAAAGTGAAATAGTAACAATTTAGCCTGATTTCACTTTTGTCAAAAGTGCCTTAAATGACTATATGGGCCGCAGTAAGTATGAATGAGATAAGTCAATTGACGAAATAAATCATAAATTATTCGATTTTTTCCTCTAGAGAACACAGTTCCGTTCATTCTAAGGCTTAGGGTCTATCTGGCCGGATAGGATGCATACTTATCAACCGATGGCGACGCACTCCACAAACAGACTCTCTATCATAGTTAGTTTTGGATATAATATCGATCTGTTTTGTTAACTACATATCAACGCTTGCCCTATACAGCAAGTTTAAGAAAACAGAATGTACTTATCGGGTTTTATGCATTTCTCTTTTAATTGCTGCAATAAAAACAATCGCCGCGTGTTGTTTCCCTCTCGTAAGACATTACAATTTTTGTTAGGGCTGGCTACGAGACGAGACTCTGCGAGACTTTTGTAAGTCTCGTCTCGTTCTCGTTAAAATCTAAAATTATCAGTCTCGTCTCGGTCTCGTGTCTGTCTCGCATAATTAAGTCTCGTCTCGGTCTCGTCTCGTCTCCGAAAAATACGATTTCCTGACAACCTGTTGATTATTGGAACGAAATATTTTCGATTATAGTTTGAATACAAGCTAAAGAAAATAAATATTTAACTGAAATTGGATTTTTGAATTTATTAGACTCTCCGTAAACTTCGGTCCAAATATACAGTCTCGTCTCGGTTGCTTAAAAGCCAGTCTCGTCTCGGTCTCGTCATGCGAGACCGATATCTAGACCGAGACTTTTCTTGTCTCGTGGCCAGCCCTAATTTTTTGTGATTAAAAAAGAATTTTTGAGTTTCTACTCCTTAAATTCAGTGTTATATTCTAGTAAATTACTTAAACACATGATCAGATCATCGTATATAAAAACATTTATTGTTAAAAATAATCTTGTCTGAGAAATAAAAAACAACCTTAGTTTTAGTGATTTAACATTATTTCTTTTTACAAGAAAAAAATCCCCAAGGAACATTCTTTTGTAAGCTTTTTTGTTGTTTTATTCATTGATGTTCATGCAAACATACATAAAAAGATTCTCTGGTGTGTTATAAAACTCAAACCCATATAAATATTATGTTACTAACTTTTAAAGCACCTTCTGCCTTGAACAACAGTAAAACACACACAAAAAAATGATTCTTTGATTAAAAATTCCATCCACACATCCGTTTTATGTAAATATCTTTAAAACAAACTTAAGTTTCATTAAATAAAATAATAAAATTCTTTGCCAAAGAATTTTATGCACAGTAAGAGAATTAAATAAAGTGCATGAGTGGGTCGAACAAATTTGAACTTGATCTAATCGATATAATAATTTGTAATTGTATTTTTTTTTCTGGGTGCTAAAAAAATCGAGATTTAAAAAGGCTTAAGGTTTTGTTGTTATTATTTTCTTTGGTCTCAAAATTACATCGTTAGGGCATGTGTTATGCACAACATTTGCAACTGATATCCACTTTTAATTGATTGGTATACTACATTAGGCGTGTTTTTTAGTGCCCTCTATGTTAACTTAAAACAAATTTCCATGTAAAATACAACAACAAATATGCTTAGTTCGCGGCGATAAACATTAAGCTAAAATAAAAACAGTGCTTCAATTTACTATTTTCTTCGTTTATCCGATGAATTCTCAACAAACGTCAAAAATTCATCCAAAAATTCAATAATTTGCAGATGTAACTTGAAGCACGAGTCGAATGATCGAGAAAAAGATTTTTTTTTTTTTATATTTAGCGCGCGCTAAAGGGGTTATGAATACCCTTAAAGTGATAAACACAGCACGAGTAGGTTGGAGGGGATTTGAAATGAGAAACCGAATCACAATGGGAGGGGAAGATAGAGCTGGGTAGAGCATTCCACATTCGTGTAGTGCGACTAAAGAAAGAATCTCTGTACTTAACTGTACGTCCGAAGTTGGGCTCAAGGGTAAACTGATGGGCATTCCTAGAAGCGCGAGTATTACGGTTGAATTGTTTAAGGGGAGGAATGCAACTGGCTATTTCGCTAGAGCAATGTTTGTTAAAATAACGGTAAAATAACGAAAGGCATGAAACATTTTGACGGTGCTCCAGAGATGAAAACGTTTCCGTTATAGTTCCTTCACCTATCATTTTAAGAGCTCTCTTTTGAATTCTATCCAATAGACTCAAGTGGGTTATTGGAGATGACAGACAAAGAGGTAAAAAACCAAACATTTTCCAATAAATAAAAGCAGGATCTGGTCCAGGGAGGAGACGTTTCTTTTAGTTTACAAAATTTTAACGAAATTTAGATTATTTTTTTTTTTGTTGACAAACAGAGTTGACATCCAAAATGTCATTGTTATATCAGTGCTCCCAAATTCTTTTCTGAAGCAATTATGAGCGTTTTTTTGTGCCATTATTTCTTAAGTTAACATAGAGGGCACAAAAAAACACGCCTATTATGTATCTAGAGATAAAAGCAAAACTATAATTTCAGAAGCCGTTAAAAAAAATACACAATTTGATAATAAAAAAAAGTAATGGCCTTTGTTACGCAAAATATTTGCAACCGATGGCGAACGACTCTCTTCCAACTCATATTTTTTATAAATAACGGTCAATGCGTTTTTTATGGTTTGTTTTGACATTAGCCGCTGATAATATTTGTGCCATTCAAATTTAACACATTTTAAAAAGATAAATACAGGCACAAGGACATGACTAAAATTAAAATTAAAATTTTCAAAAAAAGGTATTCTTCAGAAATTAATTGAATAATTTTAAGTTCTTGAAAAAAGTTATAAATATACAGCATAAAGGAGGAAGACCTTGCAGTACAACAACAAAATAAGATCGAAAAATTATTATTCCTTTCCGAAAAATACCCACAGAATCTTCTAATGAAGGTAAAGTTGATTATCCCTTTTTTTATGCTGACTACTCACACCAGATTGCGTTTTAAGATAGGCAAATAGCCATCAAGTCTATTGAACCACCGAACTAAAGGAATAAAGTAACTAATGAAGTCGAAGTTCTAGTTACGCTTCAGTTCACGGCTTTGGGACACCATATAAAATAAATGTAACGTTTTGCAGAATGCAAGTCTCAAAAACTATTATTTTTAACTGAAAAATTATTAAGACAATAGTTGCAGGCAATAGAATTATCTATAGTTTGTACACGAATTTTTATTAGGGATACATAATGGTGCAGGGAAAGAATTCCACGGGAATCTGCTCTAAATGAGTATTTGTTTCACTCTTAGTGGGAATCTGCTCAACTTTTCAAAGTGAAGTTGATTCCTACTGAGAGAGAGAAGTTATTACACTTTTTACTGAGAATGAATTTCACTTTGGAAGGTGGAGTTTCTGCCCACTAAGTGTGAGAAATAATTACCCTTCTTTTCCTATGACTTTTGAATAGTGTTTTTGTTCTCAAAAACTAAGAACTGCACCTAGTACACGGAACTGCACACCTAGTATTCAATATTTTTAAATCAGTTATAAGGTTTGAGATTTTGAAAATTGGAGCATAACGCAAAAACTTTTTTTTAAAACGCGTGATTCAAAATCTTGTTCTTTAAATATATACACCCTGGGTGGGCCGCTTCGCGGGTTCTAGGATTTTAATTCCCTTTTCGGGTCCTCTGTCCCGCTCACGCGACTCCGTCGCTCCGCTTAAGGTATGCTCAGTCGATGTATGATGTCAGTTGGTTCGCTAACTTTCAACGGAAGCACACCAACTGACAACATACGCGCCTGTCTGGCGACTGAGTATACCCTAAGCGGAGCGACGGAGTCGCGTGAGCGGGACAGAGGACCTAAAAAGGGAGTTAAAATCCTTGAACCCGCGAAGCGGGCCACCCAAGGTACTGTTTAATACAAATAAACCGAAAGCACACCAACTGAAAACATAGGTGCCTGCCTGGCAACTGACCATACCCTTAGTGGAGCAACGTTGTATTATGCAAAAAGTATTAAAAATTCGCGCGGTTTTAGGTGAGAAACAATTTCACAAAATTTAAGGTGAAATATATTAAATTTAAATATATTGAAATATATATATATAGATATATATTGGAGCAGGTTCCCACGAAAAGTGAAATAAATTCCCATGTGGAGCAGATGCCCGTGGAATTATTTCCTTGCACCATACATAATATATGTAGGTGCCATAATGGCAATTCGTAAAAACAATTGAGCTCGAGATTTGAATCAATGATTGAATGATAGGCAGGACTAAAAAATTGATCTCGCAAAATTTAGTTAAGTTCTTTAGGCCTTTTCCTAAAGTACTTAAATACATTTTGCAAGATCAACTTTTTAGTAATTTTTCTTTTAAAACAATAAAAATAATTTGGGTGGCGCAACGGCTCATGAAGAACCAGGGCCTAGTGACTAACAACTCGCATTTTTCTCAATCCTTACGAAACTTACGTAAGCTTTCTTACAAGATTTCCAACATTATAATCAAAGGGCAAGTTAGTGCCCAGCCAAGTTCTGACACTACACCCTTTTTACAGGATCAAAACTCAGGCGATTTTCCACCGCCCCTCTTCAGTATCAATAAAGTCAGAAACTTCAAACTCGCAGCATTTGTTTAGCTCCCCAGGCTTAGGCAACTCACCAATTTTCAATTCCTTAGTGGTTCCCGAAAATCACAAAAACCGTAACAGACTGACTGACAGATCATAAAAACTGTGGAGTACTTCCCGACATCGGAGAATCATGAAATTTCGCACAACGGTAGGCCTTAAGGTGTATAAAAATTGTTGTAGAATTATGGAAATTGCAGAATTATGAAAGTTAGTAGGGCGGTTGGTTTTCAGATGTAAGCAAAGAAAAAATTGAAATTATGAAATTTGTCATGCAGTGGCGTGGCATCTAACCACTTCCTTGGAGCACTTCTGATTTATGAAAATTGGTAGAGCGGTAGTGCATACAAAAGAGGCATAAATCTAAAACTTAATTTTCCTTATGAGGCTCTCAATGGGCGTTTACTCCACCCACTTTACTGATAAAAAGAATCTTTGCAAGAAGAAGTGAAATCACACCAAAAACTTAAATGTTAAAAAAGTAGCCAAGCTCTGCAATATACAAAAACCTTTGCGAAACAAGTCAGCCGTAAAAAGTAGTGAAATCTAAAAGTACGACAAGTTCTAAGTTTATTAATGTACGATAACTTTGGCTCCAAAAATTGATAACGTTTTTTTGTAGAAGGTTCAAAAAGAAACATTTTTTACTACGGAAGGGGGGGGGGGGTCTATCTCACCCCGTTTAGGAGGTAGGGGCATTTTAGAAAAAAAAATGGCTTGAAATCGAAAAAAATATTTAAAATCAACGACAACACTTAAAATTAAATACCATACGGTTTTTGAAAGTCAGAAATCTGTTCTTTCATACTAAAATTAAATTGAGTTATTCATGCCTACAGTTTTCGAAAAACTTGCATGAAAACTCAAAATGTTGATAATAAAAATGAAAATAAAAATTTAGATCAGTTTTTTTATTGTGAAATGATATGCTTAATTGGCTTTCATTATTCAATGCTTATATCAATTTTGAATCGAATACAAAAACTGAATGGTTTTATGTCGTCTAGTTTTTGAGAAAATTGAAAATTACTTTAACTACTTTTTTATAATTTGTTGGTATTAACGGTGATCTCACTTTGAGGAATAATGTGGGGAAGTACGATAATTACGGCACAAAAAAAAAATAATAGATTTTTATAGAGGGGCTTAATACAATCATTTTGTACAACGGGCCTTGCGTTTTTCTCACTCCGTTTGGACGGGAGGGGCATATTTCTGCAAAATGGCTTTTAATGAAAAACAAAATTCAGAACAACGGCAACACTAACAATGCTAAAATTAAAGGTTTTCTGAAAGCCAGAAACTTGTTATTTTATTTTTTCAACCAAGTTATTTGTGTTAGTAGTTTTTCTGAAAAAAATACCTTAAAACTCAAAATTTGGCTGGACAGAGGCCCTAAAAGGGGAGTAAAAAAAGCGGACAACCCGAGGTACTGTTTATTAGAAATGAACTGAAAGCACATCAACTGGCAACATAGGCACCTGCCTGGCGACTGAGCCACGTGAGCTGGTCAAAGGACCCAAAAAGTGAGTTAAAATCCTTGAACCCGTGAAGTGGGCCATCCATGATACCTATTGTTAAAGAAAACTATTGACAATAAATTCCGTTGAAATTTTGTTTGGAAAAATCGGCAAAATTGAGGAAAGAACCCCTTTATTTTACAAAACCAATTTACATTTAAAATACTTGGGCAACATAACCCACTGTTTATACGCCGCGCCATAATGCTGGTAGCTAGCATACTCTGTTGATGTAAGCAAGCAAAAAAATAAAAATCTCATAAAAAAGTACTTTTAGTAATTTTCAATTTTCTCAAAAGCTTGATGACGTAAAACCATTCGGTTTTATGAGTTCGATTCAAAATTGATATAAGCATTGATTACTAAAAGCCAATTAAGCATATCATTTCACAATTTAAAACAAAACTGCTCTTATTTTCATTTTTGTTTATCAAAGTTTTGAGTTTGCATGCAAATTTTTCGAAAACTGTTGGCATGAATAACTCAATTTAACTTTAAGAACAAAGAACAGATTGCTGACTTTCAAAGCCGGTATAGTACTTTATTGTAAGTGTTGCCGTTGATTTTTAATATTTTTTTTTCTATTTTAAGAAATTTTTTTCTAAAATGCTTTATCTCACCCTGTTTAGGAGGTAGGGACCTCCTAAACGGGGTGAGATAAACCTCCCTCGTATAGTAAAAAATGCTTGTTTTTGACCTTTCTATAAAAAACCGTTACTAATTTTTGGCGTAAATTTATCGTACTCGTACCAAGTAGAGTTATATTATATGTTAGTTATATGTTATTTAATGATTACTGACTTAAATTGAGTTGATTTTCGAGTCAAGTTTTTAGGCGCGAACGCAGGGAGGAGTTTTGGGGGTTCAAACCCCAAAACCGCGTTGGCGCAGACATAGACACAATGCCTCTCCACATTGGATTTTTAATGCTGGTAGAGGCAGGCGCTAATCACACTAATCCATAAAAATTCGAATACAATTAAAGTTGTATGCTATTTTATGCTATTTTCATACTTTCTAATGTCTAACAAGCAATCTAAAAAAAATAAATAAGTCGGGTGGCACAACGGCTCATGAAGAACCAGGGCATAGTGACTAACAACTCGCAACCATTCCTGTGTGCGCCTATCAACAGGAATGGAAGGAACCTACAATTCTATGCCGAATCCGAACGGCTAGACGAGAAGCACTTATTCGTGACAAGTGATACTGTTTGAGGATTTGTCAATTTCTCGGAAGAGGCAGTAGCCCTGAAAAGTACTTTTTAGTTTTTAGGTGGACGAGGCTGGGAAGCGAACCCAGACCCAGAAAGCAATCTAGTCCTGCATTTAATTCTCCAAAGAACTGTTTTTAATGGTATACACTATACATTCCGTAGAACTGTTTTTTTTTTTTAATCTTCGAATTTCCCTGGAACCGCTTAACTAAATTTGATTGAATTTGTATTTTAAAAACAAATATAATTTGATTAAGAAAATGGTTTTAAATAACTACGTACATTTTGAAAATAACTAAGAGCGAGTTCGTAATCGTCTGTACACATGAGAGCGACCAACGACCGACGAATGAATGAACAAATGGGATTTAAAACATTAATAAACCTTAATTCTTTACAAAATCTAGACAAAATGGAAGAAATATAATTGAGGATTATTTTAAAATACTAAAATTTTCATTTAAATTGCTAAAACAAGAGAATTTAAAAAAAAAAATGTGTTCGTCGCGAATAGCCGCAATTCGTTACGACCAATTTATTTATTTAGTAGTAAGTAGTAAGTAAGTTATATCGAATTCTACCATTTTGACTAGCTTTTGTGAAATATTAAGCTTTATTAATGTTTTAACTCCCATTTTCTTGTTCATTCGTCAGTCGCTCTCATGTGAATGGTACTTTAAATCTGCAAAGTTTGTATTCATAAACAAAAATTGAAATCTAACTTAAGCAGGTCTGCAAAACAAAGCACGTTCGTAAACATCAAGTGTGTAAAAATCAAGTCAGTGTCGGGCAGTTTATGTCGAAAATAAAACAAATTCTGCT
The DNA here is from genome assembly GCA_949320155.1 of Melangyna quadrimaculata. Taxonomy (NCBI): domain Eukaryota; kingdom Metazoa; phylum Arthropoda; class Insecta; order Diptera; family Syrphidae; genus Melangyna; species Melangyna quadrimaculata. The sequence continues at coordinate 62,150,926 of OX439485.1, forward strand.
GAAATGTAAGTAAAGGGTCCGCCATCTAACGTTTTTTTTTTTTGTCAACTAGTGCTATTTCGGTAACACTTAGTTCATGTCTGCTTTGACAGATTTATCCTTCCGCTGAACGAACATGGTTGTGTATACGCTTGAACAACGCTGGGAAATATTGCGACTTTACTTTGCTGATTTTGCCAAACAAAATCATCTTTTCAGATGAAGCTCATTTTGATCTTGGCGGGTATGTTAACAAGCAAAATTGTCGCATTTGGGGCACAAAAAAACCCGCACGCATACATTAGCCGATACACCCAAAACGAGTCACTGTTTGGTGCGGATTTTGGTCAAGAGGCATAATTGGGCCATTTTTCTTCAACTGAGCAAGGAGTGGCCGTTACAGTCAATGGCGATCGTTATGTTGGACGAATTTTTGTTCACAAAAACTGAAGAGGAGAATATTGGCAACATTTGGTTTCAACAGGACGGCGCTACGTGCCACACAGCCGAAGCTACACTCGATGTTGATGATGCATTTTCAAAAAAAAAAAAGTTATTTGGCGGACCCTTTATAAGTAAATTAAAAAAAGCTTCGACAGGCGCGAACGCAGGGGGGGTTGATACAGATTTTGAATAAACTTCGTGTCTGAAATGAATTGAGTAATTTTAATTAAACTGTAAACTTGTAAGAAGTAGGTACCTTTACATACTTATTATATTTAATTCCATATATTTTACAAAAATCATTTTTTTATAAAAAAAAAGCTATACAAGAGAAGAAATAATTTGATGCTACTTTTGGTTTTATTCACACTACTCCATAAAAATTCAAATACAAGTACATTTTTATGCTAATTTTATACTTTCTTATGTCTGAAATGTGACACAGGCACGGCCAGACCAACCATATGTGCAAGATGTACAAATGCACAGGGCGAATCATTCTGGGACGCATTACCAGGAGCAAGAAAATGTAATCTGATCTTGCGCAAACAAATAGGTATGTACTGCCATTTTCATTTTAACCACAAACATTCTTCAAATTATCCCAAAATAACATCCATCACAACCGTGCTTTCATTGTTGCATTCAAGGAAAATTTAACTCAAGAGTCAAGATATCGTAGAATTAAAAATCCCACTAGACCCATGCAAGTTTAATCATACCTACTTAATTTCCAAATATTTAACCCTGTTCGTACAAAAGAAAACAAAAGAAAAAATCTCAACACAAAAAAGTTCCATGCCACCTCATTACGAGCAAGATTTATTTCATGCACACTGATTCCCAAAATTAAAATAGAGAATATGACAACGAAAAATATTCATTCATACTGAATCTTGTTGGCTAGAACGTGCAAGTTTTGTTTACGCACCGTACCAGAGATGACTATTTACTACATATGAAGTATTTCTCTACATTTATTTATTTTATGCATTTGCTACGTAAAACTTATACTTTAAAAAGTAGTCATTGTTAAACGTATAACACGTTAAACGCATAACATTGTATAAAAAAAAACGATTTTTTCTATATACATTTTGATTTTTCATTATCCACTACACTCAGCATTGTCATCCCTGCACCGTACCTCTGTATGTGACTTCTCCTCTACGAAAAAAAAAAACAAAAAAATGTCTCCGAAAAAGAGAACAGGTAGGTTGCTGTGTACACTACAATAGTCAATGGATGCAGTGATGGTACATGAAAACAAAATAAATCCCTACGGTATCCACAAAAATCCATACTTTAAGAACTTTATCCCTACACCTTAAAAAATCCAAAAAATAACACATTTAAGGCTCTCACAAAACAATGTGAAACATTCCTTGCGGCGGCGAAGAAACATTTGCATGTCAAAATTTATTTACATGGTGATATATGAGAGTGTCCACACCAACGCGGCGGAGAAACATATGAATTAATTTTGACTGTCGAATGTTTCTTCGCCGCAACGAATATTTCGCATTGGTTTGGGAGAGCCTTTAAGGAAAGAAAAATAAGATGTAGGTTTAATCATTTTATTTAACTTTTGTTTTAAGGATTATTGCAGGTTATAATAATTGTTAAAATAAATAAGGGGAAGCTTCGAAAAATTTCAAAAATTTAAATACATAAATGCAAAATAAAACAAACTTTTACACTTTTATGATCAATTAATAATAATATTTGTTTCAAACAGTAGTGTAGATCATGCTTCTTTCTGGAAAATTTACATACGTGATTATTTTGAACCATTTTTCCGCTGCTTGCTTTGTTTTTTTCTCACACAGTTTGATTTATAAGCTCACGATAGAAAGGGACATTTAAATTAGAAACAAAAAGGTCGAAGCACATTAGGTATACTTCATTAATGATATGTGGTAAGATGTTTAGAAAGAAAAATATTTCGGGATATAAGTATAATAATTGCAGGGTGTGAGGTAAGATTAAAAAAGAAATACAAATTATTTATAATACAATTTTAAAAATCCCTACGCTTTCATAGAAAACTCTGATATATCAAAAATCTGTCCCTTTTTCCCTACGTTGTCTTTTTCAAGACAAAAATCCCTACATGTAGAAATTTTTCCCTACGTTTACCTTCACTGAATGGATGTGCAAGTTTTTTTTTGCACACTGAGTATCGAAACTAAGACGGCATTCACACAAGGAAAATGAGTTTCCAGAAACTGGCTTGTTTGTTGGCGAGAAGGGTGTGGGGGGAGATTGTTTATCTTCCTTTTACGCCCTTCTCGCCTAAAAACTAAAAATCGCCGGCAACTCAGTTTCCTTGTGTGAAAGGGGTCATACATGGGAAAAAACGTATTTATAAAGAATCATATGGGCCAGAGCGTACAGGTTTTCTTATTGCACACTGTAACTGTAACTGTGTAAGGGTTAAGTGCCTGCTTACACAGGAGATGGAATATGGAAATGTTAATAGAATGGAAAAGGAGAATAGAGTCGCGTTGTATCTGGTCTGGTGCAGATTGTTTTAATTGTTTTTTCGCTTTGTTGGTTAATGTCGTTTTCGATTGGATTTCGGAACAGTACTACTCCTGTTTGATTCCAATCGAATTATTTTCTGTTGTTCCAAAACTAATTTGCGAAAAATTATGTGTGTGTCAGTAAATTGTCTGATATTTATGTATGGGGCTTATTGCGAGAGTCTATTCAGAATAGACTTAAAGTCTATCATCGGTTTGCGAATTTCTATTAGAATCAATTTTTTTCTACTAAATAGAATTTTTTTTCGATCAGTAATTTCTGATCGACTTTTGTTTAAATTTTTGCTTAAACCTATTATAAGAATGTGTTTCAGTGGGAATGGATACCTTTCTGGTACAATTATGAACTTTCATATCGTCATCCATGTTTGGTGTCCTTCTTTAAGATGCTTAATCATTTTAACATGTGCTGCAATATAAAATTTGCTACCATAATTATTTTTTTTTAAGGATTTTTATATAGTTATTATACATTCTTTAGAAATTGTGCATTTTTAAAATGCATAATAAAAATGCACTTTTTTCCAAAAGTCTTAACAGTTGATGCTGATGTATTTATAACAATTTTGTCAATGTTTTTCCGTTTGCAAAAGGCTGCAATGTCATATTTGGTACAAAGGAGCCTTACATTCAACTGCGAAATGATTTTTCAAGCTGTTATAACTATTATAAGGTTCTTAGAGAAAGTGCATTTTGAAGATGCATAAGTCACCACTGCACGCCAAAGGAGTCTTCGAAGCTACCACATTATCATAAATATGTATGTACCATAGTAATATTATACAAATGTATGTCTGCATATTTTCATCCAATTTCTAAAATCTAAAGGATCGGAGTTCATTTTTGCAATTAGTCGCACTATGGAATATTATTTTTTTAAGAAAAACTATTTATTTCATCAAAAAAACGTCAAAGTTTCGTCAAACTATATTTATTTTCTAAAACTCTAGAGGAGATTTGACATTTCAGTCTAAAGCTCTAGTAGAGAGCTTTTAATATTCTATTTTCGAAAGTAAGAGTTTGTAAATTTATTAATTTTAGACGGTTTCCGTAAAGTGGTAGATTATATGGTTCGCTCAACAAAGGCCACGCAATGCAAAGCGAATAAATCTACATTGAACGGCTTCTATCCGCTGATTATGAACATGGTGGTACGGAGACCATACTATGCGAGCGTATTCAAGAAGAGGTCTGACAAACGTGACATACAGAGACTTAGTAATATAAAGATTTGAGAACTCTTTTGACCAGCGTTTAACGAAACCTAGAGTTGAGTTAGCTCTATTGATAATATTATCATAGTGAGCCCGAAAATTTAGTTGGTTGTCGCATATAAGACCAAGGTCACGAATGGAAGTGACAATCTCAACTGGTTCATTGTCAATGAAATATTGACGTTTAGGTAAAGGAGGGCGTTTTCGGGAGTAGGTAATAGCTTGGCATTAATTCACACTCAATATAAGAAAGTTGTATTGACACCAAATAAAGAAACTGTTTAGGTCAGCTTCAAGTATAAGATCCACATCATTAATGGTCAATAAGAAAACCAGAGGACCTAAACGACTGCCTTGAGGGACCCCTGATGTTGGACAGATAGGGTCGGACCTACAGGATCTAAAAAGAACTGTGTATTGACGATCATTTAAATATGATTGAATCCAAGATATAAGTAAAGGTGGGAAGCCGTATGATTTAAATTTGAAGATGATGACGTTATGGGAGACTTTGTCAAATGCTTTCCTGAAATCAGTTGCAATCGCATCGACTTCATAACCAGCTTCCAAGGAGCAAATGACATTAGATACAAGCACAGTTAGATTCGTGGTCGTTGATCTACCGCTAAGGTAGCCATGTTGCTTAGGAGAGACAAGTGGCTTACAGTGAAGAAGCAAAATATCGTAAACTATACTCTCAAACATTTAAAAAGTGATGGTGAGAAAACACTATTTTTAATTGAAGCACATCTGTGCTAGATTACCTTTCATTTGTTGTATGAATATAAAGAAGATTGTTGTAAGTTTAATTTCCTTCCACAATTTTGTTGTTCTAAACTTTCATATAAGTACTAAGGATAAAGTTTCGAGCATGCTCAATGATCTATGGATTTTATAGTTTATCAAATTCTATATTAAAAAACTCAATGTTTACTTCAAAAACTTCTGTTCTTTCTATTACGCTAGAAGGGATACGCAAATTTGATATTTGTTCGCTTTAAAATTTAGAAACAACAACTTTCAGGCTTACAACTTACAAAACATTATACCTTAAACCCAACCCATAAAACCACCTTCTCACCAAAGATTTGTATGGACGCTTTGCATTCCTTATTCCCATTGTAGAACTTCCAAGTTTCATAAAATTAAGAATGTTTTGCAATGTATGAAAGAATGTGCTTTTTCATAAGAATACAGTCTTTCAGAGAAATTAAGCAGAACGTACGATTTTCATTCCAAACGACAACTCACAAAAACAAAATGAAAAAATAAATAAAAATATTTTCTTTCCTTATAAAAATATCTTATATACAGTTTGGATATCATTTTATTTAATAAATCCTTTTGATGTAGTTAACATAAACATATTTATAAAGATCATAAAGAAAAACGAAAAAATTAATGAACTGCATTATTTTCGGTTCCTGTCCGCTTTGCAATTTAAATGCTGCCATTAACAACTATTTTATTTTCAATTTAACTATTAACTATATTTTATCGATTTCTTGGGTACATATTACCGACTATAGAAAACGACTATATACCTTCCTCCTGCTTCTAGGTAGATACATTATGGAAGCAAAACTTTCATACAGGAAACTGGTGCGAACTTTTTTTTTTAACATTTTTATTTTGTACCCTTTTTGTTAAGAAGAACTGTAACAAAGGGCTTTATTGTCATAATAGACTATAAGATGGGATGATGGTGAGATAAAGGTTCTACAAAATTAATCATACTGCTACCAGCTATTAGGCTCTTAATGTGAGATGTGACTTAAGTGATTGTTGGGTCAGTTTATTCTGTTATGCTTATAGGATTTGAAAATAGCAGGTAAAAAACGATCTATGAAATGCCTAGAAAAACTCAACCCTAATCAATCAAATAAAACAAAGACATTTAGTCTACATGATGTGGGTATGTGAAGAATCAATTTGCCTTTGGCCCTCCTTTTTTGTTTGCATTTTGGCTGGCTTATAATAAATACATAGGAAAGTTTGCTGAATAGATAAATTAGGTTAAATAAAGAAAAGGCATTGTTTTCGTTCGAAATAATTTACTAGACATAGTTTGTCTAAATAACAGGACCAAATCAGACAAGAGAATAGAGTCAATCAACAGTATATTGTACAATGCTGAATTCTTCTTAGCAATTTTTCAAATAAGGTTCATCAAAGATAAGAGGGTTATTTTCGAAGTATAGAGAAATTCGTTTGAAAATAAAGTGTATGCTTAGACTAAGGGGCCATCGTCATCAATTTTATATTTTGAGACATTTAAAAAAAGGACACGAAATACGACTTCCGTACAAGGGCGAAACGCTGAGGTCAATTGAGCTTTGAATTGAATTATATATTCAATCATTCGAGTTAAATAGAAGTAATCTTATTAACTTACATCAATATTTAACGACTTAACAATTTACAACTTGCTTTTAAAATTTAATAAATACATACAAAATAAAGTCTTGTAGCTATTTTCAAAAAGCAAGAACATCTTATAAAAATGTTGCTTGCTTTAATATGAAGTAATTTAATCATTCACAAGTTTTCATTTTTAAGGACATCGAATCCCTCACCTTTTGTCAAGACTTTTTCAAAACAAATAAATCTTATTTATAAAAAGAACTTGAAAGAATAAAAATGCCACAATGAATCCCAATGGAATACGAACTTTTTAGAAAGAAATAAAAGCAGTTAACATAATAAAAATAAACTTTGGTGAAATTTCAAAGCACATAATATATATTTAATGAAAAAGAAATTCCCAAGTAGATGATTTCGTAATTATAATTTTTGTTCACATGTATACTTGCCTTACTGGGAATGTTCAAGCCACACAAAAATCCATTGATTTGTATGTCCTTGAAAAGATTTTTTAAGGAAAAACTTTGGTAAAGTTCAATGTATTTCCTATTCTCTTTGTAGACGATGTTTTACGGACAGTATCCCTATCGGCGAACGACTTTGGTAAAGTTCAATGTATTTCATATTTTGTTTGTGGACGATGTTTTACTGACAGTATACCTAATCGGCGAACATTGTCAGTAGTAAGGGGCTTGTAAAAGGCAACCCGAATAGGTGAAAACAATAATAATTAAATTAGGTACATATTTATTAAGTATGAATTAACAATGGATAACAAGTTATGGGCAAGATTTGTGGGCCATTAACAGAGATTCTTATGCTTTAAGAATAAGGTCAATTACCTTAACAGTTTACCACAAGGCACAGTTTAATTAACTAAATAAAATATTAGACAGTAAAAAATGGGATAGATAGTTTGAAAACAATAACAATACAAGTTTTAGTGAACCAATGAATCAAACAAAAATAAGGTCCATCAAATTCAGTGTGTATAATGTCTTAATCACAGGGTAACCCTGGAGACTTTTCAGTATAACTCTATAGCCTTTTCACACCAAACGCGAAACCCGGTTTTCGTGAAAAAAGCTGTTTTGGCTGAAAACCTAAATCGAAAACACAAGTTTTCCCATATACATTTTCGGTAAACCACAAGTTTTGGAAAACCACAAGTTTTAAATAAAACCTGTTGGAAACATGGTGGATTTGCAAGATGAACTAAACGAATACCACCTTGTGAAACACTAAGCACTCAATAACACGTCATAGAAATAGCTGAGGGGTTGCTGCCAGGAAAAAAATTATTTTTCTGCTGGAACATAAGAGACCGCGACGCACAGTGACAGTGGTTCCAATTGTATAAATAAAATAAATCGGGTGGCACAACGGCTCATGAAGAACCAGGGCCTAGTGACTAACAACTCGCAACCATTCCTGTGTGCACCCTCGACAGGAATGGAAGGGACCTACAATTTTATGCCGAATCCGAACGGCTAGACGAGAAGCACTTATTCGTGACAATTTATACTCTTGGAGGATTTGTCAATTCCTCGCAAGAGGCAGTAGCCCTGAAAAAAAAAATTTTGGTTTTTAGGTGGACGAGGCTGGGAAGCGATCCCAGACCCCCAGCGTGACAGTCGAACGCACTAACCATTACGCTACGGGCTACTACGGGTTCCAATTGTATGGGAGAACGGAAAAAATTCCAAAAAAAAGTGAACCACTCAACCGATTTAAATGAAATTTTCAGGGCTGATAGTTATTTTGATAAGAAATCACCAACATTAATTTTCATCCACTGCCATGCCCACTTAAAAAAATAATTAAATAAATCTTTATTAAACTTGATGAAAATCAAGGTTGTGTTCTAAGTAAGCCTTAGAGATTCTGTTTTTTTTTTCAAAGACAGTCGACCATACCATTGTTTTCCCACCATCACTTTTAAGGCATTTCTGACTTTTTTTTAATTAGTTTTTCTTACTTTTTTCCGCTTTTGTATTTTGTAGTTCTATAAAATCGGAACTACCTATACGATGAGGAATTATATATATATATATAATATAATGTATAGTAAATGTTTTTTTTTATAAGAAAAATTATTTGGTTGCAAAGCTGACAGGTTAAAATTAATTAACGTATTTCCAATTAGGTATTCATTATAGCATCACACGAGCATCACTTTTTGTGTAACTTGTTCTCTATTGCTATAACTTGCATCTAATGATGCGCAAACCTCAAGCAAACCATCAGATCTACGAAATTTCTTCGTGCTATTTTGCAAAAATTTGGTCTTAATGTGAACTTTAACATATCTACAGCAGGGGGAAACTATTTTCATCCCAGAGGACTACCGCTTTCAATTACTGTGGAATAACTATAACATTATGGTGCTGTAGTTCATCTAAATTCTTGTTTGCTAAAATTAACCACTTTATTGTATTGTTAGGTATCCTTTATTACTAGAATCGACGTGTCAGCCTTGGGAAGTTAAATCCAATTCCTATTCAATTTCAAATATTTTAACTTTGGACCTTTATTTAAGCGTTTAAACTTGGGTTCTGTCCCGAATCTTTGGCTTACCTAGATTCTATGGCTAATATACTGTGTGAAACATGAATCAGCAAATAGAAATCAGCACTTTGAAAAATCGATTTTTTTCCACCTTGGAACCACTGTGCGACGCGGACGCAGTGTCGCCCATGATGGGCGTGAAATTGATCGGTTAAGAAAAATAAAATAGATATAACGAATTAGGATTCATTGCATTTCCTTTTTTAACTTCCAATATTTATAAAATTTCTTTTAATTTCGCATTAAACACTTTATTTTTGCCCTTTAATGTGAGACTATTGTGTTCAAGCAAAAAAAAATTAAATGTCAAATGAAAACTTGTAAATTTTCGGTGTGAACGCTTTTCAAGTTTTCGTTAACCTATTGCCGAAAACCCGGTTTTCGAAAACCATCTGGTTTTTTGAGAAGTGTCTTTGGAAAACTTGTAGCTTGTAACATTCTAAAAAAAACCATTGGGATACATTTTTCCGTTAGACCAATAAATTTTGAGACAAATGTGCGCAAATGCAACCGTGTGGAGAATATCACATTAAAATTAAAACACATTTTGTCCCAGTTTCCTCAAAATCTCTAGCTCCAACGATAAAAAGGAGTTTATCTTTTTTCTGTAGAATTTTAAAAGCTACAAGTTTTCCAAAGACACTTCTTAAAAAACCTGATGGTTTTCGAAAAATTTTCAAAAATACTAGATTTATACGCTTTCACCACAGAAAATCAAAAGTCCTTGTCCAACTGCACCGTTTTCGAGAAAATCAGAAACAAAAAAAAAATGGTTCTAATTATAGAGGTACCAAAAGAAAAACAAAATTAACCAAAAATAGCCTTTTCCTACTTTAATAACAGAAAGGTCCTGTTATTATTGGTCTTAAAAATCAAAAAAACATGTGGGCATATTACTCAAAAAACAGTAGGTATCCAATTTTGTAGAAAATCCATACAGCTGTTAAGGCTGTAGGTCCACGGACAGACAGAATTGCGAGACCCGATTTTTTTTGCATAATCTATCATCGTAATATTAGATAAAATTAATAGCTCGAGTTCGGTTTTCTTTACGAATCCATATTACCATATACCTGCATATGTACATATAGTACAAAAACTTATACCGAAACTATGAAACGTTTCCTAGCCAAATATATACATTTAATTAATAAGACAGGTACTATTATTGGTGGTCGCTTGAGAAATTACAACACCACGTCTGAAGAATTCTCAAAAAAATACAAACTTTCGAATTTGTTCACAAGTACCTACACACGTTAAAACATTCAGGATTTGTTTCGACTTCTCTGCACTATAGTTATATAACACTAGTGGAAACACCCGGCGTTGCCTTTTGTTAAAGTATTGTTTGTAAACAAATCTTGAAAAAAAATGTCCCTTGGAAAATAGTTTTCCTTGAAAATATTTCTACTATCGTGAATATCTCTGAAATAAATTTGATGAAATGACCGCCCAATTCCCCAGGAAAACTTCTCAATTTGCAAAGGATAGAAATATCGTGCAAGTGTTAATTATTATTAATATAAAAGCTTAACTACATATTCACGTACTTCTTAATATCTATGCTAAAGACACCTACTTGTAAGAAAATATTTGAAAAATTTGTATGGTTTGCTGTCTCGCTCCCAACTATCAACTGTCAAAGCAAAAGGTGTAATTTTTTGGATTTTTGACATTTCGCCACCATCGCTGTCAACTGTCAAGTGTGATTTCCACTGGACTTAGAGTGCTGGCCTTGACAGAAGGTAAAATCCACCACCTAAGTCGATTCGCGCTCTCAGATCTTGACATTTCGACACCTGTCAAATTGAAAAGTGAAATTTCTTAGTTTCTGTTGGTGCTAAAGGGCTGGCCGAGACAGTAGGAAATAACGCCCTCCCGTAGGAAATAACACCACCCTTAGATTTTGACATTTCGACACACGACCTGCAACGCACAGAAGAGAGGAGCTGTAATACGGCAGTTTTTGCTGTTATTAAGCATTGCTGTTACCATTTTTGTTATCATTGTGAATGATTTGCTCTACGGAGCGAATGTTTCTCACTGATTTGGGAGATTGTGAAAGTATTCGCCGTGTTTATTTCAACATAATTAAATTTCCACCGACCATGTAAATCAAACATGATTGGTTAATCTTTTACCTTCCACCACAATCCAATCAACAACCAGCGCATTTTTACTTGCTTGAAAATTATATCATGCCATTCATTAGCCTTTCACCGCTACTTATTACGCCTTATCGGCAATTCCGGGGGAGATTGTTCTCCCCCGGATTTTCATTTTTCCCAGGAGTCGAACTCCCCTTTCGTCAATCTCCCCCGGATTAAATCTCCCCCGGAAATTCAGTTTCGAAATACTCTGAGAGAATTTATATTCTGAAATTATTTATCTGTCAATAATGGAAACGCGTAAAAATAGTCCAAAGTTTAAAAAAAAGCATTTTTTGTCTATTTTGTTGTTGTAATATATTTGTTCTCTCTCTGTGAAAAACTGTGTAACTTAATGAGGGCGAATAACCCGAAAGTGTTAAGTGTTAAAAGCGTTAAGTGTTATTTGTTCCAAAATGTATTAAAAGAGTATAGCGGCAAAAACGAAATGTAGATCGGCTAAAACAAAACCGATTTCTCCTCCAACCCGTTTACGGGTAAACTAAACTCTAGCTTATTTTAGAGTTGACGTACAGCCACAAATACCAATATCGATAGAATTCTCAGTAAACGTAAAAGTCGAAACTTTTCCTTTAGAGAGAATTATAAAACCTTCAAAAAAGTTAGTAATATGCTTCTATTTTTAAAATTATCCAACGAAATTGAGGTGAGTTTTTTTCCAGGGAAACATCATTAATTTTTCCCCGAAAAATAGATTTACGATATCTACTTTTTTCGTTGGAGTTTTTCCCCATTTTTCGAACATTGTTTATGATTGATCATATGGGGGAAAAAATCCGGGGGAGATTTTATTCTCGATAAGGCTGATTATATTTTCCAATATACCAACATCACTTACACATTCAACAAAAACCAGACAAAAAACCCATAAGCACTTGAAACGGCAAATCTCATAGCTAAGCTTTGTACAACGCTCATGTCTTGTTCAAAAAGTTATATTTTTCGCCATGTCGCTGCATGGACATTGATTTTTTGGACTCCATTAGATTTATTCTGGACATGTTCATAATCCTGCCATCTGTTTAAGCGTATTAGTCTTTAAAATTGTATGGTTGCATATTAATATTTTGTATGTATTTAAAGAGACACTGACTTTCCAAAGACATCTAAATTTTGAAATTCGGATAAGTACTTTCCGATTTATAGCCAATTTTATGCAGATAAATTGACAATTTTAAATTTTTTCTGGATTTTATCTGTACAAAATATTTCAAATATAAAATTTTAATATTTGAAATTATTTTGTGAAGCTTGTGATCAATATTTATAATTTTTAAATTCGAAAATATTTTATGGGCGTGGTGAAACTATAAAAATAAAATTCGTTGAAAAAGCATGATCCATTTTGCATTTTTTTTTTTGGTAAATAATTCAATGAAACTAATTTTAGAGTGGATTTTGTTGAAATAATCAATTTAGATTTATTAGCCATATTTTAGAAGAGGATTAAAGCAATTAGTGTTTTGGTTTTGTTTTTCAAAATTTATCAATTTTTTACTAACTTTTGCATTTAAAGTACCAAAAATTGAATTGATTTTTCATTAAATCACATTTTTAGTATGAATTGTTTAAGATTTTACAAGAATTTTAACAATTTAGACTATAAAGTTCTACCTCAAATTCATGTATCATTTGTTATGAACTATTAAGTATTACTCAAGTTTGAAACCTCTTAATTTGGCTACATAGAGCTTTTTTGTGATTTATTTTATTAAATTGTCCCTTCTTTTTTCCCGTTAGATTTACAAATACAAAATTATCCTATGTTTGTAGAAAAAGGTTACACCTATAAATGTGCATCCTTTGTTTTTTGTATATATATACATTTTTGATTAACTTTTGAATTTAAAGTACGAAAAAATAAGTTGATTTTTCATTAAAACACATTTTAAGTACACTTTTTTTTAATATTTTGCAATAATTTTTACACGCAAATTTAAGTTTTGAATTTCTATCTAAATTTCATGTATCATTTATTATGAAGTATTAAGGTTTGCTCAATTTTAAAACCTCTAAAGTTGTCTAAATGTAGCTTTTTTGGTGATTTATTTATTAAATTAACCCTACTATTTGTCCCGTTAGATTTAAAAATACAAAATTATTCACATATTTATAGAAGAAGGTTACACCTATGAACGTGCATCATTAGTTTTTTGAAATTAAAAAAAATTTCATCAAGTTTTGAATTTAATATATGTAATATAAATTTGACGGGTCATTTACACACCCTTTTAGTATGAAATTTGTCACCCCCCCCCCTCTCAATAAATTTACATAAATTAGGCCACATCTCATAGCTAAATTTTGAGATCTTAACTTTAAATATCGGCCGAGTAGAAATGAAGTTATGAAATTTTATATTAAAAGAACTCCAATTAGAAATTCAATTGAGATAACGGTGCTCTCCAATGGTAGACGATTGTTGACAATGAACAAAGCGGAGCATTTCTATGGATTTTATTCGATTTTTTATGAATTTAAAAAAAAAATTTTGACGCTTATATAGGAGGTAGATTAAAAAAAGGGGGGAAATATTAATGGCTATTCTATTGAGATTAAATATAAAAAAAAACTAAATCAACCCATGCACACACTCACATGTTATTAAGTATTATGTGTGAACAATATTATATTGTCAATTTCTCAGCTCAACGGTACAAAAGGAATATAGTTTTTTTTTTTTGTATACAAATTCCTAGGACATATAGCTATAATTCATTAGTACATTGCAAAACTCTACGACTGTTTATTAAAAAGATATTAATAAAAAAACAAAAAAACAAATTTCATGTAGGCAACTATCTATCGGATAGCTGAGTGAAAAACATTGTTGCTGAAATAAAAAAAAGTAAGTATTTTGATTGTTTTTTTGTTAGTTCGGACAACCATACGCCCAAACTGACAAGAAAACAAAAAAAGACTTTTTTATATTAGTTAAGATTTAATAATTTACATTTTATAATTACTCTGACTTACCTACCTACATACATATTTATATTTATAAATCGAAAGCAAAAAAAATTAACGCAGTATTCGAGTACATACGTGTTCTTCAAAAAAATAACAACCCAGAGGACGCAACGCTTTCATACAAATCTTGAATAAATACTTTTTTTTTGCTGACAAAAAAAAACACTTTTCCACTTAAATTTAATAACAGAAACTTTTTTTAAATTATCCTTTTTCAACAACTAAGTACGTACTAGGTTACAATCTCATAGCAACGAAAAACAAATACGTAGTGTCTCAGACAACCGGAAGTAAGAAAAAATAACAATTTGCATAGGGAAACGCCTTTTTATTACCCACCGGCATTCGTGTGGAAAATTTATGGAACTTTAAAAGTCAATTCAGCATAGAACATCTATTTGTTTGGTTAAAAAAAAAATAAAAAAACTAATTTCCCAGAATATTATGCATGACACTGTTGTATAATAGATTTTATTAATATTTTGTAGCTTTTTGTAAATTCAAAGCATAAGCTATGAAGTTCTTAAGACTTCCTGGATCCTAAATGCAAATATGTATAACAGTTGAAATGCCATACTGCTTGAATGTCACCTTCATTTCTTGTTCTTTGCTGCGAAGGATTTAGTTCTACATATTTGAATAAATTGCATATTCAAATGTAGGCACCTTCCTACCAGTTCTTTTTTTCTTATTTCTGTATTTTAAAATTCAAGTTTATATAATTTCTTTTTTGTCAAGGATAAGAAAGTGTTAGCAATTTGCTTTTACCTAAAGAAACGGCAGCTATTATAGTTTATGTTGAATACTATCTTGGAGGACAAAACCAAAGTGGAAACAAAAATCCATACTTGAAACATTACCTTTATTCAAAAATTACAACTCTTTTCAAGTTTCGTTTTTGGGTGTTTTTCAGAAGGAAAAAATATTAAGTTTAAGGCAAAAAAAAATGCTGGGGGCAAAAAAATATGTCGGGGGAAAAAAAAAGCCACGGGGCAAAAAAAAATGCCCCGGGGCAAAAAAAAAAATGCCGCGGGGCAAAAAAAATGCCCTGGGCAAAAAACAGCCACAGGGAAAATAAGGCCACGGGGCCAAAAAATGCCCCGGGGCAAAAAAAATAGGGTGGGGCAAAAAATATGCTCCGGGGCAAAAAACTGACGGATGGCTAAAAAAAAATGCCGCGGGGCAAAAAAAAAATGCCGTTGACCAAAAAAATGCGAGGCAAAAAAAAATGCCACAGGCCAAAAAGCAAATGCCGCGGGCAAAAAGAAATGCCACGGGATAAAGAAAAGCAGTGGGAAAAAAAATGCCAGGGGCAAAAAAATGCTACGGGGCAAAAAAAAAACGCTGGTTGGCAAAAACAAATGCCGGGGCAAAAAAAAATCTATGCAAAAAGAAATGCCACGGGGCAAAAAAAATGCAAAACAAACTGCAAATTTGGAGCCTTACTGCAAGTCCCTAGCACACTTGGGTTACGAGATACTCCATGTGGTCTGCTAATTTCACAGTGAAGTCACTCGATTACGCCTACTATTTGATAAACTGCAAATTACTGCTTTGGTCCCATTACTTCAGGTGAAAGTTGCCCTGTTAACTTAACAGGCGTAGACGTTGACGGTGTTCGATAATATTTTAATATCTTTTACGAGAAAATAATAAACACAAGTTAAAATAGCAAATTAACTCTGTTGTCCTTGATTACTATTTTAGTCAACGAACACTTTCGAGGATTTACAATCAACTGTGCGGTAATAATGTCCATTTGAAAGCACATACATACGTGCGACTCAGTCACGCTACCTCAATGGTAAACATTTTAAGTATGTTTTTGTCGTATGAAAAGTGTTAATGTTGATTCTTCTGTAGAAAAGAACAAAAGGAAAACCATTTTAATATCATAAATTATTCTCCGACCTGTTCTTAGTATGGGGCAAAATTTATGGAGTCCATTTACGGGCTTAATAGACTGTAACGTAGTGCATTCTTGCGTTAAGAGAAATAATAAAACAAAAAAAAAAACACTAAGCGCTTTATAAATAAAACAACGAAAGGAATTTTTAACAAAAAGTTAATGATACGAAAATGATATTATAAATCACAACATAAATTTCCTTTTTTCCTACGTTCAAAAGTTTGAGGTATTATATTTTTAGTGCGAAAAACAAAAGATTATTATAAAATATTATATATTAAGTTTGCTATTGTTATTTCAATTTTAAGAAGATTTAAGAGTTGAGGTGGTGAATTAAACTAAGACTCAATAAAATACATAAGTGAATCACAATAACTTGCTTCAAAGAAGTTGCGTATTTACGGAGGAGAGGGTTTCGGGTTTTTTGGGTATTTCTATCACAATCCTATTCCCAGCCAGGAATGAGGATACTTGAACTTCCAGACTGCATGAGATTCTACTTTACATGTTATTTCTATTATTGTTAAGGTTCAATGAGTTCAATGTTTTATGCAACAAGCGTCTTTTGTTTAATGTTGACAATTGACCTGATGAACTTGGATTCTGTTCAAATCGATATTTTACTTCACCTACATTTGAAATATTTAATTAGTTAAGTTCAAATTTCACACATCGCAGTTCGGTTTAATGGAATTTTTCAAAAACTAAAAAAATTCCTTTTGGTGTGAAGTGTGAACGGTGCATTAGGTATAACCAAAAATGCAATTATTTTATTTCGGAAATGCTCACACATGTTAATGAACCCTCTATTTAAAAATAAATACCATTAAATTTGTACGTCAAAATCATCATCCCAAGTACCTAATTCATTTTAATTTGAAAATAATTGGATACCCACATATGTATGCAGGTGATAATAATTACTTTCGGTATATTCTATGACTCACAGATATTGCATTACATTTTCTCATGTTTTTGGTTTTAATTAAAAATTCAAGTATCTACTGAGCAAGTAGGTACATACATATGTACATACACTGCCTTTTGAGTTTTTAATTTCTTTAAAATGCGAGTCTTGGTTTCGGGGAAAAATATTTTTAGCTTTTAATTGATTATCGAGAAGCCGAGTTAAAAACCTACCGTCATAGGCCCACCGCAGGGCCACCAGACATGATGTATGTACTTTATTCTATGAAATCTAAGAGTTGCTTCAATACCCTGGGGAACACGCCATATTTGGTATGTTTGCTTTGGAATCTTAGGAACACTAAAATGGAAATTCCATCAGGCTGTTACAAATTTTAGTAGTGTGATTGTGGTGTTAATTTATGGGCGCATTTTGTTTAAACTATTTAAAGGTTAATTTTAAATAATTAGGTTTATAAATATTTTTCTAAAAATAAAATCAACAATAAATAAACTTTTATTACTTTTTATTAGTTTTTAGACCAATATGTATACTTTTCACCTTTAATTCTTTAAATGGCCTTAAACCATGAGCGGATGTACGTGCCGCTTTTTAATCATGCATTTTATTCTACTTAAAACTTCGCTTTTATCACAAATTATTAAAAAAAAAGTTCAAAAAAGTATTTTTAAAATCGTTTGTCTGCCTGTGCGTCGTCATGTTATAATTTCTTTTGCCGCAAGTTTGAATATGCCGGAAGAAATTCTTATACAAAATGTTCTTTGTACATACGTACATAGGTGTATCGTATATGTATGTCTTTAATTTTACACGTTCAACTCAATTCAATTAAATTTTTTTCTTATTTTGTTTTTCAAGGTATTTTGTAGGGTTTTTCTTACATGTTTTATAAAATTTAAATAAATCGTGTAGAAAGAAATCAGAATGACAAGATAGGAATAATAGTAGGTATAATCATTGGAGCAGACATTTTACATAAGATCCTTAAAAAAAAATTTTTTAAAATGAATCCATACATATAAAACCATTGCTTCTACTTCATGTCCTTAGGTAAATCGATGAGATTGAAATTTATAATATTGCAAAGTATATTCGATTGAACTTAAAATATTTATTTATTCTCATAGAAATTTTGTAGTAGGCCCATACCAAAATAAAAATTATTTAAAACTAAAACATTTCTTTTGTTTTTGAAATGTTTCCTGTCTAAAGGTGCCGAAAGGAAAGCAAAAAGCTTTCTGAAAGCAATACTTTCATGGTGTAATGACCCGAAAAGTACTTTCTTGAAAGCTTTCACAAAAATCCTTTCACTGTGTGACTAGATCCTGAAAGCATTTTCAAAAAAGTAAATCACTTTCAGAATTCTCTTTCTGGTTTCAGAAACTCATCCAGCTCTAGATGTGGGGTACAATAGATCTCAAAGTCGCAGTGCAATAACTTTCTTGAAAGTGAACGTATGTCGTTCACCCGAATTGATCTTCTATCAGCTGCATTTTGTCGGATCGTTACGATTTCCCGCAAATCAGTTGACCGGATAACGTTTGCCCGCCAATTTTTAAAGTTCATTTACTACCTCTTTCCCGTCGATGTATCAATCGTTGAACTGGGCGATATGTATAGCCCATTTTTCAAAATCGACATATTTTTCTCTTTAAACGCGATTTTTTGGCGTTACTAAGCACCTTAAAAATTGCACATTCATGATCTTGGAAGTGCCACCTATCAAGCGATGTATCGAATAATACGGAAAACGAGCTTTTGTCTTTATACTTGATTTGCGGACAAACTATATACGTCTTAGATTTCCAAAGTTAACACCTTTGTATTCTCTAAACGCAATTTCGAGCTAAGCTAAGCTTTCGCTTTCATAGTGTGATTACCCGAAAACTGCTTTCAGAGAATTTCCTTTTTTGAAAGTAAAAAATTTCTTTCCTTTAATTGCGTGACTGCTCTCTGAAAGCACTTTCAGGAAAATTTTAAAATCGAAATTTTCTAAACGCTTTCTAAAAGCATTTTTCTTTCAGTATGTGACGGGACCTTACATCAGAAACTTTTAAAAAATATTTCACTTCAGAAACATATGTACATAAAATTCTGGAAATACAATTTAAAGTTATTATTAATATGCAGATAAATCTTTAATTTTAAAAAATCTCATAAGCCCGTTTTTAATAAATAGAATTTTCCAAAAAAATATGTTTTGAAAATGTTGATAAATTTTGATAGCCAATATTGTTTATACCTTACCAACCTCTGTATACAAAAAATAATTTTAATCGGTTGATACAATAATGATAAAATCGAAAATATGAAATGTAGTTCTAAAACGAAAAAGCACTATTTAAAGAAAACTTACATATTTAATCAAAATGTTTGGAGCCATTTTCTAGAAAAATACTTTTTTTTAACGGTTAACATGATTTCTTTTCAAATATTCTAGAAAATATTAAAAAATTACTTAATTCCAAGTTTAAAAAATAAATTATTAAGTCATTTTCGAAATATCTAATGAGTTTAAAAAAAAAAAAAATGGAGCTGTTTTTTTAAATTTCAAATAAAAAGTCATTGAAAAATTTGGGAATCAAAAATTATAAAAATTAACTGAACCATTTTCGAGAAAATCAAAAACCAAAATAGGGTTTTACTAGAGGTACCAAAAATAATCATTTAAAAAAATGACAAATAGTTGCATTCCTTTATGATAATCAACTAATTTTTTTGTAAATCAAAATCGTTTGGAGACGTTTTTGAAAAAAATAAGATTTTTGAGTAAATTAATTGTTTAAAGACTTGAGAAAAAAATAAAGTTTTTCAGCTTGAATGGGAAACTGAAAACAACCTTCACAATTGTTTCTTCGCAGTCAAAACTCACAAGAAATATAAATGTCAACATTTCAGAAACATAAAATTAGTGTTTCAGAAACATTTCAGAAACAAGTAAACATTTTTGAATTGGTTCTTAAATGTTTTAATTTTCTTGTGAGTTTTGACTGCAAAGAAACAATTCTGAAGGTTTTTATTTAAAATATTTCTCAGTTTCCCATTCAAGATGGAAAACTTTATGTTTGTCTCAAACTTTAAATCCATTAAAAATTTTTTTCTTTGACTTAGCAACAGTTTAAAAATGGCTATAAATACGCCTCAAATTGTTTTAATTATTTGTTTTGTTTGCAGTTCTTAAAAAAAATCTTCTGTATATTCGTGCTAATGTAGAAAGTTATAACGTTATTCAGCGTTAGAATAATAAAAGGTTTTCATTGCACTAAAATTTCATATCTCGGTAGCAATAATAAAGTTTTATGAATTAATTAAGTTTCAGAAATAAATGTACATAGCTCTCTTATATTTTACCCCACGAACATTCTAGACGGGTTTTTCTTTTATGACAGCATTGAATCTTCGCATTGCAACCATTAATAGGTTTAAGTAGTTTATTTCCAAAACGCAAACGCCATATCTTAGCTTTATTGAAACATTAAAAAGTTCCTCACGCCAAGTATAAAAATAATAGCTCAGCTGTTAAACTGTAGGCAACAAAACAAAATCAAAATAAAATGACACGCGATCAAAATTCGTGACATCTATTTTTATTTGGTAGGAGAGTATCGAACAATTTACTATTTTTAATCTATATATATAATGGTAGATAAAATATCCTTAAAAAAAATGCAAAATAAAATAGGTTAAATCGACTACACTATAGTTAGACTCTTCTAAAATATGAAATTCTCACAAGTGACAATCAATTCTATTTCCAAAAAATTCTATAAATAGCAAAACACTTCTGTTTGCTTTATATTGTGTTTGGAAAAGCGCATTTTCATGCCAAGTGTCTGAATTGAATAAGCCTACAACATGTTGGTAATAATTGCTGAGTAGTCTTCCTTCATAGATTCAACAAAAACAAAAAAGGAACATTTATGGAAGTAAATAAATACGTAATATCGTTTATATAAAAAAAATTGATGTTACTGGCTATATTGAATATTGCTCATGTTATGAACTACATTTTATTCTACAAATAAAGAGAAAGCAACCATTTTCAAACTGTACACATTGAGGTTATGAATTATATGCTTGTGTGGTACTTAAGTGACAGTCAATAAAACCAAGGCGGTAGTCAAAAAAAAAGTGTCAAGGGGAATATCTGATTCAAAAATTTGACCGAAGCTTGCAATTTATCTAGTAGCCAAATCGGAATGTACAAATAAATTTAATCGTTGCAAGGGTTCATATGGAGTCCAAAAGTGTGTAAAAGTGTGTAAAAGTGTGTAGTTGTAATAAAACTTACATAATATACAACTATATTTTCAAAGTTTGACCATTTTTTAAGTCACAATATCTTAGAACTGATCTCTTAATCGTAAGAAAGTGTTATAATATTTTTTCTAGAGAATATTAAAATCTACAAAATGAGTTCAAAATATTTTCCGTCAAATTTATCATTTAAGAGTATTTACCTCTTTACTCTTAAATGATGGACTTGAGGGAAAATCTGTATTCTCAACATTTAGTTAATCTTTTGAAATAATTACAACATTCAAACTATGGCTGCTAAAAAAATTGTTAGTTTGAGCAAATTTTTAAATTCTGTTGACATAATTTTTTTTATAAAACTTGTCATTTAGCAATATCTTGTGACTTATGACTCGTTTGGAAAAAATCGTCATACTATTTTTGTAGAAAATAATTTGGTATACATATTGAGCATAAGTTTCAACTACTACGTCATTTAAGAGTTAAATGCAAGCAAAATATAGAATTTTTGTAAAACTTTTAAAATAATTATATATAACGGTTGTTTTTAAAAAGTTTTAAAAAGGTTGTTCCTATAAAGGGTCACATAATGTACAAACTTTTCACTGAGATGTTTTCGAAAATATGAACCGTTTAGGAGCTATACGTGAAAAACGAGCATTTTCGACATTTAATGTTTTTTGAATTGTCGATATCTTTTTAACGGTCAGTCGTAGAAAAAAATCAGTTTTAACTTTTTTTCTGGCGTATGGTAAGATCTACAAGTTTTTTATAGATTCTTTTCGATAGCATTTACTGTTTCCAAGTTAAATGTGAAAAAAAAAAATATTTTCGACATTAAATTTTGAATAACTATTAACACTGACAAGATTTGGTAATTGCCAGGCTCAAAGAATTCCTAGTTTCTATCTAGTTTGGGAAAGGCCCTAATGAGGTTTCATTAGGGAAATCTAGAAGAGGAAAACTTTTCAGATACTTGGCAAGCCCTTGCTGTATTTTGGTACCAACACCATGCAATTTCAGCATCATACGACAATTTTGTCTCTCTTTCCTTTGTCTTCTTTTTCGTATCACACTTTTTACTATGGGTAGGAGACATCTGTATAGGATTGTTCAATGAGGAAAAACCTGTTCTAAGTTGTTCTACCTTAAAAGCAAGTACATAAAACCCGGTTCTATTCTGTATAATATTTGTTATGCAATATGGAATGAAAGTAATTCATTTTCGAAATTGAATTTCTGTATGGCAAGTTAGCCCAGTGGGTAGCGCGTTGGACTGACAAACAGAAGTTGCGGTACGCAGGATCAAGTCGCACATAATCTACCTTTTTATTTTTTTGCCTGACGAGGCAAAAGGGTTCATAATCGCCAAGGCCCGTGTTTTAGCATTTGCTAATTCTTGCTAGTGCCTTGCCAGAATTTATATGAAACTCTCTAGTGCCTTGTCGTAAACAAGATTGTTCTTCTTCGCGGGTGACTTTTGCTAATACCAAAACAATTATGTGTCATTATATTTAGAAATATTCACTTGAATTTTTTGGCAGAAAAAGTACAATTTGCCTGGGTGTAGAGATTTTTTTTTTTTAATCTCATCATCTGGTACTGCTTTGTATGTATTTTAAAAATCATGGACTATAAAAATATGTCCCGCAGTTGAAAAAAATGCATTGAAAGGTAAATGAGCCTGCCCTGCTACAGCTTGTAGAAAATCCATTTTGCTATTTGTTCAAGATAAGTAGACATGCACTCTGTCATTATTTTAGTCCTCCCTACGAACGACCAGACCTACGAGTTATGAATTTAATATGTAGATTATTGAAAATGGCTAGAATGATGGTAACTATAAAGGTTTCTTTATTAAGAACAATAACTGACGTTTTTATGCTTTATCCTTTTGTTGGAGGCAACACAAGTAGGTAGATTTTTTTTTGTCTCTGAGCATCAAGCTATTGCTTATCAATGTATTAGGTATTGTTTTGACGTTTTACGTTTTTCTTTTTTATTGTGTTATAGTTTGTATTGATTAATTTTGTCCTAGCAAGTGGAAATATTATAACAACAGCTTAATTGAAAACTATGCATATTTTATTATACTTGTATCTAGGCTATCGTATAAATGGAAAAGAGTTAATTGCTTTACAAGGATAAAATGTTATGAAATGGACACTTGTAGGATGTAGGTGTCATAAAATATTAATTTTAATATTAAGTTTTTGTTTTGTTGTTTCTTTTCCTCTTGTTAAAAAAGTGGGCTTGCAGTTTTTTAATGAATACTAGTATCGCCCAGTGGTCGAAATTCGACCGTTTACCTATATGAAAGCCTTTCAATAAAGCATCACAATTTCCCAATTTCCTGCACAACTACCACTGGGCAAAATTGAGTGTCCTAGTGACTTAAAAATGCATATTCGTTATCTAGGAAGTTAATCCTTTCAACCGATGTAGCGCATTTAATAAAAACCCGACTTTTATCTTTAAACGCTATTTGGGGCCTAGAGCCATAAAAGTTGACACATTTTTTCACTTTAAACTCGATCTGTGGCTAAACTACTAAAAAGTGGCATATTCGTTATACAGATACGAAAAACCGAAAAAGAAAATTTAAATTAAGGGCTTATTTCTACAAAAGTGAGAAATAAATATCTATGGTAAAAACATTTGCTTGCTAAAAAAACCGTTAAACATTTTATAATATGACTAAAATTATCTGTCAGAACAATTTTCGTTTGTTTTATTGCAATGTTTCTTCATCACTCATGTTTATTTCTCAGTTTTTGGAAAAAGTAGGCGAAGATAGGCTAGACTTAATGCCCATTTACACTATTGGAAAATTGTCAGTATTTCTGCCATTATATTGCCAAAGAATGAATTTGCTCATTCTATTGACTGTATACTGGAAGAAAAATGTCAATCTGCCATTCGTGTAAATGCAGCATAATATTGACAATGTATTGGTGTCTACGGCACCTTAAATTAATTCGTGTAAGTGCAGCATAATATTGACAATATGGGTATTCATGCAAACGCATAAAACCCATAGAAAGCTTATAAACCATTTTTTTATATAAACTTTTTTATAAAATTCTATGGTTTCTAAGCTTTAGGTTTTACGCGTTTGCGTGAAATAAATCGTGTGTACGGACCCTAAAATTAGCCAAATATGGAAACAAAAAGAGAAAGAGTCATGCCGATATGTCAAAGGGTCCTTCCAGAAACTATCTTTGGCTGTCAGTTATTAGAAGAGAAATGAGTACGCCAACTGATCAATACATGCATATATGCGGTGTGGAACTTTTACATATTACTCATAGTGTAGATACATTTTTAGCGAACTAATACATGGTGGGGAATTGGAAGAATCAATTGTGACTGCGTTGTAATGCATAGGCGATTTGAACCTAAATTAAAATTTCGTTTTACTTGCGTTAAACGCAATGTTTAAAGTTAAAACTTATATTCGGCACATGTACTCGAAATTACCTTTTGATTGATATAGGTTTTAATATGATTTGATTTGTTTAAGTATGGTTAAAACGTACTGCAAAATTAAGTCACCACGTATTAATATATAGATATTTTGTTGTTTAATTACAAACAAGAAAAATATATACATTTAATTAAATCTTACCCCCATTTGGTGGTTAGTTATTCTCAGATATATGTATGTACCTTCAATTTGACTAATTTTCCGAAAAGAAGTTTTTTTTATGATTTAATGGCATCACATTATCCGAAATAATGTCTAATAATACCCTACTCAATTAAACCTACATAAATAAATTGTTCTACAAAGAAGGACCCTAAGGTCCTTAAGTATATGAAATCAATTTCAACCTCCCGAAAATACATGTCCTACAATCAGTAAATAATAATAAACACATATAATCTTGTTTAATCTTTTTTACTAAATCTTATATAATGTAGGTACCTTAATGTTTTGACATATTTTCTAAACTGTATACAAGTACCTATTTATTAACACATCATACCTAATATGTGTTTGTTTTCCAATTTTCGACCTATTAATTCGAAAAAGTAGGTTCGTTTAATACTAACTACTTAATCATTATGTACACAAGCAGCTTAACGAAATTACTCTAATTTGTCACTTTTCTACATTTTTTATTAAATGACTATTATTTCAATTGTATGCAATTTGATTTCACTTTAGGAAAACTTTCAAATGGTTTATTGATTTTACACTATGATTGAGGAATTCACTTATACAAATCAAACTCATTAATTATTCCGTTTTATAGCTGCACATGTTTAGGTACAATGTAACTATATACATATGTTTTATAGATTAAATACGTTGGCAATTGAAGAATGTTTTCAATTCATATCGAGATTTAATTTAGTTTATAGAATCTTTATCTTGATATTTTTAATTTGCATTTCCGTTTTAACGAAATTCAAACAATTTTGGCACTTTGGCAATGTTAAAACCATCACTTCAAAGAATCTAGACAAAAATCATAAAAAAAAAGTTAGATATAAGTTATTCGAATTGGATTTTTGGAAGGACTTCTCCCACCATTTTACCCCTCTTATTTTAAAAATCGGTTAGTTTTATATTTGGAGAGAAAAATGCATGGGGCAAGATAGTTTCAGATTGTAATTTTTAAAAGAGGAATAGCTCATAAAATTATAAGAATCTTACGTATCTAACTTAAGCCAATCACATCAAAACAGACTATTGGCAAAAAAAAAAAAAACATAAATCAGGTGAGTGTACGTTAAACAAACAATTAAGTGTCAGATGCAAAATTTTGATTTTTGAACGATCACATAGGAGTATTTGAATCGAAAACTTGGACAAAAATCGATTTTCTTAAAAGTAAAATTTTGAAGTAAGAACTTTACACAGCGGACGGCATATATACATGGATTCATACGATACAATGCTTTTTTTTGTTGTAAA
Source organism: Melangyna quadrimaculata (assembly GCA_949320155.1). Classification (NCBI taxonomy): domain Eukaryota; kingdom Metazoa; phylum Arthropoda; class Insecta; order Diptera; family Syrphidae; genus Melangyna; species Melangyna quadrimaculata. Next base: position 62,177,200 of record OX439485.1, read on the forward strand.
GTGTGTGACCATGACGAACTAACTTATGCAGCTCAAATGAAATTGAGAGAATCGGGAAAAAATGCAGCATCAAAAGTTTTGACGGAAATCCTGAAAAACTACCCATTCTTGAAGCACTTTCTATGTTTGTTGAAGCAAAACAATCTAGAAAACAATATGAAATTATAGCAGCAACAAGTAAGAAATTTTGTCCATTTTACAGTTTGCTTCAAAAAGCAAAGAAAGATTGTTATCCAGTTGAAGATTCATATACTGTTACTGAAACCTGAGGTCAATCTTCAGGATTTGTTGGGCCACACCACTCATCGATTACTAATGAGTTTGTAGATGGTTACCCAGATTTTAAATGAAACCAAACATAAATCCCTTGATCTAGTTACGAGGTGGAGGTGTGATGGGTCCGAACAAGTTCAATTCAAACAAAAATTCGAAGATAGTTCTATTTTAGATGCTTCCATTTTTCAGAGTTCACTTGTGCCTTTGCGGTTGGTTTGTGGCCCAAAAATCTTTTGGAAAAATCCAACTACGTCCTCTCCTCGATTCTGTCGGTCCATAAGAATAAATTTTGCAAAAGAAACCACTGAAGAAAAAGCGCTGCTTCAAATTGGGCAGCTATCTGTAGAAGCAGCGAAGCTAGAAATAAACATTTTAGGTTTGTGTATTAACTTTTTGTCTTCCAGACGGACAGACAAACAGACAGACAGAATTGCGAGACCTACTTTTTTCGCGTTGTCTAACATCGTAATGTTAGGGAAAATTATTATCAGTGCTAATACCTCTCACTATTTTCAAACCCCCACTCCCGCCAAAGGCTGAAAAAGAAACCTGCGAGACTGTTGTTTTTGATGCCACGATATATGCACCTACAAACCCACATACTCATTTTTTGAAAAGTCGATTTTGGCTTTAAAAATCTAAAAATTACACAACATATAGATGGTATTGATATGTATTTTTGGTAAGAATTTGTAGTCGATAACGTTGTTTGCTCTCAAGATATTCGAGCTGCAAAACATTTTTAAGAGTTTTTATTAGTTTCTGTATACAGTTTTCCTGCTCTGACAAAAAACTACGTCATTATGTACAAAAATTATTTTTCAACTGTTTTTCTTAGTTTAAAAAAAGTTTTCGTTCATTATTTTTTTAATTTTTACCAATTCCTTAATACTCCTTAATAATTATGTATAGAATAAAATTAATCCAAAGTCGATATCTTTTGCCGTTCTCGTGATATTCGAGACGAATGATATTTTACAGCGCCATTTTAAATAAACTACATAAAAGTTTGTTTTTCAAACAAAAAAAAACACAGACCCAAAACTTCGAAAAACCACTCAATTGAAAATTAGAACAAAACTAATTTTGTCGCTATCTTTCTTTTAAAACACTGCGAGCACAGAGAGCGGGAAAGTACAACAAATGTTTAAAATTGCAAGCCGAATATTTCTTGCCGAAGAACTTTTTCTATCAGACTAATAGTAATTGAAATACATCGATTTAAAATATTAGGGAAAGAGACAAAAAACTTTAAAATCTGAGGAACAATAAAGTGCAAGGAATAGGCTGTTAAAAATGTGGGTCAATGTCAAAATCGGCTAAAGAGAAGAACGTTCAAGAAGCGCCCAAAACGATTCGGAAATATCAGCCATAAACAAAGAAGATTGATGGCAATATGACCCAAATTTACTTTTGCTCCACATTATAAAAATGTAAATATTTTCCAAATATTTTGAAGTAAATTGTTTTTGTAAAATTTTTAAATTCTTTCCTAGATTTTGGTCGATATTTCCAAACAAAATTTGAACGGAATTTGTTGAAAAACATTGCCCAAAATGCCTTTTTCAGAAATAGATGTGTATACAGTAGAATCTTATTATTTAGTAGTAAATTTCAAAATTTGGTCTTGGAATTAATTCCATTGAACTTTATTTCATGACATTTTCAAAACTCTGTTGTTTCAATATAAACATACACAGATTTTGGTTTGGGTGATATTCCCTAAAATTTGGATGTTGTCATTTCAAAAACAAGAGAAATACGGAAATAACGCCCAAAATAAGAAATAAAATTACAACAACAATTTATTTAGAGTTTCCTTAGGGTGATATTTCCAAATAGATTTGGGAGCTTTTTAGTTTTGCCGCCAAAATCTAATTTGACTGCACTAATAATATATTATTTATTGATTTCGAATAATGGATAATCAAGCTTAGACCGAATGGGGAAGAGCAGACATGTACAAATTGGGTTCAGGTCAAAACTAGTATTACCTAACTGCTAAAAAAATAAATAGGTATTGTTTTGGAAGAATTTTAAGGGGGTATCCATCAAAATTAAAGTATGTACCTTTGCAGGGTCACTATTTGATTAACATTTGACTTTCAAGAAGCGATGAGTCATTTTGTCGAATCCATTTTAATAGGCATTATTTTACGTCTGTCAAGTTGGCAGGGCAACTTTCACTTTCACCGCAGTAATTTGCAGTTTTGTTTGTATTTTGCATTTCTATTCCCGATTTTGCTGTTCAATCGGTGTAATCGATTGAACTGGTAACTTCACTGTGAAGCTAGCAGGGCATATGGTGTATCTCGTGAACCAAGCGCGCTAGGAACTTTTAGTACGGCTCCAAATTTGCAGTTTTTTTTTTGCATTTCAAGAATAGGCTAGGTTAAAATTATTGTGAAGTCCTTATTTTGAATCCATCCACGAGGGACGGCGTAGTAGAGGAAGACCGTGAAACCGGTGGCGCAGGCAAGTGGAAGAGGACGTCAACAGCAGCCTATAGCAGCTAGCTAGGGACAGAGCTAGCTGGAGAAGGCTTGTTGGTTGAGGCCTGGCTAACACCGGACTGTAGCGCCAGCATAAGTAAGTTATTTAAAAAAAAAATCATAAAATTGACTTCACTGTGAAGTCTTAGACTTAGATGTAGTCAAGACGGCAGTAACATGTGATGAATTAGGCATTTTTCTTAAAAGGCTGTATTTACAGTGGGCCCTACCAATAATCAAATTTAGTAACGACTTAAATATTTGAGGAAAATATACCACAATGGTATGGACTATAGCAAATGAACCATACATGTTATGTTTCATATTTTAGAGTCCATACCATATAATATTCACTATTAAGGGTCCATCTAAATAATCAAGTCATACCATGGTTGGTTTATTGTTTAGATCCCATACAATTATGGCCCATTTTACTTAAATATTTAAGTCGTTACTAAATTTGATTATTGGTAGGGCCCTGTAAGAAAATGATTCGTAAAGTATTCACCCTGATCCCGGATGGTAGAAACTAATATGATGTTGTAAATGGAAACAGTGACCACAAGGGTGACTAGCTCACCGGTCCTGCGTTACATGTCCAAAAGATTGTTTTAGAATAACAAAAGTTTTCTTAAGATAATACTAAATTCTTTTGTAGTCTTCGTTAAATTAAAATAAAAAGTATGATTAAAAACGTTAAAAGGAAAAATTCTATAATAATATTAGGTGTGTTTTGTTTGTCCTGAAGTCAAGACTATACAGTCTTAAAAAATATTTTAATATTACCTACAAAAAAACAATACTTTATTCTCAATACAAAATATTCGATTAAGTCTAATGAAAAATAAAACAAAATGCTATAGAAACGAGGCTATCGTAAGCCTGGTTGAATATCCAGTCTTACTTGGGTTACTATAGCCTTGTTGCTATAGCATTTTATTTTATTTGTGCTGGGATACACGAGCGCAAAAAAGATTTTTAGAAGGAAAGAAAGAAACGGAAAAAAATGGCATCCCTTCCCAACTAACATTTCAGCTTCGGTTCGGCTTAATAGAATTTGCTTTAGAAGTTCCATAAGACATTTGTAAAGTTTATTTAAGCATAAAAAGGAGAATGTTATACAAGCTAATATAGCTTGTTTACGTGATTTCGGAAAATTTTCTTATAAACTTATTCGCAGATCTTTTAAAAGTAGCAGATTGTATTAAAGCCTAAAGCAGCCGATACGAAGTTTAAACAAGCGATATTGGAAATTAGAATGACACTTCAACTTGACAGATAGCCTCGGAAATGGTTGTATAAAAGTGTAATACAAGTCTTATAGAAGGTGAGCAAAAATAAATTAAAAAAAAACAAAAAGAAAGATAAATTTTTATTCTGATTTTTACTGCATTTTATCTGAAATCAAGTATCAAATTCAATTATTTATTAATTATAGTATTAGAAACAATTATAAAACACAAATTATATTTTTACCACACTAGGGATCGAACTTGGGAACTCCTACGTGACAGTCCATCACTCTAACGACTCAGCCATCTTAGATATAATTTGGAAGATGCAAAAAATTTATCAGCCTTTTCCTTTTTTAAAACTTTAAATTTTCCTTTAAATAAATCAGAGCTTCTATAAAAATTTTCACACATGAACATGAAATGTTAACGATTTGTTTAGCAGTTCCCTCCCAACTAACAAATCAGCTTCTTTTAACTTAAAAATATTGATGTGCCGCAGGTTTCACATTATATACAGCGGAATTAAATTTCTTATACATGTAACGAGCTGGATAACTACATCTTTAAAGCTGAATAGAAATAAGAAAAAGAAGACTTACCGAGTTTGCGAGCTGTCACTCGAATAAGCTTCTAAAATTGATATGACAGAAGATGATTGAAGCATCTGTTTGGATTAAGGCTCTCCCAAACCAACGGGAAACAATCGCTATGCAGGGCAGGGCGAATCATTCTCAATCATAAAAGCGAAATGACAAATAAATAATGCTAAACAACAACAAAAACTGCTGTCGGCGAATGTTCCGCGCCGCTTGCGCGTGCGTTTGGGAGATACTTTATACTAACAGCTGACATCTCATCTGTTCATTTTCTTGGTTTTCGTTTGCCATTTGGTTTGGTTACGTACACGGTTTTGGTTGTTCGAAAGCGTGTCAGATGATAAAGTATCTCACATACCATAATATCTGCTTACCACCGGAACGTGGCCATTCTTTTATGATTCTTTAGTAAAACCTTACAAGCCGTATCGAAGTATTCAATAAAGCTTATTGAAAATAGTTACAGAAAACTTTTAAAGGCAGCAACTTGTATTAAAACTTTATGCAGCGTTTTTAAAGTGACATCTTCAATCATCTTCTGTAACATCAATTTATTCTAGCGCTTTTTCAATAAAATATTTTGTATTCACACTAAACTGTTGTTGTTTTGTAGTTTATATAAAAATATTTTTTAAAACTGTATAGTCTTGGCTTTAAATTGAAACAAACCACGCCTATTGTTTTGATTATCTGATCAATTAACGTCATTATTTCTGTTTAATAAATAATAAGCCTCATCTCAATTCTGGTGGAGATTTATCGTTGGGATTTTATCTTTCTGATAATTTTCTTCTTTTTTTTTTTAAATCAAGAACACAAAACATCTTTATAACGATAAACTTAATGTAATTGTTAAAAACAAAAATTGTTAAAAAATTTATAAGTTCAGCGTACCTTTCTCCATCATCATTAAATGAAAAATCTCCAAGAAGTAAATCCCGAAAGCGATACCTTGGTGCAATCATTTTTCCTGAAAGTCCAGTAATTGAATCCTTATCCGCAGTGGCTGGCGTATTAATTATTAAATCATCAGATACTGCATTTTCGACAACATCTATGTTTGATGTACTTGTCAAGAAGTAGCCGCCACTAGCCCTATTGGGCCGTGGCGTACGAATTCGAGACCACAGATTGAAAATGGTGAAATATTTATTCACACTTTTTTATTTTATATTAAGGGGATTTTTTTTTTTTTTGAATTTGTGGTTGTTATTATTTTTTGTAATAAATTCACACTATAAACACATTTCAAACACTTTACAGCGACAAATAATTGTTGAAGTGATTTTCGGTACAATCAATGGAAATTTATCTGAAATGAATAAAGATAAATAATTATATTTAAACAAATTATACTAGCTGTTAAAATGATGTAGTAATTTTTAAGTGGTGATTACTGCACCTATTTATCGTTTAGTAGGTAAAACTTCCCACTCAACAAAAAAAACACACGTTTGGCCTAAATAAGAAAAGCGGTGGCCAAAGCTTTTAAGTAAATAAGTTCTATTTTAGTACAGGAAAATTAGCAAAAAAAAACAATCGAAGGAAATATAGGACGGCTGAAATTTGTATACTTGAAACAAGGCTATTAGAAAAACTTATGTCCAGTTTTTCGGAACGCCATCCCCCTGGGGAAATCTGCCATTTTGGAAAACGCAAATTGATCTTTATCTCCGAAACTATCGATTTGAAGTGAAAAGTTGTAATAATAAAATTTGTTGGGAATAAAATAATATTTTATTTGTCACCAAAACTTTTTTCTGCGCGGAAAATATTTTTTAGGTTATGTCGTTTTATTTTTTACTTTTTCACATTTTTCTTATTTCGTAAGAAACTTACGTAAATTTTTCTCATGATACAAATTGTAGACCACAAATTATAACAAATTTGCATATATTTTTGAAGATGATGCGATATCCCAGTTCAAAGTGAGAGCTTTTGGAAAATTTGCTGCTAAATCAATTGAGCTGATAATGTAAGGAAATTAAACCTTCTTTCGTTTATAAGTACATATTTTTTCGGTGCGTCCAATATTTGCAAGGTTATTTCGTTTTATTTTTAATTTTGTTGCAATTACACATTTTTGACGTTCCCGAGGAAACTTACGTAAATTACTTTCCAAATGACAATTTTAGAAGACTAAATTACCAACATGTCTAGATATATTTTTGAAGATGATGCGATACCGCAGTCAAAAGTTACCGCCATTTTGGTAGTTGTATTAATTTTAATAACTACATATTTAATATTTATTTTACTCCGGAGTTTTCATTTCAGTGCAACTTAAATGGCTATAACTTTTGACTGTGGTATCGCAACATCTTGAAAGACATATCAAAATGTTGGAAATTTAATGTTCTACAATTATTATTTGAAAAGTTATTCACTTTAGCTTATTTGAGAACGACAAAAATGTGTAAATGTGAAAAAACATTAATAAGACGACAACTTTGAAAATATAGCCCGCACCGAAAAAAAAATGTAAAAATGAACGAAAGATAATTTAATTGCCTACAAGCTTGGCCTTACAGTTTTTCATCTTAGATCAATAGTTCCGGAGATATGGATCAGTTCGCGTTTTCCAAAATGAAGGATTTCCCCAGGGGGATGGCGTGCCGAAAAACTGGACATAAGCTTTTATAATAGCCCTTTTTCAGCTATAAAAAATTCAGCCATCCTATATTTCGTTCCACAAAAAAATGTATCTTTCCTGTGCTATTTAAATTCATTCAAGATCCGAAATAAATATAAGTAGGTATATGAAATGACTCGTCTGCTTATTCATAATGTTTAGTTTAAAACTAACTTATCTAACTTCAAAAGAAATTAAAACATAACTTTTCTTTATATTAATTTTAAAGCGGCCTTGAGTTGATTTATGTACAATGTAATATGCTACCTAATAAAGAGATTTGGATTGCCTTGACTTCATTAGGTACATTCATACTCACAAATATGATACCAACACCCAGAAATTAGTAAAATTGCTGTTATATTTCATCAAAAATTCACACAAATTACGGTTGTCTTTGCACAACATTTTCATTTGAAGAAAAAATACCAAATTCATGTTTATTTTTAGACTTCCGTTACTTTGGTGTTCCTTTATTTTTATTAATATTTGTATACAAGGAGAACGATGGGAACATTTTTTTCCACAAACACATCCACATTCTATACACACACATACGCACTGAATAACCTGTGTTTGTTATTGATAAAACCGACAGAGAAGAAAAAATTCAAAATAATAAAGAGTAATAGCTTACCTGTAACTCCTACCCAAACGCTGGGGAATAAGGAAAGAAAGTCCAATTTGGTTGAATATTATTCTGTTTTATAAAAAAAAATTATACCTTAATAAGGATGTTAAAGTAAAATAAGATTTTTACTTGCTATAGGTACGCGTAACGTATAATACGTATTATATGCATTGATGGAAACTTTTGATTTCGTGTAAAAACAATCACAGCAAAAAAATAAATAATGGTATTCGATTCATGCAACAAGACAAATCTACGCTTTGCTGAATTTGCAGAAAGATATGATTTTCATTCAGACGTTTGGATGAATGCCACCTTTAAAATACTTGCGTGAATGAGGGAACTATAGTCATCATCCGTCCGTTAAACAATTATTATACAAAGTATGTACATTGCTATTTTAATATTTATTAATTATAATTATTGATTTGAATATTCTGAGAACAAGCCAATAAAGAAAATTAAAGATGTGAAATCTTACATAAAGGGCCAGTTTTTCAGTGTCTGATATTTTATCTTCCGTGTTTTTTAAGGCATTATGTATTCATCGTCAATTAAAGAACAGCTTTCTGGCGTAACTGAAGACAGGTCTTTTCCCAGCGTTAACTAACTCGGGCTTAGCCCAACACTGAAAACTGGGCCTAAAAGTCACAAATGACTTCTTTAAGTTTAACTGGTTTAATTCTTCGCTTTTCGTATCAAATTCCTGAAAAAATTTAACACATAATGTATAGAATTATTCCGTATCTGTTATGAATGCCTAATTTTGTCTCAAATACTTATGGAGTAAGAGCCCAGGGCTGCCAGAAATACGCTATTTTATCAAAACTAAACTAAACGGTGGTGAACAGTAAGAACAAATCATACTCAGAATCTTCAATCCGGGGAGAATAAGGAGGTAGCGAGTGTTAAAATTGCATTTAAATATTGCAGCTTTGCGTAATCTTATAAAAAATAAATGTTGGATATGTCTTAGAGGATGGTGTCATTTGGCCCTACCAATAATCAAATTTAGTAACGACTTAAATATTTAAAAAAAATAGACCATAATGGTATGGACTATAAAAAATGAAGCATACATGTTATGTTTCGTATTTTAAAGTCCATACCAAGTGATATTCATTATTTAGGGTCCATATAAATATTTAAGTCATACCATGGTTGGTTTATTATTTAGAGGCCATACAAGTATGGTCCATTTTACTTAAATATTTAAGTCGTTACTAAATTTGATTATTGGTAGGGCCCATTAACTTTATTTGACACTAACTTGCCAGACATCTATAGTGGGGTCTAACGTCAGCCAGGCACCTTAAATCTGTTAAACAAATGGTTGCATTTGCGCTACATTGTCTAATCTAGCTTCTTTATTTTTTTTGGGCGAATATTAAACAATCACCCCTATTACCGATGTCGTAAACGAAAGCGAAATATATGAAGCGACTCAATCTACATTCCATACGTGTCGTTTTCAACTTTTGTCACTCGTTTTGTTGTCGTGTGTAAACGTCAAACGTCGTCGTTTAAAGCTTTCATTCTGCATTCTTTAATACTACGTTTCCACCAGAAATTAAACCGAGCTTTAGCAAGATTATCACAAATCTCCTTGAAATCTACAAGATTTACCATACAAATGAAGATTTCAAATAAAACTCATTCAAATCTACTTGGAAACATTAGTTTCTTAAATCAAACAAACTTTGTTTTCGGAGAATAATTGGAGAGCCGACCGATTTTCGTTTATTGACAGATGGAAATGTAAACAAAAACTATCTATCTATCTCACTTCCACTCCATATCAAAAAAATGAAACACCATTTGAATGTTTTGCGATAATCCTCTTTTTGTGCAGCGGAAACACCAAACAAATCTCATTACCTAAATCTCGGCTTAGTGGTTGGTGGAAACTTAGTATAAGACGAAAGGAAAAAACAACGGTATCTCTCGTTTAAAAATTTATTCACGGCAGAGAAATTGTAAAACTCTAATATTCTTTTCATATAATTTATATAATATAGAATTTATTGTTATTTTATTTGCGATAAATAAAACAAGAACAAATTTGTTTATATTTGCTGTAGAAATTAACAATTTAAAGGAAATAAATGCAATTGGAAGAGGCCCACTACTTGCAAGCTTTAACTCACTTAAAGAGGCTGCATCAAATTTGCTAAATTACAAAAAGTCATTGCACCCATTTGGAAATCCAATTGGTGTATACCAGCCCAATTGCATCCGGGCCGGCAATAACACAAACTCAGGCAGATGCAGACATTTCACTTCAGTATTTAAAAGCAATCCGTTTAAGGCCCGCCTCCAAAAGCCATGAACGATGGCAGGATTATGAACATGTCTAGAAAAATTCCAGTGGAGGGCCCGTTTCACAGTGAACACTTCCCGGAATAAGCAATGTATCGAAATTGCATATGTTCCTTTATAGTCCAGTGCATTTATAATCTGACCCAGCAGTTTGTATCACCCCTCAAAATTTCGCACAATTTTGTTGTACAATTTTTTCTGTATTTCAATAAATTAAAAAAGTTATGAATATTTTTCTATTTAAAAAAATGTTTTATACCAGAAATAATTTTTTTAATTTAATAAATTCAATATTATCTTGAAATTTAAAAGTGTGGCAACTCTATGGTTTGACCACAATTCATCAGGCAAACCCTGCGCAAATTGTTTGTTTAGAAGACACTAGAAAAAGGACTATCAGTATCAATTGATTTACACTGATAGGACAAACATGAAAAAATTGGACCTCGGGGAAATTGATCGCAATTGTTTTTTACAAGAAGGTAGACCGTATACCTACAATAAAAGAGGGATTTCTAGCTGTATTAAAATCCAGACAGACAGACGTAAAAAGACAGATTTACTGGACTCACCGTAATACCTATTTGATTAAATCTTTTATTCAATTTTTGTACGAATGCAAGAATTGTCCAAGTCTCTGTAGATATAGATATCTGTTGGAGTTATAGCAACCTAAAAATAAACCAACAAAAAAAAAACACTGCCACGCATTGATTTTATTTAAAGTACCTCTCCTCTACTTATGACTCCTTTCCTGTGCAGCTGGGACATAATGTATGGGAAAACACACTCTCGTGATTGCAGTGTGTTGGAACTATCAAATATATTTGATTAAGCTACTTAAGGGAGCAAGGACCCATAGAGGTATGATTGGTATAAGTATATCCTGCAAGTGACGTAGGTATACATACATACATATATAGCAAGCTTATATTTTATAACACTCTGTCAATGAAAGGAGCAAAATTGAATACAAATTTTAAATAAGCGAATATAATGGAAAGTAAATGTGCACCATGGGTATTCAATCTTTCATGAGATCTAGGAGAGAACCAATTTTTGATCACACCCAATGGGACTTAATTTTTTTTTTATTTTTTTGTCTGATTATATATTTTCGAAGTGCCTTTTAGATTGACGTTGATAAGGTAACCCACACCGAGCAGATGATGGGAAGGGCAATTTAATACGTTTTTTTAAACATCAGATATTCAGAAAATATTTCCTAAAAATAAGATATTGGTCACTGTTAGGTACAAGGGAAGACCACCATTGGAGACGGTGGCGGATCTGGCCCTGAATGAAATTATTTAAAACAAACACTCAAATTATTGATTGAACATGAATTTTGTGGGGAGTACGGAGTTGGATGGCAGATGAATTATGGCCCTCAACCTTTCTACCATTTTAATGGTTTTATCAAATTGTGTTGTTCGCAAACAAAAACTCACATTCACCATCAATTGTTTGATTTTTAAAGGGTAACACAAGGGGGCGTATACGTAATATTTTTGATCGTTATTTTATAAAATTCTAAACAATGGAAGGCGGATTTATTTTTGTTGCTCTAACGATGTTTAATAATTGAAGCTATGGAGATAATTGTTTGCTGTTTTCTTTTTTGTATGTTCCTGAGTCTATGCAATTTAGTATACAGAGAAATTTTTCAAAATTTATTTTTATTTTCTAGTGATGACATTTCAAATTTAAGCTACCCCAATCTTCTTCTGAATGATGTGAACCTATAGACGCCACCAGGTAGCGTCATGATAAAAATATTATTTATATAAATGTGTGAAGCTGTTATTGTAGGTACAATTGATTTATTTTCCTTAAGGGCAGCTACTGATACTGACTTGTTTGGGAGGGTCGTCGTGGGCTTACGTTCAGTTAGGACCGGAAATTGTGATGACTTGGTGCGTGAGACAGTTGAAATAACGAAGCGTATGTGTACTTACATATGCATGGTATAACATTAGATATAAATTGAAATGGATATACGTCCGGAGGCCTTTTTTGTCGGTTTCATACATATTTGTATGAATTGAAATTGAAATTGAAAGATAATTGCATTTACATAAAATGTAAGTTGGGCTCGTTTTTGTTTAAAATATAGTATTTTCATTGAAATGGCGAGTTATAAATTCGTAAAATAAGATCCTTGTAATTGTTTGAAACTTAGAAAGAACGCGTTCATATACTTTGTAAGGCGAAAATTATTTCTTGTTCTATAGGCAAGTAATGGCTTTGTTTTCAAAGTAATAAGACTATTTCAATGCTTATTTTGGAGGAGCTCAAAAAATTATATTTTGGCATTTGCGCATTTTCTTGTAATATAAAAATATGAACACATTTATAACGAAAACATTAAAACCAGGTTGAGAAAAAAAGAATTAAGAAGGTATTTCGTATGTTAGAGTTGCAGGGTAACTTTGAAAAATTGCATATTTTATTCTGTATTCTGTAAGTGGCTATTAGTGCCTGTTTTTTTTAAACATACAAACTCAACCATTTTTATCTGCAAAATTTGCGACAAAGTTTCGGATAAAAAAATCCATTAATTTGTAGAAGGGAACAAATTGAAGGATAGCCGCGGTAAAAAATAATCACCATGTAAGATATATTTTTGTTTAAAACAAATAAAGTTAAATAAATCCGTTCCAGCAATTTTCAATATATCAATAGGTACAGTTAACTAAAAAGAAAGGTTTCAGAAAAATATTTTCAAAATGTATTCATTTATTTGAAAAATATTCGAGATGTTTCACTTTAATTTAGTAAAAACAATAGCACCACACTTTTATAATTTATTTAAAAATTTAAAAACTGGGCAAAATCAAAGATTTTATTTATAATTATAATTAATAAGCTGACGGTAATATAATGCACTAAAATCAATATTTCGTCGCATAACCTTTGTTTGCAAAAACGGCTTCACAATATCTTGCCATAGGCTTTAGAAAAGAAATAGCTTTTATGACATCAGCTCAGAGGTTCTTAATTGGATTGAGGTCAGGCGACAGTGCTGGCAATTCCATAACTATTACCAAATGATCCCCAAACCACTTTCTTGTTGGTTTTTGGAGTCATTGTGCTGCTGAAATACCTATATTAATGACATTCGTTCTTCTCCATAAGACATCACCACTTTTTCAAGAATATCAACATAAACGTGTTGATCCATGATGATTTTAATGCAATGTTTAGGGCCCATCACATAGAAGGAAAAATAAGCCCATACCATTATAGTTGAACCTCCGTGTTTAGCCATTTTAATCATGAATTTTGGGTTATATTATGCATTCGGAGGTCTCCTAAAGTAAGAACGAGAACCTTTGCCGCCACATAATACGATCTTACTCTCCAATGTCCGTACAATATTTATCCATCTTTCTACTGGCCAGTTCAAGTAGCGTTTTGCGAAATTCATACGCCTTGTTCCATGATTAGCAGTTAAAAGAGGGGCTTTTCCAGGGGCTATAAGCCTTTAAATCGTGATCTCTAAGTCAGCTGCGATTTGTTTCCACTTGCAGAAATATTCAGTTCCTTTCTTAAATCTGTTGCATGATTAAACGGCTGGATCGGCTCCTTCTTACTTACGACATGGCGTGTTTTCGTTCACGAGTTTTAATTTTTGGAACATAATGCATTACGAACACTATGAATACGCTCCAAAGGCTTTGATGTTCTAACAGAAAAGTAAGAGCTGTGCTATTATTTTTACCGTACAAAATGGAAATTCTCTCTCAAAATTCCTTTACAAATAATGCCATTGATCTAAATAACAGAAGAAGCTAAGAAAATTCTCTCGAGTTGATGTTTTTTTTAATAATAAAACTTTTTAGTGGCGGTGCTGTTTTTTTTTACCGGCACTGTACATACCTTCAGAACTCATAAATTTTTATCTGCTTGCTTTTACTTCAACAAAATTACTTTCGGTTCTTATGACTAACATGGTGTTTCTCGGCTAAAAGAATAAAATGCACGACTAGCTCTCACGAACTTGTTCTTGTAGTTAACAGCTAGAATGTTGTAAGACATTGACGTATTGACGATGTATGCCAATGGTTTAATAATGTTATGTTTAATGAATTAAAATAACATTTTGAAAATGTAAGATTTCATACAAAATTTTATGTGGAATTATTATCTAAAAAGATGGTTGTTAAAAAAAATTCGAAACCATGAAATATTTTTTTTTAATTGCTTAAATTCCTTAGATATAGTTGTTTGAGTTTAACAAAAAGGATGGTAATTGATTTCTTGAACTAATATGAATTTAGTAAAACAAAAATTGAAAATCGTCGGAGCGTTTTTTTTTTTAGATTAAATTACATAAAATTTTGAAAAATTTTTAAGAAAAAAAATTTAGAATACGAATTTAAAGTAATTATTAATATACACATACAAATAAAATTTCAAAAAATTGTATGTACCAGTTTTTGAAAAATCGAATTTTCAAAATGTTGAATTATTTTAAATCAATTTTTTTTTTAATTTCAATATGCAATATTATTTATATTTTTAAGGAGTATTTCCATAAAGACAAATATCAAAACACAACGTTTTTTGACACTTTTAGACTAGACCTTTAGCACCTCATATATGGGATATTCGCAAAAAAAGTAAGCCATCTAAAAGGTCAGTAAGTGGTCAAAAAAGGTCAACTAGTTTCAGAAATCGGTCAGCCATAGAACATTTTTAATCAAGGGTTACATTTTTTCAAGGTCACCAACTATTTTTGGCACCTCATTTATGGGATATTCGCAAAACAAGTATACCGTTCGAAAGGCCACCAGCTCGTGATAAAAGGTCAGCTAGTTTCAGTAATTGGACAGCCATAGTTTTTTTTAATAAATTTTTAAAGTTTGGTTTAAGGTCAAATTATAAGACTCTTAGCACCTCATTTATAGAATTTATAAAAAATGAGTATGCCATCTAAAAAGTCAGTAATTGGTCAAAAAAGGTCAGCTAGTTTCAGTAATTGGTCAGCCATAGATTTTTTTTAATAATTTTTTGAAAATTTTTCAAGGTCAAAACTATTTTTATTACCTCATTTACGGGACATTCGTAAAAAAGTATACACCATCTGAAAGGTTACCTACCCCTCATAAAAGGTCAACTCATTTCAGTAATTGGTCAGCCATAGTTTTTGTTTAATTGAATTTTTAAAATTTATTTTTTCAAGGTCGTATAAGATTTTTAGCACCTCATTTGTGGGATATTCGCAAAAGAAGTATACCATTTGAAAGGCCAACGACTCGTGATAAAAGGTCAGCTAGTTTCAGTAATTGGTCAGCCATAGGTTTTTTTTAATGAATTTTTAAAGTTTGGTTCAAGGTCACAGTATAAGACTTTTAGCACCTCATTTATAGAATTTATAAAAAATGAGTATGCCATCTAAAAGGTCAGTAATTGGTCAAAAAAGGTCAGCTAGTTTCAGTAATTGGTCAGCCATAGGTTATTCTATATGAATTTTTGAAGTTTTTTTGTTTTTCAAGGCCGTATAAGACTAAGACGTAAATAGTTTTGACCTTGAAATTTTTTCAAAAAATTATTAAAAAAAAATGAGTTCAGATGTGAAATTAAAACACAAATACCCTTTCGAAAAGTATAATTTGGTTTATGCTGCAACACATGTGTTCACCTTTTCTTCTTAGTTTAATGAGAAAGTTGGATAATTTATTTTTTAATATCTTGGAAAATAAAAGTCCTAGAAACATCCGTTTTCAGTGTTTGACTAGGAACTGATAATCAACTCAAAATGTTTAATATTCATTGTTCTTATCAATTTTGTTTTTAGTCTTACCCTAAAAACTAAATAGTTGTTGGAGCTCTTTCACTTGTCAAAACTCAAAATATGAATATTTTTTATAATATTTTTTAATCTTCATCTTAATCTCTTAATTATCTTAATTTAAATGAAAAATGGACTTTATAAATAAGAGAATTTGTCATTTACTAACAAGAACAAAATGGTATTGCCAATGGTAAATTTAGATTAAAAAGTTGATTTTTTCGTGTCGAATGGAACATCATTTTACGTAAACTGATTGATTTTTGTCATTGTATTCTTGTAATTTTATATCTGGGTCATAGCTTCAAAAAAGTTCTCAAAACTAAATGCAGAAGATAAAGAATTAGCTCGATAGATTTATTCATTCATTTCAAACTGTAACATTTTATAATAGAAATTATATTTTTCTTATATTAAACACAATTTTCACAGACAGTATAGACTAAAACAATTGGTGAGTTCCGACAAATGAGATTCAGAGATGTTGCTCCCTCAGAAGGTGAACAAGCAAATCCAAATTTTGTCAAGAGTATTTGGGCAGCCAAACTGAGAGTTTTTGTTGAACAATCCCTTTGAGACGATTGAGATAGCTGAGCCCTCTGAGATCTCCTTTTAACACCTACAAAAAAAAAACCATTTGCAAACTGACAGCTCAAAATTGTATTGCTGTTAGTGCAGTAAGTTGGCAGAAAAATTTTGAATTTTAAAATTGATTTAAAGCAATTTTTTGCTCGAATGGAACGCGAAACTGGTAAAAATCAGCATTTTTACAAATCAAAAATAAGTTGATTATTTTACCCATGGAATCTTCAAGTTTACTTTTTTTTTCTATGGTGTTTGACAGCGATCTTTGCAACTTCGCATTTCTATTTCGTAAGACGCTTCAATTAACCAAACAGGCCTATTATTGCCTCAGAAAAAATAAGCCTACTCATAAATTTTTGTATGTACTACATACCTTCTTTAATTACTTTAAAATTTAAATACTCCAAATGTTTTGAAAATACTTACCTTTTTATTTATTTGATGATTACAGATGACACGTTTAGTTTGAAAGATATCCTTGATTTTGTAATAACTCAATTTTTTTGTTATATTTAAATTCAAATTTCAAAAGAAAACTTCAAGTTTTCAAGTATCGAAATTTATTCCACTAGCGTTATATTATGAAATCTCATATTTTTTTTGTCTTCAAAAGTTCTTTGGAGAATCTTTTATTCTTACATAACAGCTTTTAACAATAACACATTCCTTCTTGCCTTTGGCGTTCTGCTTGTCAAACTCTTGCGGCGTTGTCACTTAACTGACCCTTGACCCGATTTTGCATTAAATTTAGCATTCGACAATGACAAAAGGGGAGGGCTTGCATAACATTTTTGACACCGGCGGCGACGACGACGCACGTCACAAGCAGAACTTGAAGCAAGAGCACACTTAACAAATTTTTAAAAATAAACAGAATTTTTTTAAACAAAACACTTCTGCATTTACATTTATAGCTTCATACATACATATGTACATACATTCGCGTAAGGACGTTGGAAATTTGCTGCAGTTTTACTGTAATTGGATTCGTAGAATACCGATATAAGATTCTTTTAGCAACCTTGTTTTTCACGCAGATAACCAAAAAATGCACGAATTTAAAATTCTACTTAAGAACGCGACAAAGCCTTTACCCATAGACAAACTTTTGATGAACCCGAATCGAGTATTTTTTTTCTCTATGAAGCACACGGATTGACGTATAAAATACAACTGAAGGCCTTCCACAAAGAATTCAACAATGATGATGACTGCCACCTGCCATCTGCCTCAGTGGTGGGTGATTATGGAGCTACCTTTCTATATTCGCCACGGGAGTTTGTTGGGGTTGGTACAATTAGGCCGTGCCAGACGGGAAGTTTAGCCGCTTTCATTCTGAAATGAGCTTTCAGTCAAATAGGTGGATGGCATTTACAATAACAAAGGAACCGGCAAGGGCGGTTTGATTTGTATTTTTGACTCCACTTCTTTCATTGGAACTATCAGCTGTTTATGTTTTTGAATGAATAGAAGATAAAGATACAAACGATTTAATTCAATAATAATAAAAGCACAAGGTCATTGAAAGAGGTGGATTGTAAGTTTTCAAAAGCTTTTATAACTGTTGGGCTTCAAAATTCAATGTTCATATTAAAAGTTAAGCTTTCAGAAAAACATTGGCGCACATATAAAACATTGCTCGTTTAATGAATAGAACCGGATATAGTTAACGTAGTCGCTTAGTTGCGAACCCTTGTCTAACTATTTCATAATTTTAAACACGTTAAACAACTCTTCTAACTAAAGTGGAATCCGCAACGTAAT
Organism: Melangyna quadrimaculata; assembly: GCA_949320155.1. Lineage (NCBI taxonomy): Eukaryota > Metazoa > Arthropoda > Insecta > Diptera > Syrphidae > Melangyna > Melangyna quadrimaculata. Next base: position 62,195,527 of record OX439485.1, read on the forward strand.
GTAAGCAAACTAAAATTTAAGTTAGAAGAGTGGTTTAACGTTCAATTAAACTTTATATCGTTTAAAATTACCAAGAGAGTTTTTAGAGCCGACTCCCATTTAAAAGTGATTTAGAGTTGGTTTTAATTGTTTAAAATTTTGCACCCTTGCTTTTTGAAACCGATATTTTAAATAATATAAGCCTTGTTTTTGTTGAGACACGGTTTTCGTCGTCGGGTTAAAACGTAGCTGCATTTGCAATCCCTGCCGAAGTACTTGTCAAAATAATAGGCGTGTACCACAAACTGAGCGCTCATTGAGCGCTCAATGTCTGATTAACGGAGGCAGAATCATTTGGTGGGACAACATTCTCCGCTCTCTTTCAGAAAAAAAAACATGTGTTATTATTCTCATACAAGTTCGGAAATAAAATTTCAACTTTTCTTTAAATATTTAATTGTTAAAGCAAAAATCTTATTGAAATTAATGAAAATGATTATAGCTGATTCAATTAGTTTGAGTTTTCACCAACATTCTGTCTTTATTTTTTATTTATTTACCACTTTCTTATTTGCACACCCTCAAAAAATTATAACTTGGTTGTCAAACAAACAGCTGTTTCGAAAAAAAATTGAGCAGTGAATCCAAGAAATTTTTGGATCAGAAATCTCCGCAAAAATCTCAGTGCTCAGTTGAGATTTTTTGTCTCACTTAAAAAATCCTTGAGTGCTCAGAGCGCTCAGTTGATGGTACACGCCTAATGAATACACACAAGACACAATGTTGCGAACACATTGCAACGCAACTGCTATCGCATCATCGCATTGTTGTGGTGCCGAACGTTTAACGTTTTTAACCACTTTACTTACAGCACTCTGTATGACCCGGCCCTTTTCCGCTAAGTGTGCGCTGGTGAAACTGTCTCTTAATAAATGTTTTGCCTAAAGCATGATTTTCTTTTATTTTTTCATTTCATTGCTCTTATTTTAAATACTCATGTGCCGGAACTAACTTTATATTATGATATCTATTATACAATCTGTACCTATATCGAAATAAATAAATAAAAACTACTCAGGATAATGAATCCGTGCGTTCATCGCACCAAATTTAAGTACCTACTGAATATTCAGATTTCTGGAATTTATGAGCTTCGGATTGGCCAGCTGTCTTTCAGTTATGACTTAATGTTTAGTTACTTTTTTTTCTGAATATTCAGATGACAGCTTTTGTAAACAAAATCTAGGCTTCCCATACAAAACTCACATTTCAGATAATTTTAGATTCAGCCACATAAATTAATAACTTATTTCGATTCAACAATTTCGGATTGGGTGGTCATTAATCTTCAGATTTTTCCATTCAACGACCCAATCAAATCCCATCAAATTAAAGTTCTATATTTACAGATTTTTTAATTTTTCAAGCTTCTGATTGCCCAGTTGTCAAGTAAGATTACGTTCAGTAACGTTTAAAGCCCTTCCACACTACCCCACTGTGTATTAATACAATTAAGAGTGGGAAAGAATTCCACGCGACTGCCAAATTTGTGCGAAAGAAATGACTTCTCTTGTATTAATACATTACCTTAACCTAAAAAAAAAGTGTGATAGAATGTGGGATAGAATTAGAACCATTCCTAAAAGTCTTCTTTATTAACACATGTCAAATCGTGTGGATGTCGGGTTGTGTAGGCTGGGCTTTCATACTTTGTTTCCACACTATTCTACATGATTTGTTTCACACTTTTTTGACATGTATTAATACAAAGTTGGCTAGTGTGGAAGGCCTTTTAGGGAAGTTTAGTTAAAGGCCTTCCACACTCGCCCACTGCGTATTAACACATGTCAAAAAGATGGGGAAACAAATCGTGTAGAATAGTGTGGAAACAAAATATGAAAGCCCAGCCTACACAACCCGACATTCTATCCCACACGATTTGACATGTGTTAATACATGATGATTTTAGGAATGGTTTTAATTCTATCCCACATTCTATCACACTTTTTTTAAGGTTATGCAAAACATGAAAAGTTATTTCTTTCCCACAAATTTGGCAGTCGCGTGGAATTCTTTCCCACTTTCAATTGGCATGTATTAATACACAGTGGGCTTGTGTGGAAGGGCTATTACGTTTATTCTGAGTTTTCAGTAGAAAATTCCCGATTGAAAATTATGACAGCTTTTGTGTATAAAATCTAGGCTTTCCGTGCATAACTGACATTTAATAAAATTTTACATTCAACGAGAAAATTTAATTAATTAATTTGAGATGTATTTTCATATTTTTCAATTGAACGTATCCAATTTTGTTTTATTCAGGGAACAATTGGAGTGACTGTTAATACTCTACGTTACGTTACAAAAATCAAACACCCTGTACATTTTTGTATACAGATAAAAATACTTTTTTATGTAAGCCCATTTCATTATTTGACGTTTTTTTGTTTATTTTTATTTCAAGGTTGTTTTTAACCAGTTTTTTGTATAGTAATGGATAATAAATAAAGTAATGGATAACCAACAACGAATAGAAATAATCCTTAAAAATCCTAATCCTGTATTTGAAAAATGGATAGAACGTTGGCTACAAGAAGCCATCAAAAAAGGCCACAAATCAGAGAGCAAATTCCGAGAAGCTCTGAATTCACTTCGTGCATTCCCACTGCCGCTGGCTACCGGAAGGGATTGTGCGATTTTACGAGGATTTGGTAAAAAGCTATGTGATCTAATCGATCAGGAATTAATTCAACAACGCAAAACTGACCCCGATTCGATTTTAAACACAACTGCTAGCACTTATGCAAATGATGTTAAAACCGTCGTTAAATCTGTTCAAAAGTCTAAAAAGGAATCAAAGAAGAAGAAGGAACCAACTGCGAAAGAAAAAGCTAAACAACTGGAATTGGAAGAAGCTCAGGAACAAATCATTGCGAGCCCTGGTACTTTTCGTATACTTCTACTTGTTGACACCCAAGAAACAAACGGCAAAACCAAAAAAACATTTGATAAAACCCGAGATTACATTGAAAAGCTTCAAATTCCTCACGAGGTTCGACGTCTCACAATTGGGGATTTTACATGGATATGTCGTGATGAACGAGGCCGGGAACTTGTTCTACCATACATAGTTGAACGCAAACGAATGGATGACTTTGCTAGTAGCATTCGAGATGGTCGCTTCCATGAGCAAAAATTTCGACTCAAGAGCAGCAAAATTCAAAATTTGATTTATTTAATAGAGAACTATGGAAACAACGAACATGTTGGTCTTCCAGTGGCAACTCTCCTTCAATCAGCAACCAATACTCAAGTACATGGGGATTTCCAAATAAAATACACCAATAATCATTGGGAATCGATTTTGTATTTGAAAGCAATGACTAGCTCTCTGATCCGTCACTACAAAGACAAGTTACTCATAAGTACAGCTAAGGAAGACATCCAACGATGCACTCCATACGATTCAACTGTTGGATTACTCAAATTTAAGGAGTTCTATGATGATTCGTCACGAAATAGTGGACTTACTGTTCGTGATATTTTCATAAAACAACTATTGCAATTGCGAACACTTTCAATCGATCGCGCTATGGCCGTTGTTAACAAGTATCCTACTCCTAAGGCTCTCCTTTTAGCCTACGATTCTTGTACGTCGGAAGAAGAAGCTCAGCTGTTGCTTGCACCGCTTCCTTGTGGTCAACTTGGCAGACAACTAGGTGTAACAATAAGTAAAATTATTTATGAATTTTATACAAGTGATTTTGAGTAGATAGAGGACAGATAAATTGGTGTGGAAATCATTTATGAAGACTGAATAAACACATTTAACTTGAAAAATATTAAAATTTTATTTCTGTAGGGATTTCAGTGCATACATACATAAGCAGCCAAATTCTAAATAACAATTCCCGGGGAAATGTTCCCTTTTCTCTTAACTCTGATTCAAAACAAAACATTCCCGGGAATTTACTTCTCTTTAGGTCATTTAAAAAAAGAATCGAATATGAGAAAAAATACTACGGGAAGAATTCAGGCATTCTTATGTCTAAACATAAAATGCACGACTGGATTGTATCAACATGCTCTCGTAAACCATTACAGCTATTTTCTGAAAAAATATTTTTTTTTGATATTAGCCTTGTTTTTTGAGAGAGTGACTAGCAACTCACCAAAATGTTTACACGCAAAACAATAACAAAACAAATTATTATAGAGAATTTTGTCTGTGTTTTCCGTGTAAAACTTTTACAGATTTGCTAGTCACTCTTTCAAAAAACACGGCTATTATAACCCTCATTAACCCTTTTTGCAAGGCAATGAATTTTTAATAAAAAAAATCTGATAGTTTTTTTTTATCCAAAATTACTTTTGTGAAAATAAGTAAATGCAAAATTGGATAGGATTGTGAAGGACCAGCAAAAAAAATAGGTCGAAAAAAATAATCTCGATTTCGATTTTTGTATGAATCCGAAACTTGAACATATTTGTACATTATGTACACATACATGCAATCGCAAGTAAAAAAGGAAAAATGTGAACTTATTTGGCGTGAGGAACAAACAAGCAGTTTGTAGTTTGCTTTAAGAACTTGGATTTTCTTTGAAAAAATGACCAGTTGTTGACTACGTCAACAACGTATGTGCAGACACAAAATAGACTGGGTTCAGAATCATTATTTGTTCTTGAAAAACCTATTTGAGACGAAAATTATTTTTCAACTGTTTTTCTTTGTTTAATTTTTTTTTTTTTTTAATTTTTACCAATTCTTTATGTGTAGAATAAAATTAATCCGAAGTCGATTCTTTTTCCATTTTCGAGATATTCGAGACGAATGACATTTTACGGCTCTTTTTTAAACTGCTGTAGTAAAAAACGGCTAATTGAACTTGTTTAAAAATGTTTTTAGTACGTTATGACGTTTTTATGTGTAAAATAAAATTCACCCGAAGTCGATATTATATTCGTTCTCGAGATATGATGGACGAACAAAGTACCCCGAACGAACGTACCTACACACATACAGACATAATTTCTAAAAACAAAGGATTCTGATTCTAGAGACCTTTTACATGGAAAATAATAGTGTGGATAAATAAGGCAGAAAAATAGTGCCGATAATAGTGTATATAAAGTTTTGGAAACTTTGGAATGGAACGACACTCGTTCAAGTTGCACAGATGTAAAATAAGAATGTACATATATAAATAGTGCATATATGTTTTATTCGGACTCTCATTACTACCTAGCTATAGGTTACCAATTTATTGTAACCTGAAATTATTGGTAAAAATCTGCAATAAAAGAGTCAATTTATTTTTTTAATTAAAAAAGAATCAATTTAGATAAAACAAAAGTTTTTAAAATTAGTTCAATAAACGTGAACACACTACGTCAATCATGAAAAATGTTGGTTCATTGCCTTTTTATGATGTCATCCTAGTGAAAAATTCAGGCTTTCAAATTTCTAGGGCCAAATTCATCATTTCCAAACATGACAACAAAGTGTAAGAACCGGATACTTTTTTGAACATATTTTAATGATCAATTGGTCTTGACCAAAGCCATTAAATATTTTAGTAATTGCTTTTAGTCCAAGTTGATTGTGCTGATTCATTTCAGTAGCCCAAATATAGAATTTTGTATTATAAAAAACCTTCATAATCCTGAGTAATTAATTTTTATTTTCCATATGACCTTCGAAAATTGAAAGCCTAGAATTTGAAAAGATTTTATTTATCTTATAGGTACTAAAACAACAACTGAAATGCGTGTACAACTACATTCGAATCTGTAAAGAAATAAGAATAGGTACTATTTATCGGAATAATGCATATTTACTCAACAATATTTTTCCTTAGGGTTCTCTCTCTCTAGTTGTTCTTTTAAAATTTCCAGCACAAATTCTATCCATTTCGAGTGCATACCAAAACAATGTCAATTACAATAACGGGTTTCAAATGCAATAAAAACTTACATTTGATAAGCATGCTCACCTGACCTATCGATAGCTTCATACTTAATGTGCAAAGGCTTCTGAAGGATCTTGGTCTATGTTCAAAATAAATTACCGCTAAAAGGAATCTGAATAACTTGGTGGTTGCTCACTAAGGGGTTGTTGTTTCATTCAAAACCTTCAATAATCATATGATGATACATAAGCGGTACACCCTAAATGCGAATATGTTATCAAACAAAACCCCATTTATTTGAAAAACAAATAATGTTTTATGAAATGAAAATGCAAGACTTTATGAAGAATATTTTTCAAACTGGTGACGAATGGGTAAATACCAAATGGTTAAAAAAAAACAATACCCTAACATTCCTTTAATGCTGAAACGTCAGTTAAACCTTAAAGAAAAAAGACTGGTTAATATTTTATTAATATTAATATTTGTTATTTATTAATATTTCAATAACTTTGAAATACAAAAATTAAAATTTTATTTACCAAATAACGTACATAAGTTTTTTTTTTGTTTAAATATGTCATATTATATCATTGTTTAATTTGTATTCAATATTCTTTTCTATTGTGTTTTTATGCCATTTCCCAAAAATATGATCCCCGCGCTGGAAGACAGCAAACAATCCCTGTCTTAACGTCATGTATCTCATAGTGATATAGTTAAATGGGATATCCTGTGTTTCATTGCCAATTTTTGGGACCAAAAAAGCCGAAGAAAAGCCACATTCGTCGAACACACACAAAACATAGAAATCAACTTGGCCAAAAATTATATTAATATTATATTCATTAAACGACAGTCCTGTTAGTTTTTAATAATAATTATTATTTTTTAAAAATATGTTTCTTGTTGTTTATTACAATGTAAATCATAGTCTGTTAAAAAAAAAATAATTTACGTTCGGCATAGGCAGCAATATTTTAGAAGAATGCGATTAATTTTCAAGCTTATTTTAAGAAACTAAACATCCTTTTTACTTGCTGTAGTTTTTTTTTTTTTCTTTTTTAATATCGTACTTCATTTTCTATTCCAAGATGAAAAATGTCTTTTTTTTCTATTATTTATATTACTAGTGCCATATCCTTTTTACTTGGTAACTGAACTTTCTTTCCTTGCCATAGTGAGTTATGTATTGTAAATGCATCGATTGTGACTGTCAGATGCTTTGTATGAATTTGGGAGAAACATTTACCGCCTGAGTTATATTTAAAGAACTTATCAAACATGACTTCGTCGACATGACTAGGCCCAGTACCATACAATTTCAAAACTTGCTCCAATTCTGGCACAAAACTGTATAATGCTCTAAACTGACAACCAGCATCACGGAACAAAATCAAAAAATGTTTTGCTTCAGATCTGGCGATCTTTTCGAGTACCTTTTGTTTGGAATCGCGATTAACAGCGCCAGGAAATATACAGTATTCGACGGCATTTAGTATTATGCCGCGATTCGATTTAGCCGCTGGTTGTTTATAGAGCTTCGGACCCGAATATTCCATCATGGAATTTGGGTTCGAAGAAGATATATCACTTGAACTATCCTCGATACCACGTCGTTTTGACACTAATCCGGGTGGAAGTGAGCCTGGTCCTGTCGGCGAAGGCATGTGTCTACCCGATGAGCCCATTCCGGGCGAAGGTGCACGTCGCGGCGGTGTTGCTCGACCCGCACCGGTAGCTTTCATAGCTAAAGAGTCTTGTGAGCCTCTATATAAATCTCTAGTTAATTTCGATCGCTGACTATAGTCTGCTAGGTTTGTTATAGAGCCTTTCTTTCCACGACTGGAAGTCAAAGTTGAAGAGCCTTCATGCAAATCGACTGAACTAGTTTCGACATGGATAGTTTTTGGACGTGGACGAGTCGGTTTTTGCGTACGAATGCGTGGCTGATTATGCGATGGCAAGTCTGAGCGATCAATAACCTTGCCCTCTCGTTCGGCTTCTTCAATTGCTTTTTTCAGTCTATATTGCTCAAGAATCGCAGCTCTTCGTGCAGCTTGCTCTTCTTTTTTTCGCATGCGTTCTTCTTCCTTCTGTTGTTCTTTTTCGCGGCGCTGCATTGCCTCAATTTCTTTTCGTGCTTTAGCCTCCTCCTGCAATTGACGCCGTTGCAGAGAAAGCAACATAATTTTCTCTTTTTTACGCTCCATTTCATCCACAGATTCCGGGTTTAAATTGGAAATTTCCGTTTCAATCAACAACGCTTTATTCTCTTTTGGTTCGTTTAAATGCATCAAGCTAAATGTCTTTTGCAATTGATGCTGCTGTGTCGAATTCTGCATTTGCTGTTGTTTCTTTGTAACGTCTTCTAAATGGCGTCTATCGAGAGCTTTTGAATCGTGACTTTCGACAATCTGTCGCAGTTGAATGGGTGCATCTTTGTATTTGTTGTATGTGGCATTGTTGTTTTCGAAATTACTATTGCGCTGAATCTCAGATTTATCATAGATATTTGGCAGTTTTTGTCCTCTGTCAATGGTATCTAAACTCTTTTCGACCTTAGGTGAACGTTTGGTCCGCAATGGAGGTTTGGGTCTTTTTGGCTGTTCATTATCGAAAGAAATGTAAAATCCTTTCTCAATCGTAGATTCTTCTTGGGGATCTTGAAAACTGTTTGCATTTAAACTTGGCCTTGATGGCGATGGTATTCTATAAGTCAAACTTCCACTTGTTATATTTAAACCCCTCTGTTGACGCAGACTTTGATTAAAGTCAGCCATTTTTCGCATGTTCGCTGATTCAATGTTCATATCCATCTGATCGGCGACATCGTCTTCATCGCCAATGAAACAGATGCTCTGCGGTGCCATTTCATCATATGGAAGTGGTACAGGCGATGATTTCATCTGACGGCTCTCCATATGATTAGTCATCATTGCTCTGGGTGGTGTTTGTCTGCTTTGAGCATTTTGATGTACCTGAAACAGATTTTGATAGGTTTTCTCTTGATGACAATAATCGTTATCTTCGTTCTGATGCAACATGAATCCACTGCCAGTGCTGCTATTTTGATGGTTTGACGGAGAATTCCATGTTCCAGGTTCGTTGCTATTCACCTTAGACGATAGAGCTTGCGACTGCCATGCATTTATATCGATTAACTGTATCGGCTGTGGTTGATAGTGAGTTTGTTGAAGATGAACTTGTTCGGGTTGACCCCAAGTTTTTCGGTGTGTTGGCTGCGGCGACGATTCGTATAAGTAATATGGATTTGGCGGCTGTGGCGAATTATGATCGCGCACATTTTGTGGTTTAGGAGAATAATGATCGTACTCTGGTGGACGGCTGATGTATTGTTGTTGGTGTGATTGATATTGAGTATGTTCGACTGGGTATTGTATATGATGCAATTGCTGGCTTCCATGCTTGTTATAGCCACCGTTCTCCAGTTGACCATCTCCACCACCGCCTCCACGATTAAAGATCATGGATTGTTGCTGACTGTTTTGTGGCTTTTGCATGAATGGCGATTGGTTCTGCATTGGCATTGACACTGGACGTTGACTAATATATTGGCCATTCTCGTTTATATACTGAATATGTTGGGGTTGTGGTTGCGGATTATGTTGTGGGTTGAGTTGCTGTGGATGTTGTTGTTGATGTTGTTGTTGTTGATTTTGTTGTTGATGAAGTTGTTGCTGCTGAATTTGATGATGTTGGTGTTGTTGTTGCTGTTGTGGAAGGGGTTGGAGTTGAACATAGGGCTCGGAATTATTTGGCTGGGAATTGTAAGTTGCGGCCGAATTGAACGCATGTGGAATTTGTGGAGTAGATCCAAAAGCCTGCTGGACAGGTTGCCGACTAAATTGATCAGGAATATGTTGCTGTGAACCATAGGGTTGCTTAATAGCTTGTAGAAAAGCCGCCTTTCCCACCTTCTCTTGGTGTTTCGAAAGAGCTACTTCTATTTTACGTTTTTCCTGTTCAATTCGACGACGTTTCTCTTCGAGTTTTAATCGAATCGTAGTTAATTTGGAAGCATCAACTACCGATCGACTGTCGTCGTCGGGATAGAGTTCATTTTCATCAGTTTGTTGTTGCAAAGTAGACTGTTGATGCCAAGTTGTAGTGTTAGATGGTAATTCAGCAAATGAAGTCTTTCGCTTGGGCGTTGTTTCTTCTACCGAACTGCTATTGTAAACACTTGTTTTCGAATTATTTAATCCGCTATGTGATGATAAATCCCCGTCTGAAAGCTCTTTTTTGTTGGAATGTTTGGTGTTGCGAGGTGAAATATTATCAACGCTTCCTTGACGTCTAATCGAAGTCTTTTCCGTTTCGCGATCTTGTTTTTCTGAACCCGAATCGGTGTCATAGCCAAGTTGTAGAGTGCCTCTGGCGTCGGCGATAGAAGATCTCACTGCAACAGCCGGTTCAATACTTATATTGGAAAGTGTTCGCTCACGCTCTCTTTCACGTTCCCGATCTCGATCCCTTTCGATCCCTCGACCTATCAAATTCAATTGATCCTGTGAACCGCCAAAGTTCTCTATGGTCAGCTGTGAATCCTCACTGGAAGAGTTACGACGCGATCTTCGCCCTGCATAGCTGGGTCTCCGCTGATCTTCCCAATTGCTTGGTCGACCAGCCGGTACAAAATCACCCCTTTCGTCTGCTTTAGTTTCTAAATTAATTTTCTCTTTGGCCTGTCGCAAGCGTGCAGGCACCAGTGGTTCCTGATTTTGCACCGATGACAAAGTTGCTACGCCGCGGCTTTTGTGGACCACAAAACCTTCGTCGTTGCTGGGTGTGGAATAGTTATTTTCCTCAACCGAACGGAATTCCCTGGGTGGAGTAGGCCTGCGTTGAATAAAGCTCTCAGATGCAGAGCGTGCCACTGGGATATCCATGCCGGGATAACACACGCATTTAGCTGGATGTATCTCGAATAGATTGAACAGATCCGCAAGAAGTACAATCAAGTTGGGCTTCATCGAGCCGCGCATGTAGGTTATGTCTTCCGGTGTCATGTGGAAAACAGAGTATGGCAAATGTTTTTGAGAAAAATTACTTACTAATAAAACGTTGTGAATGGAATCTGCAACCGCTGGCAAATAATTTACCCTCACACTTGTCCACGGAACGACTTTGGGGCAATAGTACGAAATGAGAAGAGCCAAGCAAACGCCATCGCAGAGGTCTTGATAATCCCGGATCGGAGGAATGTCTGGTACTCGAAGACGGACACCATCTTCATCGGTTGCACCGCGTTCGACTTCTTGGCCAATGCGTTTCTTCAAAGAAGCACAAACATGCGAAATCCAAGCCAAAAGATACTGTTCGCAACTTTGAATGCTAGACATCTGAAAACTACCACTGCCACTAATTCTCTTTATGGCGTTTGGTATCCGATCGCCAGATGAAATCTCTTTTGCATACAAAATCATCAATGATTCTATCACAGATATGTGGGCGTTGATTCGTAATGGATTTGTTTGAATTAATATGGTTTCGGTTATTGGCATATCTGGAGATTCTTTAACTGGTACTCCTTTGCGTGCTAGTGTTTGTAATATCGAGCAATGATTCAGACTTTGATAATTCGGGTCCAAATACAAGTTCGATAAGGTTTGACAATAAAGAGTTGAATTGCCCATTTCAACTGTGATTTGAGGTTTGAGTCGCTCTTGGTTTTCATTGTCGCGATAGAAAGGTTCTTTCAGGTTGTCTGGCACACGGTTGTTGAATGCTTTCGAGAGAAGCCATTTCACAGATGCTCTTTGTCGGGCCAGACGAATTTCTTGCGTTTCGATGTCCATGTTTTTATTTTTTTTTTTCCCTTTTATACAAATTTTATATCCAGTTTTTTTTTCCAATTGGTTTTAATCGAACAAAACTAAAGAAGAAAAATAGAAATTCTGATAAGATTGTTATCAAAAAATCCAAAGTCAAAATTAATCAAAAATGAATGCAAAACAAAAGATTTTACTTGAATTTTTGCTGCTGCTGGTTTTCGTTTTAAAGATTTTTTTCTTTTCCACAAATTTGTAGGTCATTCGTCACACAATGCGTCGGCGGGTGCTGCTGCTGCTACTACTGCTGCTGCTGATCATTATTTCCTCAAAATCATTTTTCTATTCAACGAAAATGGAAAATGTTTTGTTGCTAATGGTTATGTTTTTGATAAAAATTATTTAATCAAAACTCTGTTTTGATTTTTTTTTATAATAAAAGAATAGTACAAAATTTTCTCCCCGACGATCAATTTTTTTCTCTTCCGTATGAATTTTCAGTGCACTTTTTTCGGGTTACTCTTTGAGAGTTGTGTGGGGAAAATATTTGAATCGTATAAAAGAACACTTAAATTTATTAGTAAAATGAAAATTTAGATTAAATAGTGAGGTTTATGGAGGAAATTTGCGACACTTTCTCGTTTTAATTACTGATATCTATATATAAATGGATGGCGTATCCCTTGAAAAATTGCAGTGATGGTTAACGTCATTGGAAATTTTTAGCTGTCATTTTGTTGTCATGTTTGGGTGTGGGAACAGTGTTGTTATGAGGAGTTTTGTATGAATATTTTGTTGAATTCGTAAAACACGGATCAGATCTGAATTAAAAAATTAATTTCGCTATTACACTGGCCAGGTGCGGGTGGTAAGCAGATACCTATCTGAGATACGTATGAATCTGATATGTTTTCGAACGACCAGAACCGGATACGTTACCAAACCAAACAAAATCAAGAAAATGAACAGATGAGATGTCAGCTGTTAGTATAATCCAAGCAAATCTGAAAATTTTTGGGATAGCTTTAGATTTCTTTTTGACATCAGTTGTTTGGTTCATCAGCTGGTTTGTCCTTAGGCATTACAACAACACAAACAAATCCAGATAACTTTGGTTACGTATCCGAACGCGGCCACTGTTTACATTAGGCTTCGAGCCCACTCCAACCCTTTAAAGGCCTCCAACACTAGCCCACTGTGTATTAATACATGTCAAAAAAGTGGGAACAAATAATGTAGAATAGTGTGGAAACAAAATATGAAAGCCCAGCCTACACAACCCGACATTCTATCCCACACGATTTGACATGTATTAATACATGAATAATTTTAGGAATGGTTCTATTTCTATCCCACATTCTATCACACTTTTTTTTAGGTTAAGGTAATGTATTAATACAAGCAAGCGTGGAAGCAAAATATGAAAAGTCATTTCTTTCCCACAAATTTGGCAGTCGCGTGGAATTCTTTCCCACTTTTCATTTGACATCTATTTATACAAAGTGGGGTAGTGTTGAAGGGCTATTACAAACATTCATTGAGTTGAAAAGAACTTTAACTCTCTTGTACTTTTCACACGAAGAAACAAAATTAGTGTGAAAAATGTTATAGGTGTCCTTGTACGCACACTGCGTCAGTTGTGATAAAGAATGGAATGCGAAAAAAACTCAAAAATCTTTTGTCTTTATAAATCGTGTTGGCTGTGTAAATTTTCTTCTGCGACATTATGGACATTTGTATTAATTAATTATTATATTTTAATTCATAAACACTTGTTTTAAATAATTTAACAAATTCTGTTGATTATTTCATCTTCACGCGAGTGATCTGTAACAATGTGATCTTTTTTTTGACAAAAATATAATTTCCGATAAACAGAATAAATTTAAGGCATAGATTTTTTGTTTCTATTAATTGAGTATATTAACATAAGCTTTCACCCATCCCGCTCGCCCGTTGCTGTATTGTTATTACAATACAATTGCTGCCTTATCTGCCGTGGTGAGTGAAACATTTGCAGCCGTATCTATAAAATTATCTTAAAATGCCTTTTAGAGGTTATTTAGTTAAGCTTGCTTAAATACTAAAGTTGCCTTTAAATCACGTTACTTAAATTTGTATCTATAATCAATATTTCTTTCATACTTAACTAAACAACCGTAATGTAACGTAACGCAAGAAAATTGACAATTCTGATACAAATTTCTAGTACATTTTTCACTCTCAGGCTATTTCTGTCAGATTGCAAAAAAAATTTGCAAACACAAAAGAGTGCACAAATAATAAGACAGAAAGAGAAGCAACTGGGTGTATGTGTGTATGCATCGTCAAACACAGAAGACAGAGGAAATGAAACCATTCCACTTTAGTTTTTTTTTTTGATTTTGTTTTCAGAAATTTCCTTCCTATATTAGTGAGAAAGTATATTATTTACTATATTATTTTCTTTAACAAAAAAAAAAAAACAAAACAAAACAATTTAAACCCGGCCATCACAGTACACACATAAATATTTCCTTACTCAACCTACGCACAATTTGTTTTGATAAAAAAAAAACAATTCTCATGTGTCAAAATATATTTAAGTTGGCTTTGCGTAGCCTTTAAACGCTTTGGATGGTGTTTAAGTTAAGAGGTGTTTAAGTTACGTTGCTTAAATGTGGAAATTGATTATAGATACCGATTTCACACTTAAGTGATATTTAGAGGTAGTTTAGAGTTAAGAAGCCTTTAAAATTTCTTTATAGATTCGGCTGTTGTTGTATATGTTCTGCCTCTGAAACAAAACACAATCAAATATTTTTATTCTTCCTTGCATGCAACCCGCAACCCGCATCCCGCAGCGAAATTTTAATTGTGATATATGCTGTGACAATTATACACATCCTCATCAAAATTGAAGTCATCTTTGCATATGTTCAAAAATTTCCCGTCTCTTTTGGATACAACAAACTTTCTTTTTGGTTTTGTCTCATCTTTTCCCGGTGAGTGCATTTTTAGTAGATGTTCTGCCGATAGTTTTTTTTTGATTCTACATAAACAAACATTTGACTTTTTCTCTTGGCAATAAAAACAACAACAACGTCTGCACATCGAGAAATAAACATCGAATTGTCAAAAACTACATTATCCTACATTCTACATATAGCCGATACACGAACCTTTTCATCACACTAAACTACGTTACCTACCTGAAAGAAATTTTTACACTGACCTAAAAAAATTAACAGACAAAACTCAATAAAAAAATTGAATTATAATGACATCTTGCACTTTATGCGAAAAAATTGCGGACTATTTGATTGATGCAATAATATGTCATGGTAACTGTCGAAGATCATTTCATTTAGATTGTATTGACGCCCCATATAGCACTATCAAGCTTTTCAAGGAAAGAAAATCTTTCTATTATTTTTGCGACGAGTGCGATCCGTTTGCGTACACTAACATTACTCGAGATGTTTTACAAAATAAATATAACCTCGAAAAATTAAATGCTCAATTACTGCATCTTACCGAAAAAGTTAACGAAATAACTACCTCGCCTACAATACACAATACGGAATCACATAATGATGAAATCAAAATGACTGATAACCGATCTCAAAATGACACATCATCTTTAAAGCGAAAAATTGACGATACTGATTCCGAATCTTGTGAAGTTAATCCCTCAACGAAGAAGCCTGCCACTTCTAATTCTATCTCTGCATCTCTGCCACCTTCTAAACCTCTTCAATCACCTCTACCACCATCTACTTTTTCAACATCTCTTGACCCAATCACAGTACCAGTAACCTCACCATCATCAATTGAGCCTATACCTGCACATGCACATGACAATTCATCTTCATTAACGTTACCTAATATAAAATCTTCATTTTTTCATTCAACCAAAAAACCAAGTCTTGTCCATCATTTAAATTCACCCATATCAAGAGGATTGAAAGTTGTAGAAGGTCATAGAACATTGTTTATATCTAAACTTGACCCTTCAACAAACGCCCTCGATATAAAAACCTTTATTTCGAACAAGACTGGTACATATCTTCGCTATTAAAAGTTGAGAAAATGATCCATCGAAACTACTCGAAATATGCATCTTTTAAGATAAGAGTTCCAGATTCAATTTTCCTTCTTCTCAACTCAACATCGCTTTGGCCAAAAGGGATAATAATACATGAATTTGAAAAGAAACAACATAATATAAAAACGTCATCTCATAACCCTTTTTAAGAGACCCGGACAATGCAATATCATCGAAGAAGCAGCTCCAACAAGTTTTGATTTATTACCAAAACGTCAATGGACTAAGGACAAAGATCAATGCGGTCTACAAAAACATAAACAATCTCCAACAAGACATAATTATACTAACAGAAACTTGGCTAAATAATTCTTTCTTAGATACCGAACTCTTCGACTCAAGTTACCAAGTTTTCAGGCGAGACAGGCACCACTCGAACGACTCAGAGACAGTTGGTGGAGGAATTTTATTTGCAGTCAAAAACTGCTTAATATGCACTTTGGTTGATTCTTTTGATCTTTCTGACGTCGAAATACTTTGTATTAAAATCAAATTGGAAACAGGATATCTTTATACCATCTCTGTGTATATACCTCCAAGATGTACAAGCTGCATCTACGAAAACTGCATACATTTAATTGAGAACATTCATGACCAAACGGAACCAAATGATGAGCGCCTAATCTTAGGTGATTTCAATCTTCCGAACTTGAACTGGACAAAATCAACAGATCTCAACTATTTATCTCCTGTAAACCCAACGAGTACTATAATGAGTTCTTAGTCATTGATGGTCTAGCTTCTTGTGGACTTAGTCAACTTAATGGGGTTGCTAACCGTTATATAATAAATGCTGACGTAGCTGTAACTGCAGCCGATGTTATACTATATTAGAAGAAGACCGTCACCATCCAGCTTTAAATATATCACTCAGTATAAACTTATGCAATATCCCTTTCATTTCAAATGAAAAACTTGAATTCAATTTTAAAAAATGTAATTTTAATGAACTAATTAATTTGTTATGTAATGTTGACTGGAATCAAATGCTCTTAAATCTTAATATTAATGATATGTGTCTTAAATTTTATAGTATTCTATTAAACTGCTTTTATGAAACTACACCATTACGAAAATCCTGCTATAATTCTAAAACTCCACCATGGGTTGACACTCACCTAAAAATCTTAAAAAATAAATGAAATAAAGCATGGCTTAAATATAGCAAAACCAGAGCCGATGACGATTTCAGGACTTACTCCGAACTTAAATACATTTTCACTGAGTATCTCAACACTCTTTATTCAGATTATATTTTAGAAATTGAAGATGAGTTAAAACAGACCAAAAAGTGTTTGAGTCCATTATCTGTAATATGTTATCCTTTAACTGTAAGTCAATTATTTGTGACAATCAACATGGTTTCGTCCAAAACAAGTCAACTATAACAAACCTACTTCATTTTACTTCCTTTTGCCTTGATTCCTTCGAAAATCAGAATCAAGTAGATTGTGTGTTCACAGTTTCTTGTAAGGCCTTCGATAAATTGTGTCACCAGACTTTGTTCCATAAACTTAAGGCCTCAGGATTTAATGACAAATTCTTGATATGGATCTCGTCATATTTAAAGAATAGAAGTTATAGTGTTCATTTTAGAAATGAGCTCTCTGATCAATTTTATGTCAACTCTGGTGTCCCACAAGGTAGCCACTTGGACCCCCTATTATTTATTTTATATATAAATGACATAACTTCCATAATAAAAAACTCCTCTGTTCTAATATATGCTGATGACATTAAGATTTTCAAAACTATATGTTCAATTAATGACTGCTCACAGGTTCAAGAAGATCTTCATAGATTTAGAGAATGGTGCAATACAAACCGACTTTTGTTGAATATTGACAAATGTAAAACAATGTGTTTTACACGCAAAAAAACAATTAAAGATTATAACTATATATTAGATTCTTCTTCTCTTTGTAAGCTTTCCGTTTTCTCTGATTTAGGTGTTATTCTTGACACTAAATTGACGTTCACTGACCATTATAACTATAGTTAAAAAAGCAAATAAAATTCTCGGTTTTATTAAACGATTCTCTCGTGATTTCCGTGATCCCTACGTCCTCAAGCTTCTGTATATATCTTTTGTTAGACCAATACTTGAATACGGCTGCGTTATATGGGCACCTTACTATTCAGTTCATATAAACAGACTTGAAGGTATCCAGGGAAGGTTTTTGCGTTTTTGTCTTCGTTTTCTTCAGTGGTCCCAAAGGTCCACACTACCCCCATATTCTCACAGACTCTTGCTTATAAACCTCCCTTCACTATTACAACATTGAAAGTATCTCCAACTTTGTTTTATTGTAAAATTAATCAATGGTTCAATAATATCTCCATCAGCTCTGTATCGTCTTAATTTTAGCTATAGTCAAACGAGCATAAGAAGTCAGTTGCCTTTACGTCCGATTTTCAGCAGAACAAACTATGGTGCGAATTGCCCTCTAAATCAATTGATTTCAGTTTTCAATAATTATTATTTTTTAATTTCCTCTGTAAACGACAACGTCAAAAGCAAAAGATTTAAGGATAACTTTTTTAATATATTGTAGTTATGTATATTTTTTTTTTTAATTAAATTGTTTTGTAAATTAAATTGTGTGTTAATAGCTATAAGTTTTTTTCTTAACGTTAGGCCATTAACGGATTAATAATAACTCTTCAAATTGTTGAGTGGGTAGATTTTATGACTCCCTTAAGTTTGGGTTAAACAGAGAGCGAACTGGCGTTCACCACACTGGCGTTTGACAACACCGCCAGACCGCGTTCTATTTGATCCGGCCTTTACTTCATGTCCTTCTCTCCTAGCATCTGTTTTTTTCTTGTGAAAGGGTACGAATTCGTGTGATTACAGCTGCATGTGTTTACACATGTACGTGTGAAGCCTGATCCACATCTGTGTCGTGTGTTGTGTTGTGGAGTCGTGTGTCGCTATCGCTACAATGTATTTCATATGCGTAGAACCATATTTGTCTCGTTTGATGTGTTGCAGTGTGGCGCATAAAATATATGGAATGACAGCGACACACGACTCCACAACACAACACACGGCACAGATGTGGATCAGGCTTGAGTCGAAAATATGTATTTTTTCTTATAGCTATAAATTTTGTTTTTTTTTTTGTAAAATAAATATATTTGCGCTATTTCTTCTTCTGTAATCCCATACCCATTTCAACTCAAGTACAAATGGGGTCTCTCAACTCAAGTGACAAAAACTTTGGATCTAAAACGTAAAAAAAAATTAGAAAAATTTCCCCGTGTGAAATATATACAATAAAATTTAAATTAACATAGTTATATAACATCCCTGTTTAGTGTTAAGAATTGGCATCACTTCATTAGAAGACAGCTGATTTCTGTACGTAATTTTCCGTTTCAGGTTAACCCGAGTTTTAAGTGAAGACTTCTTTTCTTTAAATTGAAATTAAAATGTTGAAAAGAAGTGCTATTTCTAAATTGTTACTTAACTCTGGAGGTATATATACAACATTATAACTTAACTGCTAATATTAATAGTTGCCATTATAGTTATTACAAGGACTCTATCAACTACTCCCGCTATGTCAGATCAACATTGGCGAGAAGACCATGGTATGCCACTTAACCCAAATTCTTACGGACCACTTACAAACCTCCCAGACTATTCATTTGTTGACGGACGTACTACACCACTAGGGGTTTGTTCTATTATACAAACAATGAATAACAATTAATTCTAATCCACTTCTATAGACAAATCAGAAAAAGCGTGTACAACACCAACAGGAAATCGCCATGAAGATGGTTTCAGCTCTTAAAGAGCTGGACTATGCAAAGAAACGCTTTGTTGATATAAAAACCAACAAAGAAGCTGAAAAGAAGACAATAATTGAAAATAAACTTAAGCGCAAGGGTCATCTGTTGTTGAAAAATGATAAATAAACTATTTGTATTAAAAAGCCACCCAATATACATATATTTTACATATTATTAGATACAGTTCTTGTCAATCCTAAGTTGGAACGCTGTTGCAACATTGTCACATACCAATCTGGTAAGAGAGTGTGCAAGGATTTTCCTCTACAAATGCGATAGCCAATCATCTTAGATCGAGGATCGTAATTAAATTCGTAAACAGTTTGGGGACAATTAACATCCTTCATTGTATGTTTAACCATTTGGAGGAATTTGACAAGGAAATCAGCACATTGAGATGGGGTCCAAAAATTCTGAAAAAAAATATTAAGTTCCATTTAAGATCGCAATGAACTGACTTACTGAAGACAATTTTGGCAAGGACCGAACTTCCATATGTTTGATTTCGTCCACAAAACCTCTATCATTGCGATAACCAACCATAAGATCCTGAATTCCAACCAGAAAACTCTGGCACCACCAGTTCCTACACTTGAAGCGGTAAAAATTTTGCTGTTGCCTTTCGTTGGAGGGTCGTAGCGAACACTTGAGTTCTACCAGCTTCAAAGAATTCAATACTTCTTTGCTTTCGATATTTTGGCAAACAGTGCTACTAATTGCACCATCGACTTCGGCCCCAAACAACAATTCCATACCTTGAATCTTTGTTTTGTACATACAGCAAAACTCTTCACATTCATCTACAGGAGCACTTGTGCATGGTTCCTCAGAAGGATCATGCGTCATGCAGTATTGCTCAAATTTGAAACCGTATGCGCAGAATTTTTTCTGGTTGTCATTTTGATTCAGACGGTCATATCGTTTCTGGTCGGTTTCCTTCTGGCTCATGTAGATATTACCTTTGTATCGTGTGGCATGTATACACCAATCCTCCCTCGCTTCATATGGCGTACACATAACCAAACGAAGGAGACCTCGAAAACATATGAAGTCAAATTCTCCAACTCCCCTGGTGCTAGGCATGTCTGATTTCGGTAGAAGCTCATCTTGATGCTGATGAATGAATTGTAGAAGATTATCAAGTCGCTCTTCTTGCATTATTTCTTGTTTGGATTTTGCTAGTCCATACCCAATATTCAGATCCAACGGCCATTTATGTGGCATACGAAAATAACGGAAGTTTTCGGCCGACTTTTCATAGTCGCGGTTTGTGTTGATGCTGAAACAACCAAGTATTTGGGGCTTTTCTATTTTAGGAAAAGGCAAATTATCATCAGGATTGAGCCGACCACTTAGGCCAGTGTCTACAAGAGTCATTTTGTTAAGTTTATTTTCGTTTGCAGCAGTTATCTCCGACTTTGTCTATTTATTTATCACTAAAGCAAATGAACAAAAACACTAGTGAACCTGTGATACGAAACAGAAACACTTGCTGTGCGCATGTGTGCAACGCCAAAGTTTTGTCGGCTGTCAACTGTCATTTTGTTTGCTGACATAAAAAAAATTGTTCGATTTTAAATTTTCAAAAATTCTTAGACCGCTTTCACACAAGGAAACTGAGTTGCCAGAAACTGGCTACTTTGTAGGCGGGAAGGGTGTGAGGGGAGATTTGTTGTCTTCCTTTTACGCCCTTCTCGCCTACAAACTAAAAATCGCCGGCAACTCAGTTTCCTTGTGTGAAAGGGGTCTTATTTCCTCTCGATAAGAAACATTTACATTGAACGATTTTTTCAAATGCCAATATTTTGTACATTGGAGAAAGAAGTGAAAAGACAAGTATCGACCTCATCATTTGTTTCTAAAATCTTAACTATTTTTCCAGACTCTTTCCATTCTTTCTTGTTTCTCGTTTATATTTCATGCAAACGCATAAAACCCATAGAAAGCTTATAAACCATTATAAAAGTCTATCAGCCGAATCTATAAAGAAATTTTAAAGGCTTCTTAACTCTAAACTACCTCTTAATAACACTTAGGTGTGAAAGCGGTATCTATAATCAATTTCCACATTTAAGCAACGTAACTTAAACACCTCTTAACTTAAACACCATCCAAAGCGTTTAAAGGCTACGCAAAGCCAACTTAAATATATTTTGACACATGAGAATGGTTTTTTTTTATCAAAACAAATTGTGCGTAGGTTGAGTAAGGAAATATTTATGTGTGTACTGTGATGGCCGGGTTTAAATTGTTTTTTTGTTTTGTTTTTTTTGTTAAAGAAAATAATATACTTTCTCACGAATACAGGAAGGAAATTTCTGAAAACAAAATAAAAAAAAAACTAAAGTGGAATGGTTTCATTTCTTCTGTCTTCTGTGTTTGACGATGCATACACACATACACCCATTTGCTTCTCTTTCTGTCTTATTATTTGTTTACTCTTTTGTGTATGCAAATTTTTTTGCAATCTGACAGAAATAGCCTGAGAGTGAAAAATGTACTAGAAATTTGTATCAGATTTGTCAACTTTCTTGCGTTACGTTACATTACGGTTGTTTAGTTAAGTATGAAAGGAATATTGATTATAGATACAAATTTAAGTAACGTGATTTAAAAGCAACTTTAATATTTAAGCAAGCTTAACTAAATAACCTCTAAAAGGCATTTTAAGATAATTTTATAGATACGGCTGTATGGTTTCTAAGCTTTATCTGGGTTTTACGCGTTTGCATGAATACCCCTCATGTTTGAAGTTAGTTTGCGTAATTTTACTAGTGAATCTCAATCAAAGAAGAGGAAAACTATTAGGTCAACGACAAAAATCTCATTGGAAAAATTACAACAGAAAATGTCAAACAAAATCTACACACCTGTATCGTGTGTTGTGTTCTGGAGTAGTGTGTCGCTATTGCTTCAATATATTTGATATCCGTAGAACCACATTTGTTTCATCCTTTGTGTTGCTGTGTGACGAAAGAAATATTTGGAATGACAGCGACACACGACACCACAACACAGCACACGAGGTGTGGTTTCGGCAATGTGAACAGTGTAAATGGAAGATTTTCCTTTTTTTCTTCTTGTGTTCATACATCCCTTCAAGCAAGCGAGCTCGTTTTCGGTCCGCAAACGTATCAAACAACGTATGGACGACTTCGCATTCGGATCCAAATACGGATCGAAAAACTGCGTTTTGCGGCTCAAATTAGTATGGAAATTAGAATCACCACGGAGCCATTATGTGAATGTATTGTGAGAGAGAGAGTTTTTCAATTCACCATACTCGGAGAACCGAAACCAAATGGAATCTAAAACGGTTCCAAAAAGAATGAATGAATTGAGGCATACCCAACCCAAATGTATTAAAAAAAACTTCCCATCTAGTCCAGTTTCTCCATTGCCTACAAAAATAAAACAAACAGATTTTTTTCATTTCAAGAGCTTTTTTTATTTATCATTCATAAAAGGTTTTCTAAAGACTATTTCGCACTAATAAACATGACATATTTCCACAAATATAAATTTACAATTAATAAATAGAAACTTGCATTTCTGATTGGAAAATTTTCAAAGTTTTAACAAGACAAAAGAGATAAAAAAAAGCAACTGTGCCAACTGTCTTCGCCACGCTACCTACAAAACTGAACTAAAAAAAAGTGGTGGAAATTAAGGCAAAATGATTGTATACTTCGCCTTTATTCTCTCTATTCCTCGGTGCTTAAAAAAAATACTCTCGATTTTCGTTTTTTTTACATGCGCACACAGAAAATTTGTTATTGTGTGTGAGACACTCATTTTTTTTTTGGAGTCCCAAGTGAACCGAGAAATTTGGGTCCGTGATTTTGCTTGAAGGGATCTTCTTCAGTTCTGTCAAAGGGATGGAAGAAAATTTCTGAAATCTCAGAACTTTCAACTGTCTGGATTCTATAAGCAAACAGACCTCTTAGGTAACATGTCAAAAATTAAAAATATTTTATTTATTTTTTTTAGTTCATATATATTTTTGTATATACAAAATTGAACAAATTAATTTAAATGAAACTTTCATCGTTTTTTAAATCTGTCCTAGTCGGAATACCAGTAGGAATTACATTTTTTGATTGCGTTGGTTATGTTGCCAGAGTAGAGGGTACGTTAAACAATTCACCATTGCAATCCAGAATGCAAATGCAAATTAATGAACTAAAATCTCGTTTAAAGGAATTTCCATGCAGCCAACTTTAAATCCTGATGCCAGTAAAACAGACTACGTATTTCTATCCCGATGGGCGGCGAGAAATCATGGCGTGGAGCGTGGCGGTATTGTTTCATTAATATCGCCCAAGGATCCCGACCAGAAAATAATAAAAAGAATCATAGGCTTAGAAGGAGACATTATCTCAACTTTAGGATATAAGGTAGATGTTGTTCGGATACCTGATGGACATTGTTGGATTGAAGGTGATCATATGGGATATTCATTGGATAGTAATACAATTGGACCAGTCTCACTGGGCTTGATGGACGCACGAGCGACATATATTGTTTGGCCACCGTCACGTTGGCAAAGCTTGCCGGCAGATCTTCCAAAGCAAAGACGACCACTTTCATCATCCAAACGATATTCCCATTTTCAAACCCATTAGTGATATCCTCAGCTGATGCTTAGGACAAAATTAAAGTTATTTAGGAAAAATACACAGACATCAACGATTTATTTCATAACAATGGTTTTATATTGAAGTTGTCCATAATAGTAAGAGTTTTCTTAAGAGCTACTCCTTCTCGAACTACTTTATACCTTCCTGGAACTGAGAGATCGATGACCGTTGAAGCTGAGCGGCATTCCTCGGCCACACCTAGCTGTCCACCATCAAAAACGCCTCCCAAATGCGGCCAAAGGCATTTGAATTCTTGAATGTTCAAGCTGCTTTGTTCAGCTGATTTATTTGCGCTAGTAAGCGCTAAAGGCTGATCAAACTTATCGCATAAATTTTTAATGAAATCGAAGTCGGGAATTCTTATTCCAATTTTTGAAGTACTTGGATTGAGAAATCTATTATTTAAATTCGCAGAGCGCTCTATTACTATGGTTATGGGTCCGGGAAGCAACTGTTCAAGGAGCGTATCATTTATATGTTCTGCCTTTCCCCAAAGCCGCAAGGAATCGGTGTCCTTTACACATATTGCTACCGGCTTATGGAAGTCTCGTCCTTTCATGGCGTAGAGCTTTTGGATGGCTTTCTCATTGTTGGCACTGCACGCAAGGCCATAAACAGTGTCGGTTGGAAGTGCTATAACATCTCCCATTTCTAGGTAATGTTTAGCTGAATCCAATGCAGTTGTACAATTAGTTTGGTATATCTTCTCAACCATTTTTCCAGCAATGTTGCGCAATTGCCTTAATGATTTTGAAATTGTATTTATATGAATTTTAATAGAAGTCATTAGTTTTCATGGAATTTAATCCCTCCAAGTGTGAGAACACAATTGATTACAACATCTGAAGAAAGTGGTCATAGGTTCATCGGCAGATCGTGTCTGCAATTGCATGAAGTAAGCGCGCTTGTGATAGCAAGCCGGGCAATCGGCGTCTGTTGAATCTACGTTTTCCCAGGCAGCAGCTCCTCCCATTACATGATCCACCTCCTTGACGATAAATAATTTTATTTAGTTAGAAAGGGTAGATTGAGGTTATATGACTTACCTTTAATTGTGGATATGTTCTCGTTGAAATTTTTTTATTTATATTACAAATGTATGGGCATGTGTTGCATGAGAAACGAAGGCCGTTTGTATCTTCTTCAACCATCAAAATGTTACCACACGTTGGACAAAACAAAAGCATACTTAAAATAAGACCAACTCATTTATTATATTTTATTACTGGATTTTCAAACTATCGCAATTTTTTAGAATTAAAACGCTTGAAATTTCTGCAACACGGCAAAACCAAAGTCGGTGGGACCTGCATGCAATTTGAAGTGTCAGAAATGTCATTGGCCGCGTTCGGATACGTAACCAAAGGTATCTGGATTTGTTCGTGTAGTTGTAATGCCTAAAGGCTTAACTACATAGGCCTACTTTTGTACAAAAGTGAGAAATAAATAAGGGTATTCATGCAACGTCGGAAAATCATCGTAAACGTCGTAAGCATCGGAAAGTTTACGACGTCGTAAACGAACTGTCACAATTTGTATGAAAATTCTTTTACGATAAATCGTAAACTTTCCCACACAAATTTGTGTCGTAAACGTCGTAAATGAAAGTATAGTAAACGTGGAAAACTCTATAAAAGTATTATGACATTTTATGTATCAAAATTTGACAACAACAAATATTTCAGTAAAAGTTAGACCGCACACAACTGCAGCGGAACTGCACTTCACGACGCGGCAAAATATTATTTGTATGAAATAGTATGAGGTATATCGCACTAAGCGGCAACTGAACTTCATAAAATTTCATACAAATTATTGTGAATCGCAGTTCCGCCTAGTGCGGTCTAACCTTAACACAGAGCATTTTTAATTATTTTTTTCAAACGCTTAAACAAAATAAATTAAATCCGCCGAATTTGTTCAACGCATCATAATGCAATTAGATAAAGGGGCGTTCATGAAACGTGTGTCAGAAACTTTACGATTTTACGACGTCGGACAGTTTCCGACGTTGCATGAATACCCTTAATATCTATTCTGAAGACACCTGTTTGTAAGAAAGCAATGGAAAATTGTGCTTTAATTTATGTGTCAGAACAATTTTCGTATGTTTTTTTGCAAGCATGTTACCTTAGCGAGTATTTTAATTTCTCACTTTTGTACAAAAGTATGTCTATGTAGTTAATGTTTAAGGAAAAACCAGCTGACGAACCAAACAGCCGATGTCAAAAAGAAATTTAATACTACGTTTCCACCAACCACTAAACCGAGATTTTGGTAATGAGATTTGTTTGGTGTTTCCACTGCACAAAAAGAGGATTATGGCAAAACATTCAAATGATGTTTCATTTTTTTGATATGAAGTGGAAGTGAGATACATAGTTTTTGTTTACATTTCCATCTGTCAATAAACGAAAATAGGTCGGTTCCATAATTATTCTTCGAAAAAAAAGTTTGTTTGATTTGACAAACAAATGTTTCCAAGTAGATTTGGTTGAGTTTTATTTGAAATCTTCATTTGAGGAGATTAAAATTTGTATGGTAAATCTTGTAGATTTCAAGGAGATTTGTGATAATCTTGCTAAATCTTGGTTTAGTGTCTGGTGGAAACGTAGTATAGATAGGTTCGTATCCATATAGGTTTTCGAACGTATTGGTTGTTTTTAACATTTCGCATGGGGATACAAACGTTTACCAAAATTTTTCGGATAGGTTGGATGGACCCCTTTGACACAAGGAAACTGAGTTGCCGGCGGCTTTTAGTTTCTAGGCCAGAAGGGAGTAAAAGGAAGATACAAAATTTCCCCTCACACCCTTCTCGCCAACAAACTAGCCAGTTTCTGGCAACTCAGTTTCCTTGTATGAAAGCCGTCATAGCTATCCAACAGCAAAAGCTGTTTTGTAATCCACTGTAATTTTACACGGGATTACAACAACACGAATTTTTCAGTACTTTATTTTCAGATGGAGCTTCTGATTGGCCAGCTGTCATAAAAAGTTAGCTAACATTCCGTTATGTTTAATGAAGTTTATACGTTTCATCTGAATTTTCAGCAAGAAATTTCTATCTGAAAATTCAGCTGACAGCTTTTCTATACAAAAACAAGGTCCTCCATACAAAACTGACATTTCATATAATTTTGCGTTCAACGAAGAAAATTAAGTACTTTATTTTCAGTAGTTGTCAAATTTTGCATTGAATGCGCCCAATGTATAACAAATATGAATTAAAATCTTTTATCACAAATTGTCTTTTATGACTCATAACATATTCAGATTACAGGCCGACTCCACAGGCCATACAGATGTTCAACATCACAACCATGATCAAAACGATGAATTTTTACTCACACACTCACTGGGCAAATTATGTCATGTCGTTCATTAACCTTTTACTACTACTTCTATCTTTTGAAACAAAATAATTGGGCGCATTCAATGCAAAATTTGACAACTGCTAAAAATAAAGTACTTAATTTTTTGTCGTTGAACGTTAAATTATATGAAATGTCAGTTTTGTATGGAGAGCCTTTTTTTGTATAGAAAAGCTGTCAGCTGAAATTTTAGTTGGGAATTTCTTGCTGAAAATTCAGATGAAACTTCACTAAACGTAACTGAATGGCCCACTGATCTCTATAGTACACTGGATAGCGTATTCGTACAAAGAGGTTGACTCCCTTTGAAGAACTGTTATAGTTGAGCTGGCTTTTTTTGTATTACAGTATATAACAATATAACAAAATAAAGAGTGCCTGCTAGGGATGAGCGACATTGAAAAAATATCGATGTCAACATCGAAGAAGCAAAATCGGTGGCATAAATTATGGAATCAGAAAAATCGTTTTTAACATCGATATTTGTTAATATATTTATTTAATAATAAAATCAAGTTCAAAAATCGATTAAAAATACATTTTATAATAGAGGTTAGTCCGCACTGCAGCAGAACTGCGATTCACAATAGTTTGTATGAAATTTTACGAAGTTCAGTTGCCGCTTACTGTGATATAGCTCATACAATTTTATGCAAATAATGTTTTGCCACACCGTGAAATGTAGTTCCGCTGCAGTTGTGTGCGGTCTAACCTTATGTTCATAATACCTTTATTGTTTCGAAAATTGTAGCGATAGTTTTGAACGTCATTTTTTCGATTTCGACAAATACAAGATGTTTTTGATTCTTGATCATCGATCTTAAAACTTATTTTGCATGTATGAACATCTTAAGTCGTAGGTAAAAAATTCTTGTGAATACGGCGTCTTTCCTTTCTGAACATCGATGATTTTAATGTTTAAACATCGATGTTAATTTTTTTAACGTGAATGAACGCCTAAAGCCAACCACTTGTCTCATGTACTGTTGCTATCGCGATAATGTTATTCATATCCATAGAACCACATTTGGCTCGTATGAAGTGTGGTTGTGTGGGTGTATATTATATGGACTGACAGCGACACACGACTCACCGGCTTAACAAGTCTTATATACAAAATATCATTTGTAAACGGTGCCTTTAGCTTTCTGAACATTTTTGCAGATCCAGATAGAATTGGACCTAAAAAACGACATCTTAATTAACGTGAATACAACGTATATAAACAAAGCCAAGTTCAGATAATTTTCGGTTCTTAACTTAAGTCCAAATAGAAAAAGTACTCTACCAAATCGAATTACCATTTTGCTATGGATAGTTTCTTTGGAAATGTCAAATTATCTGAGCCAACCAATCATAATACTTTTTATAAATAAAAAAAGGGCAATCATTATTTTATAAATTATTTTCTTTTTTCTGATAAGTGATTTAAAATTGGGTTTTTTCTTTTTATTTTACATTTTTGTTTAGTGTACATGACAATCGAAGATTGAGCAAATTTGATGGAAGCAATATAGCGGTTGTAATATTTTTTTTTTCTAAGCATGAGGTCATAGACAAAATATTTCAAATGCTTAAAGGCAAAATAAAATATAATTATGAATTATTTTGCAATTTGTTAGCTATTTTAAATGCGATGTGCTCAATCTTAACATCGATGTTGGGATGTTTCACATGTTTTAACAACGATGTTTTTTCGTCTAACATCGGTGTTTTCCCAACATCGATTAACAAAGCTCATCCCTAGCTGCCTGCTGTCAAATGAACATAAAACTACACAAATGCTTAACACACTTTTCAACTCCAAGGAAGTTGAAAGAAGATTCTTCGTTTGTCTTGCGATCCGAGTAGACGTGAGTTACTTGTTGTGCATAAAGAAAAAAATAAAGAATTTATAACATTAAAGTGAATAATCGAATTAAAAAGGTCAAAGGACACCATTAAATCTACAAAATAAAAGAAATAAAGATTTCCTTTTACTGAACATTCCAATTAATCAATTGAAAGTAACTAAAATTGGCAATTCCCTCATGGAGGGGAACGAAAAACCGAAACCGTTACCAAGCCAAGAGGTAACGGATGATGAAGTACCGTTTCATCATCAAAATACAGCAATAATGCCGGCGTCTCAAGCCGAAGACATGATTTTCCAAGAAACTGACGATTATATTAATCAATTCCTTGCTCTTCCTAATCGAAATTCACTGGACATACTAAACAAAAACCAGACCAGACAAAGAACTGGTTCATATCCTGAATTAACTCCGCAAAGAATGGAAGCGGCTCACAATCTAATGGAGCTAGGCTCTCAAAATTATAACGAAAGCGAAACAAAATCAAGACGGTTGGAAAAAAGTCCCAGCCAAAAAAAGAAGACCGAATTCGAGGACCTCTTCGAGAAGCAGAGACCCTTCACCTCAAAGGACTGATGACAACAGATTCAAACTATGAGACAACATGGTAATATTAAGTAGTGGTAAGTCTCAAAATAACGAGAATAATCAAAATAAGTCTGTAAAATTAGTTGAAATTGACAAGATAAAAAATAAATTTTACCCCCCTATAATATTATATATAGCTAATATTAAAAAACTTGTACAAGACTTAAAGGAATCTATACCTGAACTTCAGGTCAAAGTTATTAATGTTAATCGCTCTAAGAGCAAACTTTTTGTTGATGATGTTGGGGCACACTCCAAACTAATGGAGATCCTTAGGGAGGCCCACTCATTCACTCCTAAAGAACTTAAACGAGTAAATCTTATCCTAAGAGGACTAAACTTCCAATACAGCGAAGATGAAATAAAAGCGGAAATCGAAGCCGTAGTACCAAATGTGATAGAGTCTGTCTCAAGATTCGGAACTTTACGTTCCAAATAAGAACAATTTGACTACAATTTGTTTTTAGTAAAACTCTTGCCAAATAAAGAGGCAAAAGAAATTATGCATATAAAATATATTTGCTACTCAAAAATTACTTGGGAGAGACCGAGAGGAAACAAGGGGGTGATGCAATGCAGGCGATGCCAGGCTTTTGGTCACCTGGCAAAAAACTGTGCCCGTAAGTACAATTGTGTAAAATGTGACGGTGGCCATAAGCCGGGTGATTGCACACTAAAAAAAAACAGAGGACTCCATACCATATTGCTTTAACTGTAAAACGTTTGACCACCCAGCTAATTACAAAGGTTGCCCTTTTTAAGAGTGGTACATGAGCAACCGGAGAGCTCTAATAAAGGGAGCATTAGAAAAAAAGAGAAACAAGGACAAGTTTTGTCCAAAAGACAATAAATAACACATCAAAAACTTCATATGCAGATCACTTTAAAAAGAACTCTCCAGTTGCTCAACCTCAAACTGTAAGGACCACCTCAAATATAGGGGAGCAGGGTACGTTGACTGAGTTTTTTGAACTTTCTAAGGAATTGTTCGGATATAGTGTGTCTGATCTAATGACAAAGATCAAAAATTTCTTACAAAACATAAAAAAGTCAGGCTCAATCGAAGAGACAAGATTGGCCTATTTGGGGCTTCTTAATGAAGTCCTAATTTCACAATCGAAATAATGGCATTTTAAATCCTAAGCCATAACGTTGGGTCCCTTATAGAGCATTCAAGAAGAATTGAATCTCTTAGAATTCTTCTAGATCACAAAGTAAATGTAGCGTTTATTCAAAAAACTCACCTCAATGAGAAGCCTAAAGTCTTTTTGGACTCATATGCATTCATTAGGAATGATAACCAACAGGGAGTAGCAATAGCTATCAAACAAAACATTCAGTTTAAAAAAGTTGAATCTAAAAATATTAACATTCTATGCAATCTTATCTCGGTAGAATATCTATTTAACGGTTTGAAAAAACATATACTATTAGGTTCAATCTATATTCCATCAGGAATGGCTTCTTCATACTTAATGGAAGAACTTAATAAAATTAATCAGCTAACAGACTCATACGATGGATGTGTGCTGGGAGGGGACCTTAATGGAAGAAACCCACTTTGGGGAGATAGCGTCACGAACATAAATGGTAATGGTTTGGAAAAATGGCGTACTAATCCAGATTGCAATTTTACAAATTTAACAACTGACTGTCCTACGTATCCAAGGACTTCATTTTACTTGGACCAATTTTTAATATCTAATGACATTATTGATACAGTCATGACATTATTGATACTTATTAAATGGTAATGGTTTGGAAAAATGGCGTACTAATCCAGATTGCAATTTTACAAATTTAACAACTGACTGTCCTACGTGTCCAAGGACTTCATCTTACTTGGACCAATTTTTAATATCTAATGACATTATTGATACAGTCAATCCAAATTGTTATATCAAAGCTCTACCATCCTTTTCTGACCATCTACCAATTCTCCTTGACATCAATTTGTGTCTGAAGCGGAAATTTCATTAAGCGATCCTCCCATTGTAAGATCTTTTAAAAAAAACAATTGGAATAGGTTCGAAAATAATCTGGATGCAGAGTTAGAACTTATTAAACCATCCCCATGTACCACCATGCCAAATTCTGAAATAGACCGAACCATCAAAAACTTCAACTCAGTATTGTTTTCAGCAATTGAATCTAATTCAAGAATGATTGCACCCACAATAAAGAAATATGCCCTGTTACCAGAAAATATCAAAATCCTTTCTAATCATAAGAATAAATGGCAAAAACAACTGAAAATATATTCCCAACAGTTATAACAGAATATCTAATGACTATAAGGAACTATCTTGCAGAATTTCTCTGCTTAGGGAAATAATAAAAGAAAAAGTAGCCAATTGAATAAACGAGCAACTTAAAAAGAGATTGGCAAACATCAAAACAGGCCCACAAGCACATAAAAGCATCTATAGGATATAGGAAAAACTAAAAAATTCAACTGTCAAAAAATCATAGTCAATAACATCACAATAACTGAAGAAGAGGGTAAGGTCAAAGTTTTTGAACATTATTTCAAAGAATCTTATAATAACACCGAAGCAATAAACCAAGATAGCAAATTTTCTAAACAAATTAAAAATAAAATTGAACTAGCAGGGAATTCAATGCCGGATAAAATATTCTTGTTTGGAAATGATAACTCAGCTCTTTCCCCAATAGCCCCATAAATGTTTACCTCTACAACAGAGATTGCTTCTATTATTAAAAACCTTAACGGTAAAAAATCAGCAGGACCGGATAATATTTCGAATTGCATTCTTAAAAAAATTTCAAGAATGCCAATAGAATCTCTTACTATTATAATAAACAACTGTCTAAACAATGGGTACTTTCCACTCGAGTGGAAAGTTGCCAGATTGTTTCCAGTAAAGAAAAATAATAATTCCTTTGAACTTAACAACTTCAGACCCATATATGCTCTCTAATGTAGGAAAAATACTGGAACGAGTAATCTGTATAAAAATGGATAGACACATAGATAATTCTTTTGATTTTATTTCTGATCTCCAATTCGGATTCAAAAAAGAACACTCTACCTCTCATGCTTTAATAAAGATCCACAATGACATAACGGTTAACTTAAGAGATAAAAAATATACTGTATGGCTTGTTGTCTGGACGTAGAAAAGGCGTTCGATAGCGTTTGGGTTGAAGGGCTTCTAATCAAACTGCTTGAAATCGGGTTTCCACCTGAAATATTCAAAATACTTCTCAGTTTTCTTTCTGCTAGAACCTTCTTCGTAATGCTTCAGACACTAAAATCCAACTTAATTAAAACATCACGAGGGGTCCCCCAAGGATCAGTGCTGGGCCCAAGGCTATATAACATATTCATGTACGACTTCCCACATGTAATGACATACCCGAATGCATCAGATACAAAAGGTATTTTATTTGCTGATGATACAATTGTTCTGGCTCATGCCGACTACCCTTATGATGCTCTGTGCAACCAAACCTACTGAATTTTCAATCCTCATGCAAGAAAAAAAAAAGAAACATGCTAACACCGTATTTAAGACATAAAAGTTTAAAAAGAAACACAAAACTTCTCTTTTATAAAACGATCATAAGACCCATTATACTGTACGCATTCCCTTGCTGGTTCTCCATTTCACCAACGGTGGCGAAAAAATTGGAGATTCTAGAAAGAAACATTTTAAGGTACTGTATAAACAAAAATTTCAAAACAAGAACTAAAAAATTCTCAAATAAATACGTTTATAATGAGACTAAAGTCGTCCCTCTTATGACTTACGCTTTCAACTTGATGAAAAAATTTACCAACAAAATGAGCTGGGCTAAAAATAGCCTAATGTATGATATATATCATCAATAAAAGACCATCTCATGGCAGAACTCATTGTATCTTTTCCCAATAGGTATTGAGTTGGAGAACCAGGGATTAGATTTGGAGTGTGCCCTACCTTCCTTCTACCAACTGTCCAATGACAAAATCGTGGCTGACAAAAGTTAAAAATATTGAGTTGTTGCGCTGCTCCCTGACATACTATTCTGGTTTTGTCATCTCTTAGTGCACTTTATAGTGGACGATGAGAGGGTTATTTCCGGGTGGTGTATCGGGGGGTAGCGCATTACAAACATAACATTAAGAAATAATTAGCTTAAGAGAAAATGTATAATACTAATTACTGAAAAATTACTATTATTACTAAAAACTAAACAAATAACGAACTGAAATACTTTAGAAAATTGTAATTTTTTTTGCTCCTGCTTAAAGGTAAGACCGCACACAACTGCAGTGGAACTACACTTCACGACGCGGCAAAACATTATTTGTATGAAATTGTATGAGCTAAATCGCACTAAGCGGCAACTGAACTTCATAAAATTTCATACAAATAATTGTGAATCGCAGTTCCGCTGCAGTGCAGTTCCGCCTAGTGCGGTCTAACCTTAAGTGAAAACAAAACAAAACGATTTGTAAAAGAAACTTTATTATTGTGAACATACAAAATCTTTGAACCAGCTGACAAAGAAAAAAGAATACTTTCATACAAATTGAAAAAAAAAATCAAATAAACCTATTCAAAACACACAATATTGATGTAACCAATTATAAAACACTGGTAAATTCCATTTATTTAAAGTACAAAGTCAAAATATATCTGACAGATAAACATTGTGATTATTTCAGCTAAAGGTTCCTAGAGTTTCACTAATATAGTGGATCTCCTTTATCATAGGTTAGTTTTAAGTTAGGTTAAGTTTTTCATGACTAAAACGTCAAAAATAATTGTGAAATAACTCCATGAGCAAGAGTTTCCTAAAAGTGTAAAAAGTACAGCTATGGAAGCATATGTCATTAAAACAAGAGGACCATATATAACAGTCGTCAATGTATCCTAGAGTAAGAATGAGATAAATGTATTTTATGTAAAATAAAAAGAAAAGACTCAATAAAAATTGAATTGAATTGAAGTTGAAAGAAACACTAAAATGCTAATGTACAAAACTCTAGTTCGCCCACTTCTATCCTACGGGTTTCTTTTGTGGTTTTATATAACCCCCAATGTAGCACGCGAGCTCCAAACTTTTGAAAGAAAGGTTCTTTGAAAATGTATTTCCAAGTCCCGTAGTCCCTCTGGAAGATGGTATAGCAATAGATTAATATACGAGGATTTAAAAATCACACCACTACTAAATTACCACACTATCCTGGCCAGAAAAAGGATTTCTATGCTACAACACCATGATAACCCTGTCCTCCGCAGTATAAATACGAGTAACATCGATTTCTCGATCTCCGATAGATACTACCTATCTCCTATCAGTATTCTCAGTGAGGAGTCTGACCCGGTGTTCCGCCTTCTTGATGACGACAACCTTTTTCTCGCTCCCTTTTACCAAAAAAATCTCTTGACTAACTACAGAGGCTAACTTCCCATCTCTTAAAGTCAGTGCATAAAAACATAATCATTCCATAAAACAATCAAAAATAACTGAATGTACTAGTAAAGTATCAATTTATCAATTTTTCTTTATTTCAACCACAAGTTATCTTCAATGTAAAACTTTGGCAGCAATAATCAATAAAAATAGAATAAATTAATTAACCACAATTAACAAAATTAGAAAGACACAATTCTAAAATCATTTTAACTAAATTGTGAAACCGACAAACTTGCTCGTATAAAAACAAACTCTATAAAGGAAAAAAATTTGTATGTATGGTGTTAAAGTATCTAGTATCTATAATAATACATACAATTATGCTTCACTACCTTGTTCTTAATAAAACAATTCAACTACATCTATGTAAAGCTTTGACAGTTAAAGAAATTAAAAAAAGGGAAAAAAAATATATATATTTGTGTAAACATTGTCCACACTTTCACTCAACTGCAAAATATCAATTTAAATGGCTATCTTCCTTGCTCTGTATACACGTATCTTGTATCTAGGCGGAGTAGACCTTCTGTCGTCTCTGATTTTTGTTTACATTTGTCTCTTTCCATTGTTACTTCCCAATCCCCTTTTTCCTTTTATTCTAGGTTAAGTCATTTTTTCTGTTTGTAATTCTAAAGCCTTAACTACATAGACCTACTTTTGTACAAAAGTACAAAAGTGAGAAATTAAAATGCTCACTAAAGAAACATGCTTGTAAGAAACCAAACGAAAATTGTTCTGACACATAATTAAACCACCATGCACAATTTTCCATTGTTTTTTTTTTTGCAATCAGGTGTCTTCAGAATAGATATTTATTTCTCACTTTTGTACAAAAGTAGGCCTATGTAGTTAAGCCTTAATGGTCTTTATTGAGTGGACACATACTTATTGATACTGTGAACTATTTGGAATTAAATTTTAACTGTCGAGCTAAATAACAAAAGCTTTTTGAAAAATTAAAAATATGTATAGCCAGACCAAGTCTAAGTCGGCAAAACTAGTATAAGTGAAAACAATAAACTGTAATAAAATCTTAATGTAAAGCTAACTAAAACCTCAATATAAATTACTACTACTACTACTACACAATGGCTGCGTTCGGGTACGTCGCAAAAGGTATCTAGATTTGTTCGTGTTGTTGTAATTAGCTTCGTTTTGTTGAAATTAACTCATTTGAGAACGAGAATTTGTATAGGAAATGAGGTAGTTTCGGATCTGATTTGGAAATTTTCAACGAAATTACCACATTTGGCCCAGTGAAAACGTAGTATAAGGCATTACAACAACACGAACAAATCCAGATACCTTTGTATGCGTATCCGAATGCGGCCATTGATTAGTGAACGAGGCCAATACTTTTTTTTTGTGACTGGAAGACGTCAAATAGTTGACTTGGCGCGTACTTGTCCTCTTCAATTGGAGTCAAACAAAACTGTTATATTTGAAAGGAATACACTATGTCCCGGTCTACATTGAACGATTTTTCCAGTGCCGATCTTTTGTTCGTAGGTGAAGGGAGTGAAAAGTGAGGGGTAGGGATCAAATCGTTTGTACCACAAAACGATTTATCCAGTTTGTTTATGTTCTCTTTCGCCCTCTTTCCAGTTTTTTGTGTGTGTTCGGTGTCAGTGTGCCATTGGGTTGATGGTGTGAGTGAATATCAATGCAAAATGAAGAGCACAGAAATAAAAAAATGAAGAAGACAAAGAAAAAATCTCATGGAAAAAATCGTTCTGTGTGTACATTTCACACGATTTCTGGAAAAATCTTCGTGGAAATATCGGGCAATGTAGATCGGGGGCCTATTTCTCCGCTACTACATCAGCTACAATGTAGTAGTATAACAGTTGTATTACATCATTTCTGTTTCAAACATACATTGGTTTTTCAGGTGTAGTACATTGGAAAAATGTATGATTCTGTTTCACAGCTTTTGATACTACATTGTTGTAGTACAACTTACTGTAATTTTTTTTTACATTTTCACAATAAAAATATTTGCTGTGATTGCTGTAGCGGAATAAAATTGCTGCATTTAAAAGAAAATATACGAATGTAAGTATTTTTTTTTTTGTAATTAAACATAAGAAATTCAAAAAATGGATGATTTATCTTTTGATTTTTGTATAGTCGGTGAAAATTGATTCGTTGTAAATACACTTTTGGTCTTCCTTCTTCGAAAATATTTGTATCGAAATCCATTTTTTATTTTATTTTATTTATTTGTGTCTCTTCAAAGTTCAAATATCTCACTTCTAAAAAAAAACAATATAAATGGCCTCATTCACGTTGAACTGAGATATGTTATCTCGAACAATTCAACGTAAAATCTAAATTTGAAGTCAGCTGTTGTTGACATTTCTCTTCAGACGTTCTAAATATATATTTTGCCTTCTTTGAACTCTTAAGGCAAGACCGCACTTAACTTCAGCGGAACTACACTTCACGACGCGGCAAATAATTATTATTTGTATAAAATTGTATGAACTATTTTGCACTAAGCGGCACCTGAACTTCTCACAATTTCATACGAATCCGTCTGAAGTGTAGTTCCGCTTCAGTGCAGTTCCGTCGAGTGCGGTCTAACCTTTATATTGAATTCGAAATCATCATCAAAAATATTAAAAATCTCAAAATCCATTATTTTTTATTATTAATATTCTTTCGTTATTTTGACGTTCATGGATTTTGGGTTATTTTGTGATAAAAAAAAGTTTTTTTAATCACTTCATTCTCAAATATACTCGTATAAAAATTATACTCGATTACGATAAACTATTATCCAATTCAATCACTTTTATTCAAATCGTTTTTTGCTAACTTATTGTGGACAGATGCATACAAAAAATCCGAGCCAGTGAAAGAGAACCGTTAAGAAGATGAACATGTTCGTCTTCATTTCTGCATTATGGCACTTTCCTGTAATGCAGAAACGATGTTCTTCTGCATTTTGATCTTTTCTCTCTATCTAACAATTATACATTTTGTATTTGGCATCCCTTTTTTTTGCAGAAACCAAATGCAGATACATGTACATCCACCATTAAAGACGAAAGACGAAACAACAGAAAAAACGAATGGTGTAGTCGGGGTCTAGGTCTACATCATCCAGCTACATCATACAACTCTTCCAGTGGGATATGTGAAACAGAAAAATGTAGCTGGTGTAGTTGTAGAAAGTAGTTGTATGATGTAGTTGATGTAACTGATGTAGTAGCGCTGAAATAGGCCCCAGGGCCTTGTCAATCTCATTTTTCTGAACATGTCTAATGTTTCTGCCTGAAAATTCTGAAATCTCTGAAACCTAAACTGGCTTTTTATGAACTCGGCTTCTCCGAACTACAACTACAAAAGCGTAATTTCAAATTTAAAATCTACCCCAAACCTTAAAGCGCAATAATCTTTAAAAAAAAGGTAATAAAAATAAAAGTTACGAATTGGTCTTTCAATCTTTAACAATGGCTCAACTAATAAACACAAAAGTTGACGACGCTATACAGAGTTTAATAAAGACAGCAGAACTAGCTGCTCAGTATGGCGGCAATGGTATGTAAAATCGTAGTTTTCAAGCAAAACCAAAAATTAACTTTGAGCTTAAATATTTACCCAGAACAAAAAAATCCAGAAATATTCGGTAAACTGATCGAACAACTTATAAACATAAAAAACGATGTTAAAAAAGCCAACAGAGCTTCCGAAATTGCAAAAGATAAGCAATCAATCGCAGACTACGATAGTGTAATTATTTTTAAAGTCGGAATCCATTCAGCATTCAAGTAATTTTTAACATAACTTTTTCTTTAGACATTTTTACATGAATTGAATAAACAGCCAAAATGCAAGCCTAAAAGCACCGATGAATACAAGCGTATTATGGAAGAGATTGGAACTCTTCTGTCCATGAATATGGAAGCCGTGGCTTCTACCAGCGTTGTAGAAGGCGATGATTTCCAAATGGAGATCGAAATATCTGACATAGATCCTTTAACGAAGCGTCGAATGACACATCCTGTTAAAAACAGTGTTTGTGGACATTATTACGAAAAATCAACAATTCTTGAGTCTATTCAAGTGAATCCAAGACTGAGGTTAGTTAATTACAAATCAAGTTTCAAATTGTTAGTTAACCATGTTCACTTTAAAACGTCATTCACCACAACAGGTGCCCAATAGCAGGCTGTGGAAACAACCAGTTTGTACAAAAAGCCCACCTTGTCGAAGATCCAATTTTCAGAATGAAGCTTCAAAGAAGAAACGAAGAAAATTGAGCAGTCATTAAGGTTTTATTTCTTTCTCAAAAAAAAAAAAAAACAAAATACAGTAATAAAATAAATGAATGCCTAAATCCATTAAGAGTTAGACGGTCTCCTTTTATCAGTCACTCGGTGAGATATTCTGTGCGGCACTAATAAGAGTATCATGAATGTCCTTGGCAGATTGAACATGACCACGAACAGTGCTTAAGTATTGAGGGTAAGACATGGGTCCATTCGTATTATCTGGAGGCATGCATGGATCAACCCGCACAGCAGTTACTGCTCCCGGAAGGTAATGCTGTGCCGATGATAGTTGCTGAACACACTGGATAGCTGTTTTAAGGTGCAACTCTATTTGGTCGCAATAAGAATAGAAATCTTCAAGGTGTTTGTCAAATCGTGCCGGGTTACTGGTGTCTCGCTTGAGTGTGTCGGCCAAATTATTCTGTTGCAGCGATACAGCCCCATGCTTGAAAGTAAGAGATAAAGATTCCCTCAAAGGGCCGAACAGGCTTTTGACTTTCGATATATTGTCTATTTTCTCTGCTTGTTGTTGTTGCTGCTGCTGTTGTTGTTGAGGAGTAGTTTGCTGCATTTGCTGCGGGGCCATCACGCCTTGCATTTGCTGAGCTTGTTGCGGAGAAGCTTGTTGCATCATTACAGGTGATACTCCAGCGGGCATCATTTGCCCACCCATTCCCGGTTGAGGCATCCCGTGCATATTCATTTTAGCGATTAAATAAAAGATGAGATCCAATAAATTGAAATTTTTTCTTTTGGGAAATTGCAATACAAACTGAGGTGACAGATAAATTTGAGTGATGCCAAGTTTTCATTTAACCACGTTCACGTTTCTGAGATCACAATACCGCTTCAACATGCCGGTGATGCGGGCCCAGAATGAAAAACCTAAGGGGGAGTACACATTTCAAATCAGTTTGACGTCAAACTTCAACCAATACCAAAACAAACTCCAGAACAACAAATTTGTTTGTCAGAATGTGTACACTATCGAACGTTAACAAATTTGTCAATCAACACGAGTTTCGACTATTTCGGGTTGGTTCAGCAGCCAAAAAACTCTGACGCAAGAACCACACCTATGTCCCGATCTACATAGCCCGATTTTTCCACGAAGATTTTTCCAGAAATCGTGTGAAATGTACACACAGAACGATTTTTTCCATAAGATTTTTTCCTTGTCTTCTTCATTTTTGTATTGCTGTGCTCTTCATGTTTCATTGAGATGCACTCACACCATCAAACGAACGGCACACTGACACCGAACACACACAAAAAAATGGAAAGAAGACGAGAAAGAACATAAACAGACTGGAAAAATCGTTCGAGTTTTGTGGTACAAACGATTTGATCCCTACCCCTCACTTTTCACTCCCTTCACCTACGAACAAAAGATCGGCACTGGAAAAATCGTGCGGTACTTCAATTTCGACCGTCTTCGCTTTAGGTTATTCTCAAAAGCGAAAGTGGAAGAAAGGGATCCTTCCAGTTTTCTTATTTTAATGTCAAATATTTCCAGCCCACTTCCATTTTTACTTCCACTCCCTCAATTTTTCTAAAATAAATTCCATTTTTACTTCCAATTCTCAATTTTTCCAAACAAAAATAACAGTTGTTCTTAAATGAACCAAATAAGTGTGATTTAAAATGATTATGTTAAGAAGGAAGATAAATTTGCAAATT
Source organism: Melangyna quadrimaculata (assembly GCA_949320155.1). Taxonomy (NCBI): domain Eukaryota; kingdom Metazoa; phylum Arthropoda; class Insecta; order Diptera; family Syrphidae; genus Melangyna; species Melangyna quadrimaculata. Next base: position 62,236,946 of record OX439485.1, read on the forward strand.
AATTTTTTTTTTTGCATTTTTGTTTTCAATTCGCCATCAATCTGTCACATAGAAACCTATCGCTTTCATACAAAAAATGGAAAGCGAAAGCGCTTTTGGGAATAAGAAATTGCAAATCCGCCATTAAAAGCGATCCGCCGCGCTTTCTAGAATAGGCCCCCTCAGTTTTTTGTGTATTCGTTGCATTGTATATAAAAAGGTCTAAAAGTAAAAGGTCTCAGCAATGTTTTCTAATATTCAATAATAATGAATTGCTTTTTTGGCGAATTTTAAGATTAAGTGGGCAAGATGTCAAAAGTATTTTTAACTCCATTGAATCATTGGTTAAACGCATTGCTCCTTTATCTTGGAAGTAAACAAAAGTCGAGTTTTCCAATTTTTAATTACAAAAGAGTTTATTTTATATTCTAAATATCTGTTTTTATCACTATTCACTATCCAGAAAAAATTGTAAACTAATTGATAAAATGGAAAATGTATTAATATAATTTTACATTTTACAAATAACATTAAATTAAATGTAAAAGTGCTTTCAAGTCTGGTTCGATAGATGGAATTTTTATTATAATGATAACACAAACATACATAGAAATCGAGTTCTTAACCAGAAACAAAAAACGAAATAAAAAATTGACCTGACTTCGCTTCTCACTGGACATAAAAATATATGCTTTCTTTGCTCTAAAAAAAAATTAAATTAAATGGAAAGCACATCCTTAAATGAGCGGTTTAATAGAAAACCAGTGTCCAACAATGATTAATATACTATTTCACTCGATTTATGGAACTTATTGTTTTTAAAACTTAATTGATTGGATGTTTTTCTTACAACTCTATTTTCTTCACGTTTCCGCTACGATCGTAGCCAATTAATTCTGTGGTTGCGTGTTTGGCAATGTACTTGAGGAAATCAGCGACTTCTCGGCCTTCATTGTACGAAACTGGTTTGTCTTTACTGTCCTTAGGAAGCCAGAATAGAGTTGGAAAACCACGTACGTTAAATGTTGGTGGAACATCGTTAGCGGTGGCATCCATTTTTACAATGGCAACGTCTTCGCCTTGCAATTTGTCGGCAAGTTCTTCGTAGATGGGAGTGAGCTTCTTGCAGTGGCCACACCATGGTGCATAGAACTCAATAAGTGTATCTTTATTGTTATTAATTACGAGATCATCAAAGTTCTTGGCTACGGCCACCTTAACTGGAGCATCATTATTCTCTGGGATTGGTTCTGACTTAATGTAGGGTTCCAACTCTCCATCAATCAATTTTTGAGCAAAAGCTTGCAAGTTTTCAACGGAGAACTCGTCCTTCATGGTGTATTTCAAACCTTTTTCGTCACGAGCTAGGAGGACTGGCTTATCACCAACGAAATCGTAACCGTACTCATTCAATTCGTGTTGGAATTCATCTTTAGCAGCAATGGCAAAGTTCAACTGTCCAACAAATTCCTTAGCAACCTTGAGAACACGATTTCTCCAGTAATTTGTGCCCTTAGGGTTCTTGGCGTAATCAACGGAATAGTAGGCAGTGATTATAGGGTTTTTGAAGTCATTGGCAACGTCTTGGGTCTTGTGACCAACCAAACCGTGGCTGTAAAAAATTTCAATCAAATTTTCTCCCATCAAGTTTAATTTTATATAAAACTTACAAGTTCTCTTTGATGAAATTTGTCAAATCTAACTCAGAAGAGCCATCGAACTTCACGGAAGATGGTTCAAATTTGTTTGCCAAATGTGGTGCACGGAACAGAATGATGGCATCACTATAGAATTATAAGCAATATTGATTAGAAATTAGGAAAAGAATGTACATCACAATTAACTTACGTTTCGCCTTGTTTGTCTAGAACAGTCTTTGCACTGGAATGTCCAAAACGGTACTTCTCCCTCATTTTGTCAGCAAATTTAGTGAAAATATTTTTCACCTTTGAGTCCTTTTCAAAGAAACCAAATATTGCAGATTCCTTAGCGCTTAAAAATTTGTCGAATTCTTCAACACTGACGATGTCCTTGGAGCTGGGGCCAACTTGTGCACGCATAAATTTGGCAATGCCGGCTGCTTCGCGTGGGCCGTTATAATCTTGAGAAACTTCTCCATTGCGGAAGATCTTCAGAGTGGGATATCCACTTACCGAGAACTTATTACAAGATTCCTTTCCACCTTCGGTACAATCAACTTTAGCAAGTGCAATTGGTGGATCATCACCACGAAGTAATTCAGCAGCTTTGGCATATTCGGGTTTCAGTCTTTTGCAGTGGCCACACCTGAAAAAGAAAACAAAATCATACAATATTATGTATATACACAAATCATACTCATAAGTAAATATACTGGTATGTGCATTAAAAAAAGAGGCATTAATTTCTTCACAAATTAACCCTTTTTTATGAAAACCCTCAGAATTTTAAATAGAAGATCCTACCATAGGACGACCAACCCTAGTCGATACTAGATAATATTATATAGTTTTGTCTAATCAAGGAATTTGCTATAAGCTTTGTCACGACTTTTATGACCCAGGTTATTATTTTAGGTATCAAAAATATTTAAAAAAAAAGAAAATTTAATGAAGAAACTTTAAAATATTCGCATTTTTTTTGGCTGTCTCCCACGTAGGTCAAGTTAGTTAGGGATTTAAGTGCTAGACCGTTTCTTTAATTTTAATACAAACAGCAACGCATTAAACATTATTCTTTGTTTGATGTTTAACCATCTTAGGCAAGATAGCATCCAATTTATTGATAAATGGAATCTACATTTAAGAATTCATCTCATAGCCTTGTTTTGTAGAACTTGCAGTCGATATATGTGCTCATTATTACCTAAAAATAGAATTGTGGAACAAAACTCGTAATGTGGTTTAATAATTGTATTATAAATATTAACGGCACAAATTGTTGTTGTTATATTTTTTCGAATGCGTTTAGAAACCCAATTTTTTTGGAAACTTTATTCCACACATAAACCATATGACTATTAAAATGCAGGTCTTTTTCTAATATTACCCCTAAATATTTCATTTCTTTGACTTGTTCAATGGGTCTACCTTCAATCGATAAACTTAAATTGCATTACTATTGATCACCATGAATTTAGTCTTGTTCGCATTAATTTTAAGTTTGTTTAACTGTAACCACATACATAGGTTATTTAAATCTTGTTTAATATCTTCCAAAATGTCAGATAATATTTTACCACTTACGAACATGAGAGCATCATCAGCAAACAAAGATATTTTAGAATTTCTTAAAACTTTAGAAATATCATTAATGTATAATGTATAATGTTTCGAATGCTCTTTGAAAGTCCAAGAATATTGCAATAATATTGTTACCACTATGTCTTTCTTCTTTCAGAGTCATTATCAGCCAGTTAAGGGACGTTTCACATAAGTGGTTATGTCGAAAACCTGATTGATTATCTATTAATAATTGAATATCACATACCTACATATTTATAAAATTGTTCATACGCGCACTTTTCTACTATTTCAAGAATAGGCATCATGTTAATCGGTCTAAACTTTTCACAGTCCCTATGCTAGGTTTCCACTTGTCATTGAAAACACGCAAATTGACAAACTTTCCAATGCATGTAAAATACAACCACAATTTTAGCTATTCCGTAAATGTTATTTTATTTTACAAGAAAATTATATTGACGCATTTATAGAAGCGGATAAAAAGACACGGCTTGTATATTTTGTTTATATTATAAAATGTAATTTTATATTAGGGTGTCCAATAAATAGATAACTTTGCAAACGGCTACAGCTGGCCTTAAGACATTTCAGAAAAGAAAAAAATTTATTTTTAGTTTTTAGGTTATGATTTTTTTTTTTCAAAGAAAAATTAAAAAGCAAGAATTCCCTCAAAAACATGAACCCTACGACCACGATTGAATGATAATTATTGTTTTTTATTTTTATTTTTATAACATTCTTGAATAACTGTACTAATAGATTATACCAAAAATTTAATACTTGCTGTTGCAGTTTTCTTATAATTTTCTAAATTATTTTTTTAATACAAAAATCGTGTGAAAATAAAAAAAAATATTTTAAAAAAATATAAGGGTTATACTCGGGTTTAACTCTGAAACTCGGATGATCTCACACGTTTATACACAGTACGAGCGTGTAATGTGTGTAATCTAATAAATGATACATTGCGGCGGTGTTCGAGGGATACAAATTTTTCTGTTATATTTCTGTCACCTATCATTTTCAAAGCTCTTTTCTGAATCTTATCCAAGAGACTCAAGTGGTTTATTGGGGCACCTGCCTAAATATGAGAATTTTACTCAAGTTTAATCAATAAATTACAGACAGATCAGAAGGGGAGAACAATGACAATCACACGACTTGAAAGCCGTGGGACAGAATTTGACGTCATTCTGACGTCAGAGAGTCAATGCGTTGAACATTTTCGTTGACCGTCTAATCATAGCTTTAGCAGCATTTTTGGCGACGTCAAATATGTGAAACACATACCACGCACTGAAATATTTTCGGTTTCCTCAATGTTTTCATTTAACGAAAGGAGACAGCATTAAGTTTTTCAAGCATTAAACTGGACAATGCTGGTAGTAGCCCGTAGCGTAATGGTAAGTGTGTTCAACTGTCACGCTGGAAGTCTGGGTTCGCTTCCCAGCCTCGTCCACCTAAAAACTAAAGTTTTTTTCAGGGCGACTGCCTCTTGCGAGGAATTGACAAATCCTCCAAGATTATCACTTGTCACGAATAAGTGCTTCTCGTCTAGCCGTTCGGATTCGGCATAAAATTGTAGGTCCCTTCCATTCCTGTCGATAGGCGCACACAGGAATGGTTGCGAGTTGTTAGTCACTAGGCCCTGGTTCTTCATGAGCCGTTGAAGCCACCCGATTTATTTATTTATTTTTTGGACAATGCTGTCGAGATCAGAATTTAATGAGCTTATCATACGCTGCCGTTGAAGTTCCACATCCGAAGAACATGGATGTGAATCTAGAAACGAATATGAAAAGCTGAGGGTACTGTAGTCAGCAAAAGAGTTCAATGGATTAGAAGTTTCAGATAGAAGATGGTTAATGAAAGTGAGGAAGAGTCGGAGACAAAAAAAAATTTCGATAAGAGAGCTTGATGCCAAACTCTATCAAAAGCTTTTGAAATAACAAGTGCAATAATCTTACATACTAGGTTTGTTCCCAAGAATTTTTGGCAGAAATTGTTGGTCTGTCAAATTTTGAAGAGTTGGGATGAAATTCATTCACAGAGAGAAAAAATTCCGAAAAAGTGTGGAACGGTTTCTTGGTACAAATTCTGCCACACAACTTTTTTATTCCAACGTGACGCAAACTGATCCGATGACTCTACAACAGTAAATTTTGTATACAACGTACCTCAACCTGGCATTTGACAGACCAACAATTTCTGCCCAAAAAATGGGCAGAATTTGTCAGGAGGGGAAATTGTTTTACTCTCACGTGGGCGCTCTCTTCTGCCCAAAACTACCAAATTTGTGAGGTGTGGAACAGCAACAATTGCTGACAACTGGCAGTTTTGTTCAAGCTGTGGAAGAAACCTACTATCACCAAAACGATGTAAAGATTTGTTCCACTGCTGGGTGAGATAAACCATCAGATCACCAGATGACCTATTGCTGTGGAAGTCGTATTGCCGGTCATTTAGAGGCTTTCGTTCTTCGATATATTTCTTAAGCTGGAAATTAATCAGCGTTTACATGACCTTGAAAAGAAGGGATGTTAATGCAATTGGCCGATAGTTTGAGGACGAAGAAGATACGCTTTTTTTAGGGACATGCTGGACAAATTCTGTTTTCCATCCTCTCGGAAAGAGACCAATTGAATATGTATGTTCGTGCAAGTATATACCTACCTAATGAATGGATTTTGCAACAAGTTTATATTTATGAATTCAGCACTTACTTACTCTGAAAGAATAAACACAAGTCCCGTACCCTGTGACATCATCACGCGACCGTGTAGGACTAGGTTGGGTTACAAGCCGCATTATCTCACTCGCCATCTGAATGAATCCATTGCATTTTCCAAGAGAAGAAAATGTAGGTGTAAGGGGTGTGGGGAGAGGAATGAGAAAAGTTTAGGTATGCGATGCCTTCCTGATCCTGATTGTTCAAAAGTATTCTCCGATGCCTTCTTTTCTGGTTCTGCTGAGGCAGGCCCAAGTTGTAAAAAATTATATTACCTAACCTACCCTTACCAAAAAAAAAAAACGAAGAGTTATGTTAGGTTTCCACTTGTCGCTGAAAGACACAGTTTGACAAGTCAGGGTGGGTTATACCTTCCCCCTACTACTATTTTCTTTGCCTTTCTTGTTGGTACTAGCCACCCTGTCTTGTCAAAGTGTCAATTTGGGTGTTTCAACTACATATGGAATACTAGCATGAAGCAAATCCCCTTCGCCCAACGTTTTCATTTTTAAATTGGTTCGTATCCAAATTTCCAACCATAGCTTTTTTAAAAGAAATAGGTACCTAGCTCATTTGATATCTAGACGAGATTGTATTGCTTTCATAGTTTTGTTACTATTTGCATTAAAAATCTGAGTGAAATGATTCATACTGGAAAAAAAGCTCTACAGTTAAAAATAAAATAATAAAACATGAAGGCACCTACATATATATAAAAATCAACAATGTGCTTATCAAACTAGGCACTGTTGCTTGTAGTATTTAAAAATATCAAATGTGGCATTATGTGATGCCACAAGCGATCTCTTCTTATCTGATTAAAATTTCTATCAGGAACCGGCAAAAACGAAATTGAAAAAGGCTTGTACTTTTTATCTTCTTGTATGTCGCTAGAACATCACTTATCGATTTTTCTTTCAAAATTTCAATTCAATTCAATTAATTAAAATTCCATTGGGTGTTGTAAAAAAATACATTTATAGATAAATTCCAGAGGAAGTAAGTACATATACTATGTACGTATAAAAAGGTTATTGGTGGTCAAGCGTCATACGTGGCGAAGACACCAATTTCGAATTAAATTTCGGCTTTGAATGTGTATTATGAAGCATGATTTTAAAGAACGACGTTTTATTTTTACTTTGCAAATTACTTTATAGCATCGACAATGTTAGAATTTATTTAAAAAAAAAAAGAAAACTTACCATGGTGCATAAAACATAACCAAAGTTGTTTCATGTTGTGCCAATGCAGAATCAAAGGTGTCATCGGTAAGATCGAGAACATCTTCTTCAGAGCCATTTACCGATGCAAAAATGCAAAGGAGTGCCACTACGGCTGCTAATTTAAGAGACATTTTTGTCTAAAATACAATTCCAATACTACTTTTTATTAAACAAAATCACAAAAAAACACAAATCAATTGTGTATTTTTTTTCAAACGCTCTTGTGGCACTTGAGCTGAGGAGCAGAAAACTTTAACAAAATTCACCGGCCAAAAAATCTTTGGGGACGAAGTACGCAGAACATCAATTTTGTACCACTGAATTTAGTTCATTATTTCACCACGTCGGCTTCCAGTTATTTCCAGTCTATGACTTTTGTGTTGGCTGTTTTTGATTGGTTACAAATTTCGATGTTTCCATGTTGTATTTTTGTGAGTTATGCCAAGTTTAATAAAAACCGAAAGACGAACATCCGCACAGTGCCCGGACTTGAGGACCACTTTCACGCAAGGAAACTGAGTTGCCAGAAACTAGCTAGTTTGTTTGGGAGAAGGGTGAGAGGGGAGAGATTTTCTTTCCCTCACGCCCTTCTCGCCTACAAACTCCCTGTTGCCGGAAACTCAGTTTCCTTGTGTGAAAGCAGTCTAACTTCAAGTAACGTGAGATATGAAATACATTTGGCGATTTTCTTTTTTGGCTCTAAATAAACCTCTGAGCAGACGCTGAGCGATCAGAGCAGAGCTCTGAGCAGATTATGATCAGAGCCCTCAGACTTATTTATGAAACACATTTGAGCACTGAACTGTCATTTCATAGGTGTGTTACTAAAATACATTTTTGTTTACCTGATTTAGACGGGCGACTGTCCTGGGAATCCATTTTTAATTTTTTGTATTTCTTTCGTCTGTGAAATCACTGAAAAAAAGTGAAGTTGGCTTCGCTCAGTGTTTCGCTCGATTTGCTCGGTCATTTTATTCTGAGCTAATCGATTAAGCTCTGAGCTAGCTCAAATGGAAAAAGAAACGCACTTTTTGAGCTCTGATATGGCGTTTTTCTTCTTTGGCTCTAAATAAACCTCTGAGCAGAGGCTGAGCGATCAGAGCAGAGCTCTGAGCAGATTATGATCAGAGCCCTCAGACTTATTTATGAAACACATTTGAGCACTGAACTGTCATTTCATAGGTGTGTTACTAAAATACATTTTTGTTTACCTGATTTAGACGGGCGACTGTCCTGGGAATCCATTTTTAATTTTTTGTATTTCTTTCGTCTGTGAAATCACTGAAAAAAAGTGATGTTGGCTTCGCTCAGCGTTCCGCTCGATTTGCTCGGTCATTTTATTCTGAGCTAATCGATCAAGCTCTGAGCTAGCTCAGATGGAAAAAAGAAACGCACTTTTTGAGCTCTGATATGTCTGAGCTAAAAAAAAAACATAGAATTTTCGTTTGACAGTTTCGTGATCTGCTCAGAGTTAAAAAAGAAAAACGCCAATATGTCTGAGCTAAAAAAAAACATAGAATTTTTGTTTGACAGTTTCGTGATCTGCCTAGAGTTAAAAAAGAAAAACGCCAATTGAAACGATAGCGACACGACACACACGAGACAGGTGTGGATCCGGATTTAGAAAAATAGATAAATTTCCTGATATTATCTTTTTTTCTTACGATCACTCAAGTGGACCTTTAACATTTCTACTTCATTCTTTACTTATAATTAAAAGGAAAATTAATGTTTTATTAAAATCCACAAAAACTTTAGCCCCCTAAACTACTACCTACCTACGCACATGATATCGTTCTGACTGACGCCTTGCATCCATTTTGGAAAACAACAACAAAAAAGCACGTTTGTTTACATATTTCATCTGCAAAATAAAGCAAATTAGTAATAAGTTTCGATATATTTTACGTTTGATTTGCAAACAAGCATGTTTAATTATTCTATTGCAATTAAGGCTCTCCCAAACCAATGCGGAACATTCGTTGCGGCGAAAAAACATTCGCATGTCAAAATTTATTTACATGGTGATATATGAGAGTGCCCACACCAACGCGGCGGAGAAACATATGAAATAATTTTGACTGACGAATGTTTTTTCGCCGCAACGAATGTTTCGCATTGGTTTGGGAGAGCCTTTATAATACAAACAACCGTTCATATAAAATTAATTTGTTAACAAATTTTTCTACGAGCTGTTTTTGTTTTTCTCTTATGGGAAATGCATTGAACGTCAAATGGAAAAGAAATCTATCTCGTTTGTTAGTTTCACGCGCTGGCTGCTAGGTGCCGTGACTCCATGTGCCAATACCCAACCACATTACCAACATTTAACACACTCACTTTACTCTATTCAATGCACGAACCATTCGCATCCATTAGTTAAAAATCTAATGGCTTCCCATGTTCCGGTAAAATTGAGTGTCTTACAGAATGTCTTTCCTCTTTCAAGTTTACCCATACCGAGAGTTTGTTTTTTTCTTAACACCTAGCGCTAAAATGCTTACACATCAGAAACGTGGTGGAAATTAATAGCCTTATTCTGGCAACCTCACTGATGCCTCGCAAGTCACACTTACCTCATAACTCGTGGTGAACTCGCCTCATAAAAACATAAAAATTAAAATCTGCTCCTTGGCAGATCACAACTCACGTTCTTCTTGTGAGGTTTCTTTCTCCACAGAAAACGAAATTGTGACCGTCTTATAAGATAACAAACTCACAAAATATTGTGACCTGTGGGCCTCACAACGGCAGAATCGCCAGAATAGGACTGTAAGACAAAATGACATGTATACTTCGCCGATATACTGTCTCTATTTCTCGATGCTTAAAAAAATACTCCCGATTCTCGTTCTTTTTACATGCGCACACAGAAAATTTGTTAATTTGTGTGAGACACTCAGTTTTTTTGGATTCCCAAGTGAACCTAGAAATTGGGTCCGTGATTTTGCTTGAAGGGTTTTGCCATTCGTGTAAATGCAGCATAAGTTGCATCGTTTAAAAGCAGACTTTACACCTGCAAAGGAACACGGCTATCGAGTTTAGCAGAACTGTATAGTCAAAACAAAAGAAACAGATCTGCCATCCTTTTCTGGCATCATAATATTTTATGAAAGCGAACAAACCCCATTACTTGTAGTTTTGCTTAATTAAAAATTGTTTATGCAAATAAATACCTTGCAACAAGCGAAAAATCTATTGTCATCTTTTCTGTTGATGTGCATACATATTTCTAAACAAATATAAATCCTCAAAATGCTGTTGCTAAAAGACGGGTTTCATTCGATAAATTTAGAAGGATATACAGCGATTGTCGCGAGTGTTGGTGTTGGAAATGCCGGCCAGCTTGCATGTGATTTAATCATTTCGACGCTGCAGTTGAAAAGGATTGGAAACATTTGGCACCCTGCTTTGATTCCCATCACCGGGCCTTCTGCTTTTCAACACGATCACAATAAAGCAGCATCTTGTGAAGTCTATGTCGATGAGATTAAAAAAGTACTTGCTATCCAATTGCGTTCACCGCTCATCGCAATGCACCTGAGTGATTTCCATCAGCAGCTAGTGGATGTGCTTCAAAAATGTTCCAAAGTAATAATACTTACCAGTTCCTTTGGCTACGAAAAACATACAATAGAAGCACGCCCGTTCGAGTACATTGCAAATAAAGAATTTAAAAAAAGTCATTCAGACAGGATTGGAGCGCTGAAATGGACCGAATTTTCAGGTGAAGTAGTGCATGGGGGAGGCAACGCAGTTAAATTGTACAAAGCCTTAGATGCTTGCAGTGTACCTGTTCTATTGCTGTTTAAATATGTTTTGGAAGGAGATAACTCAATGGATGCCTGCCAACTCGTCAGGGAACTAGACGATTTGTTTGAGTCACAATTGAAGATGAAGTCTGAAAATGGGTTACAACTGACTGTCCCAATTTCATGGAATCTTTTGTATGGCAATGAAGTTGGAGATTTAATTTTTTAGGATTTGTTTTATATACGTAATAAAGGATGGTGTATAGTGAATTTAGTTTTTAATTCAAGAATAAGTCTCAATTCTAGCGATTATTCCAGATATCGATAGTTCCGCCACATTACCTCGTATTAAATTTTGGAATGTAACCCTGGGCTCTGGAGTGTTTGAAGCAGAATTATTATGGTAATAGAGGATGATGGCACCAGCAGTCAACCACTTAACTTTTTTCTATGTTTGATTAGCTTTTAGAAATCATTTTAAATAGAGTAATCAGTTCAATATGAATAATTGAAGTGAGTAGATCAGGGGTGGAATCGGCTAAGGTGATAGTTGATTATCAATTATGGTGATCGTCGTTTTGACTATTGCTGTCTCTAATTTTGCCTTTATATGTGATAGAGACAGCTATCTTCAAAACGCGGATCACCACAATTGATAATCAAGTATCACCTTACCCGATTCCACCCCAGGAAATTCCAGACGTATTGTTAATTTGCAAGCTTAGGAGAGTTGCCAAAATAATTATCTCCGCAGTCGTTTAGTTTTGAGTAAAACAAATTAAAATAAACGCTAAACTAAATAGACCTACTTTTGCCAAAAAGTACAAAAGTGAGAAATTAAAATGTTCGCTAAAGACATAGCCCTGGTGACTCAGCAGAATAATACCTTTTCTTTGGCTGTTCCATCTAGCAGCTATAGGAAGTCGATCGTTATCCATGGCTATAAGTGCCTTGATAGATACGGGAAGTTACAAGAACTTAATACGTGAAAGTGCAGTTTCAGATGTCGGCAATATTAAAGCGATATCTTGCTCATTGATAGGTCTAAACCAAACAAAGGTGGTATGTGATTCGGCATTTGGAGCAAAAGTTAAAATTGATGGACATTACCTCGTATTAAATTTTGGAATGTAACCCTGGGCCTGGAGTGTTTGAAGCAGAATTATTATGGTAATAGAGGATGATGGCACCAGTAGTCAATCACTTGTTTTTTTTTTCTATGTTTGATTAGCTTTTAGAAATCATTTTAAATAGAATAATCAGTTCAATATGAATAATTGAAGTGAGTAGATCAGGAAATTCCAAACGTATTGTTAATTTGCAAGCTTAGGAGCGTTGCCAAAATAATTATCTCCGCAGTCGTTTAGTTTTTAGTAAAACAAATTAAAATAAACGCTAAACTACATAGAGCTACTTTTGCCAAAAAGTGCAAAAGTGAGAAATTAAAACGTTCGCTAAAGAAACCTGCTTGCAAGAAAACATACGAAAATTGTTCACACAAATAAATTGGGCCACCATAATTTTTTTATACAAAATCTATAGTACTATCGTCGTTTTTATTTACGCTGGATTTCGACGACTGGTGCAATTTTTTTTTTGCAAGCAGGTGTCTAGCACAGGTATTTATTTCTCACTTTTGTACTTTGGCAAAAGTAAGTCTATGTAGTTAAGCCTTAACTATGTATAACTTAGGACTAATAACATTGTGCACCTATCTTTAATATTATAGATCTTAATTTCTCACTTTCACTATTTTGTAAAACCAATAGCTACGATTGAATCTGATGATCCTGCAAAATTCTATTTCTAGCCGACAACAAAACAAATATGTGAATTAGATTATTGAGTATTTAAAATAGGATCAGGCGGAGACTCAGGTGCCTTTTAAGCTTCTTTTTTTGAGAAATTAGATCACGATATGCAAAACCTCCAAATAAAACCGAAAAATTGTTACTTCCACGTTTTTTGTTATAATAGAATACCTGCAAAAAAAACATTGTAGGTACGTTTTTTGTTTCAATAGAATATCTGCAAAACAAAACCTACGAAGGAGGTCAAAATCGACACAACATTTGAAAGTTTTTTCTCGACATCAAAAAAATATTTCCCAGCAAGCAATTCAATATAAAAAAAATATTTTTATAAAAATCATCCCCCTTAAATATACGCCTGGCTACGGCCTCGACTGTACCCTGAGCTTAGGCCTATTCGGATCTTCCACGATTCAACCTAACACCCCGACTCCACAGGCCATGAACGATGGCCGGACTATATAACATGTCTAAAAAAAATCCAATGGAGTCGCAAAAATCCATGTCCAAGCAGTGGCATATCCATACAAATCAGATTGTGGACTGGATTGTAGATTGGATTACGCGGACATCGTTCATGGCTTGTGGAGTCGGGGTGTAACGTGCACACAAGCCTAGTACGTATATCTATTCCGAGACGGTTCAAACCACTGCGAATCCGCTTCAGGAGCGGAGTACCTTCCCTCTTTTGTAACCCAAGAAAAAAATGTGTAAATAGACAATTGAAAAATATTTTTTTAACAATTGCTTCACAAGAAGATTTTTATTCAAATAACTTAATTTTACGAACACATATTTTTTTTAATAATCGTGACTACGCCTCTGCCTATCTCTTTTTCTAATCGAGTACTTTTGTTGTTGTTTCTGGTTGTAAAGGTGGTTTCTTTACATTTTTCATTTACAAAGCAAAGCATTTTAGCTATCTATTTTAATATATTTTTGGGTTGATTTATAAGCTCACACATTTTTTGATTCTATTTCAATCATAATATGGATACCAGTTGATATAATATAATTTGGTAAAACTAATTTTCATCTGGCGCTTTTTTCGTTCTCTTATGGGAAATACATTGAACGTCAAATCGAAAATAATTCCATCGCCTTTTGAAGCTTAAGCGCTTGAGATGCAGGTGGCGTGGAAAGCAACTTACCAGGTGTCAATACACAGCACGAGCGATAACTGTCATAAGTTCAGTTCAGTTGACTTGTGCTTTCTGGATTGAACGGAACGCTGACGTTTTTAATTTGTACAAGAACCAAACTTACAAAATTGGTTCGGATCGGCCGTGTATAGCACCCAAATTTGGACCGTGTCCAAATGGAACAGAGCCAAATGGCTCTGAGCTGTTCGGCTCGGTCGTGTATGGCCAGCTATTAACATCGAGGAGTATTGTTGCCAAATCAGAAACGTCAAAGTTCAACCAGAAAGAGCCCGATTACACGATTCGCTTTTTCGGTTGTTTCCTCTTTCTTATTTTTGGCAGATTGGGTGAAGGGTGGTAGACATAGAGTCTGATTATACGATGTTCGTTTTTTCGTTCGTTTTGTCTTTCGTGTTTTTGACAGGCACGAACGACCATGATTACATGGTTCGCGAAAATACGGACGTTCTTCCTATCGTAATTGTACGTTCTTGGAATTTGGGGTTGTTTTGTAAGAAAATAATCAGTAGTAATAAATAAAAATATTTTTTAAGCACTTATTTCTCAAATATACCCATGTATTAGGTATATTCAATCACGAAAAACAATTTTCCCATTCATTAATTTTTGTTCAAATCGTTTTTTGCTTACATCAAGGAGCATTGTGGTTGCCAAATCAGAATCGTCAAAGTTCAACCAGAAAAAATTGAAATTTTTCGTTACTTCCTTCCCTCTACATTTATACTCCCATCACCCAAGCTGTCAAAAAGACGAAACAACCGAAAAAAACGAAGTTATGAAATCAGGAATGAAAATTTAATACTTTTTCTGGTTGCACTTTGACGTTTCTGATTCGGCAACTCTGGTGTTAGCAAAAAAAACTATTTTAACAAAAATGATTGAATTGGCCAAAAAAGTGTTTTCATCATCGAATTTGCCAATTTCGTTGGATATATCTCGTTCATTTTGAATGGCAGTCGAACATTTGTTTTTGTTGTTTTCTCTTTGTGTTTTGACATTTTCATGCAAGAGCTTTTTCTTTTGGAATCAACTGCTGATGGATGGATTTACATCATTTCGAACCTAACCTTATTTCTTGCAAATTTGGTTTTAACTAGCTCATTTTAGAACGAGTATTTGTATGGGAAATGAGGTATTTTCGGTTATAATTTGGAAATTAGCTACGAAATTACCTCATTTGGCCTAGTGAAAACGTAATATAAACCAACAAGGGAGGTGGTTTGGCGGAGGGTTTAATAAGAAAAGAAAATATACGTTTTAAGGTTAGACCGCACACAACTGCAGCGGAACTACACTTCACGATGCGGCAAAACTTTGAAACATTCGCAAGTAAAAATTAATTTACATGGTGATATATGAGAGTGCCCACACCAACGTGGCGGAGAAACATTTGTTTTTCAAAATTTATTTACAGGATGATAAATGAGAGTGCCCACACCAAGCTAATTTGAAAATTACCTCATTTCGGATCCAATGAAAACGTAGTATTATTAAGGCTCTCCCAAACCAATGCGCCTAAAAATGCATTGAAACAACAACAACTTCCACATTGAAAGAACAACAATTTTCATTCATGAGTCCGGTGTTTATATTTTCTACAAGCCTCACGAGATCTCTTACCACGCACTTCTCTTTCCTACAAACTGGCGTGACTCCGTACACAAACTTCCCAATCTAATAGCCGTGACACACACTGGTGGTACGGATACTATGGTATTCGCTTATACCACTACCCAACTAACATTTCAGCTTCGGTTCGGCTTAATAGAAAAGGCTTTAGAAGTTCCATAAGACATTTGTAAAGTTTATTTAAGCATAAAAAGGAGAATGTTATACAAGCTAATATAGCTTGTTTACGTGATTTCGGAAAATTTTCTTATAAACTTATTCGCAGATCTTTAAAAAGTAGCAGATTGTATAAAAGCTTAAAGAAGCCGATACGAAGTTTTAACAAGCGATATTGGAAATTAGAATGACACTTCAACTTGACAGATAGCCTCAGACATGGTTGTATAAAAGTGAAATACAAGTCTTATAGAAGGTGAACAAAAATAAATAAAAAAAACAAAAAGAAAGATACATTTTTATTTTTGATTGTGATTTTTACTGCATTTTATCCGAAATTAAGTATCAAATTCAATTATTTATTAATTATAGTATTGGAAACAATTATAAAACATAAATTATATTTTTACCTCACTAGGGATCGAACTCGGGAACTCCTACGTGACAGTCCATCACTCTAACCACTCAGCCATCTTAGATATAATTTGGAAGATGCAAAAACTTAATCAACCTTTTCCTTTTTTAAAACTTTAAATTTTCCTTTAAATTAATTAGAGCTTCTAGAAAAATGTTCACACATGAACATGAAATGTAAACGATTTGTTTAGCAGTTCCCTTCCAACTAACAAATCAGCTTCTTTTAACTTAAAAATATTGATGTGCCGCAGGTTTCACTTTATATAAAGCTTCGGTATGGCCTTCGGCGGAATTAAATTTCTTATACATGTAACGAGCTGGATAACTACATCTTTAAAGCTGAATAGAAATAAGAAAAAGAAGACTTACCGAGTTTGCGAGCTGTCACTCGAATAGGCTTCTAAAATTGATATTACAGAAGATGATTGAAGCATCTGTTTGGATTAAGGCTCTCCCAAACCAACGCGAATCATTCGCTTTGCAGGCCGAATCATTCTCAATCATAAAAGCGAAATGACAAATAAATAATGCTAAACAACAACAAAAACTGCTGTCGGCGAATGTTCCGCGCCGCTTGCGCGTTAGTTTGTGAGATACTTTATACTAACAGCTGACATCTCATCTGTTCATTTTCTTGGTTTTCGTTTGCCATTTGGTTTGGTTACGGACACGGTTTTGGTCGTTCGAAAACGTATCAGATGATAAAGTATCTCAGATACCATAATATCTGCCTACCACCGGAACGTGGCCATTCTTTTTTATGATTCTTTAGTAAAACCTTACAAGCCGTATCGAAGTATTCAATAAAGCTTATTGAAAATAGTTACAGAAAACTTTTAAAGGCAGCAACTTGTATAAAAACTTTATGCAGCCTTTTTAAAGCGACAAATTCAATCAATTTTAGAAGCTTATTAGAGTGACAGCTCGCAAACTCGGTAAGTCTTCTTTTTCTTATTTCTATTCGGCTTTAAGGAAGCAGTTTATCCAGCTCGTTACATGTATAAGAAATTTAATTCCGCTGAAGGCCCTACCGAGGCTTTATATAAAGTGAAACCTGCGGCACATCAATATTTTTAAGCTAAAAGAAGCTGAATTGTTAGTTGGGAAGTGTGTCATGCTATACTAGGGGTATTCACGATCTGGTGCAACGAGCCTAGTAAAAGTGCAAAATTTTATTTTTTTTAAGTGGATCGTGAACGCACTTTTCTTATCTTCTTGCAACTCTAAAGCAAATGTCAAAATTCGTTTGACATTTGTTATTTGTTTTTGTTTCGAACATATCTGAAAATTTCAATTTGATTTAATTTAAATTTTGTTCATAAAAAGATGCCAAAAAAACGGAAAAAGAAAATATTACCGAATTTTAAATAGAAGATACTGCAGATTATTGCAATTATGTGGGTCGAAGGTATAAACATTCATGACGAAAATCATAAAAAAGCTACAAAAAGGTATATTTAATTTTCAGACAATGGGGAAAGTGAAGAAGAAGATGCTGTGATGACGACGTCACATCAATACAATCAAGATAGCAAATTGGATGTATCCAATGAACATACCTTTGTTTCTGTTTAACGTCAAGAATGAGTGAGCTGTCAAAACACAATTTACAAATTTTAAAATGTTGTATTTTTCTATTGCAATAGGTTTCGGGTATTGCTAAAGTGCAAAACTGTTGTAAGATTGCACCTTGTATATTTTGTTGTTGTAGTGTTGTAAGATTTTACACTTTTGCACTTTTACAATAGGGGTATTCACGATCTCGTGCAACGAGCCTAGTAAAAGTGCGAAATTTTATTTTTTTTAAGTGGATCGTGAACGCACTTTTCTTATCTTCTTGCAACACTAAAGCAAATGTCAAAATTTGTTTGACATTTGTTATTTGTTTTTGTTTCGAACATATCTGAAAATTTCAATTTGATTTAATTTAAATTTTGTTCATAAAAAGATGCCAAAAAACGGAAAAAGAAAATATTACCAAATCTTAATTATCGTCCGAATTTTAAATGGAAAATAATAGTAAAAGATGATGACGACGTCACATCAATACAATCAAGATAGCAAATTGGATGTATCCAATGAACATACCTTTGTTTCTGTTTAACGTAATCAAGAATGAGTGAGCTGTCAAAAACACAATTTACAAATTTTACAATGTTGTATTTTTCTGTTGCAATAGGTTTCGGGTATTGCTAAAGTGCGAAACTGTTGTAAGATTGCACCTTGTATATTTTGTTGTTGTAGTGTTGTAAGATTTTACACTTTTGCACTTTTACAATGATACTAGGCCAGTTGCATCGGATTGTGAATACCCCTACTATCTTTATACCACGAGAGCAAACTAGTATCAGCATGGTATCAAAACTTGGGTTTTTACCGTAGTATACGTTGTCTTTTAACGATACTAGCGCGTTTTTCTAAAAGTGACGAGAAGTGAACTAACATTTTGACAAGGAAAATAATTTTTGTTTGTGTTTTATAAATTTTAAAATCGAATTAAATATGTAAAGTTTAAAAATTTGAAGTTTTCACTTCTTCGGCTTTTTTGGTCATTATAGTTAATTAATGAGAGATGTTCATTAGATTTCCCAACGTTTCGACTGAGTTTTCAGTCTTCTTCAGGGACACTTTATTAAACAATGAAATTAAAAATAAGATAAAACATTTGTATGTATACATTTGGTTATTATGGTTTTACACTTACAGGTATTATCAACAAAATTATTTTTAAGTTTTACATTTAAATAAAAAATTAAAAAAAAATTTAAAAATTGAAAAAACAAAATTGTTTAAGTAGGTACGATTACCACTTCTTAGTAAGAAGTTTAGTCAACACAACTGCTTATAATTTAAAGATAAAAGAAAGTTATACACGGGAAAGAAGAAAATTATGTATGTATGTGTAAATTTATAGTGGTTATGTAGAGACTAGAGAACAATAAACCGATGAAATACATTGTGTGTCTTGCTTCCTGTTCATATTATTTTTGTTATTTAAAATGTGAAATGTTTCTAAAGTGTATCGTTTTGAACACTCAACACTCTGTTCACAAAACTGACCAAAAAAAGTGAAAAGGATCAATGCACAGACGTCGTTTATAAGATCGATTGTCTAGGCAACGAAACAGAAAACTGTTATATTGGCACAACAAAACAACTTTTAAAACAGAGGGTCTCAAATCACAAATCGGATATAAAATCGAAAAATTCCCAAAAAACAGCTCTTGTCAGTCATAGTATAGAAAAAAACCATGCTCCAGATTTTAAAAATACACAAATACTTCAAACTGAAAAACAAACATCAAAACGGTCAAAAGTGGTCAAAACACCTAAAATTAAATATGTAAAGGTCAGAACTTTGAAAAAAAAAAAATGAAACAAAACCAAAATGAATAACAAAAAAAGAAAAAATATTCAGTTCTTCAGAAATAATTCTCAATTATTTCATTTTATTATTCTGTAAGTATAATTATTTATTGACAACAAACATGTTGACAAATATCAAAAATGTAGATCTGCCAACTGAAACTATACTAGGATGTGTATCACCCATCGTGGTATCGGCAATACCATAGTACATGAACTATAGTATATAAACCCCATGTGTGTCTTTAGTATAAGGGTCTATGTTTCGCATTGGTTTGAGAGAGCCTTTATTTTACAGAAGTTAACCACATACTCCATAAGGGTATTCATGCAACGTCGGAAACTTTCCGACGCCATAAAATCGTAAAGTTTCCGACACACGTTTCATGAACGCTCTTTATCTAATTGCATTATGATGCGGTGAACAAATTCGGCGGATTTAATTTATTTTGTTTAAGCGTTTGAAAAAAAAATAATTAAAAATGCTCTGTGTTACTGAAATATTTGTCGTTGTCAAATTTTGATACATAAAATGTCATAATACTTTTATAAAAAGTTTTGCGCGTTTACTATACTTTCATTTACGACGTTTACGACACAAATTCGTGTGGGAAACTTTACGATTTATCGTAAAAGAATTTTCATACAAATTGTGACAGTTCACTTACGACGTCGTAAACTTTCCGATGCTTACGACGTTAACGATGGTTTTCCGACGTTGCATGAATACCCTTCATATGTAAATCCGTCTGAATATTCATTTAATTCACAAAATTTTAAAAGTACGGGAACATAGCTAAAATCCATCTTTCGATGTCGATAACAACCGGAAATACTGCGAACATGGCCAAAACGTGGCATCCGCTAGAACATTATCGATATAGGTATATCGTCGGCCAACAACGGATTTCTCGTTCACTTTGTTCGGGTCTGTTGCCGAAATAGCATAGTCTTTTGATTTTCTTTCATTCAGTTGCAATAAGTAAGTGTTAATAAAAGTGATTCACCATTATTATTTTGTATTTTATAATATATATCCTATATTGCAAACAATTTTTCGTACTAATTTGTGAAATAATACAGTTTTTCTTTTTAATTATAAGGCTCCCAAATTTAATCTAAAAAAAGACGTGATTTGTGAAATTTCAATCCAAATTATTGTGGGTCAAAGATTGTTCAACAATGCGGTTTCTTATTGCACGTGGCAGTTTTCCTTGTTCATGGATAAAAGAACTTGACCATTTAAAGCAGAATAAGTTAAAGTGCATTCTTCAGAAAAGAAAGATAAAAGATTGAATTTACCAAACTTTTCTTCTTAATTTTGTGTATAACTGTTCGGTAGAAAGTTCCAGAACACGTTTTTCTCCATCTGTTTCTTGCTGTCTCATTTCTAATTAGAAATTGGCAGCCATATTTGGTTGGAATATCCAGTTACAATACTTTTGTGTTAACTTGTGTTCATTTTCTAATTTGTGAACGGCTAAGGTGATGATTTTTGCATTTTGCACAATTTTGTACATGGGTCTTTAAAATACATTTTTATCTTTAAACCGGTTGCTAACTGAACAATGCGTTTTTTATACGAAACAAGATGGCCGTTAATTCTTGGCATTTTGCCAAGCCTCAAATTTTTCTATTCCAAAATGGCGAAATCAATATGGCGGTATCACACCGGCAGTAATTTTGATTTGAGCCACGCTAGCTTTCCATACTTAGCAATCTATTCCCTGAATTTTGTTGATAAATCGCTGAAGTAGGTAATTGTTTGCAATTAAGTAAATTATCTTTAAATGATGATCAAATCAGTTCTGCTACAGAATCACAATTCGTGACGAAAGCAAAAATACCAAATCCACTGAAGAAAAAAAATTTTCTTAGAAAATGTATACACGAATTGATTTGAAAGCAAATCTAACAAAATGTATCTATTACTTCCTTCTAGATCTATACCAGCATGGGAAAAGAGAAGGTTCATATTAACATCGTCGTCATTGGACACGTCGATTCCGGTAAATCTACCACCACCGGTCACTTGATCTACAAGTGCGGTGGTATCGACAAACGTACCATTGAGAAGTTCGAGAAGGAAGCCCAGGAAATGGGTAAAGGATCCTTCAAATACGCATGGGTGTTGGACAAATTGAAGGCTGAACGTGAGCGTGGTATTACCATTGATATCGCCTTATGGAAATTCGAAACAGCCAAGTACTATGTTACCATCATTGATGCCCCTGGCCATCGTGATTTCATCAAGAACATGATCACTGGTACTTCCCAGGCTGATTGTGCTGTTTTGATTGTTGCCGCTGGTACTGGTGAATTCGAAGCCGGTATCTCAAAGAACGGTCAGACCCGTGAGCACGCTCTTCTTGCTTTCACTTTGGGAGTGAAGCAATTGATTGTTGGTGTCAACAAGATGGATTCATCTGAACCACCTTACAGCGAGAACCGTTATGAGGAAATCAAGAAGGAAGTCTCTTCATACATCAAGAAGATTGGTTACAATCCAGCTGCTGTTGCATTCGTACCAATCTCCGGATGGCACGGTGATAACATGTTGGAACCATCATCCAACATGCCATGGTTCAAGGGATGGAAGGTCGAACGCAAGGACGGAAACGCTGAAGGTAAATATCAAATAGATAAGCTCAAACTAGTAAAATTGATTTAAAGCTAAGCAACACCCCTTGTTGTAGAAACACGTTTTTGTCTTCATTTCCATTTTCAATTGTGTGCAATTAGTGCGCATGTTCTGCCATTTTGTGTCGCACAGCAGTTAATGGGCATACCAATGCTCTGACGTTATAATAAGTTTTTCCATGAAATTCAATTTCATCACCCATTAGTCATTAAATATACTATTTGACTGAAGATCAAGTCTCTTCCGCTTTAAACACTATCGCGCATGTCAGTGTGTACACACTTGAGATTGCAAATTTATTTTTCCATCCACCGCCCACATTTATGCTAATTAATTTTCCTTCTTCTTTTAGGCAAGTGCTTGATTGAAGCTTTGGACGCTATCCTTCCCCCATCCCGCCCAACAGACAAGGCTCTCCGTCTGCCACTCCAGGATGTCTACAAAATCGGTGGTATTGGAACAGTACCAGTCGGTCGTGTGGAAACTGGTGTCTTGAAGCCAGGTTGTGTAGTTGTGTTTGCCCCAGCTAACATCACCACTGAAGTTAAGTCCGTTGAAATGCATCACGAAGCTTTAGTCGAAGCCGTTCCCGGAGACAACGTTGGTTTCAACGTTAAGAACGTGTCCGTCAAGGAATTGCGTCGTGGTTACGTTGCTGGTGACACCAAGAGCAACCCACCAAAGGGAGCTGCTGACTTCACCGCTCAGGTCATCGTGTTGAACCACCCTGGCCAGATCTCGAACGGTTACACTCCTGTGTTGGATTGCCACACCGCTCACATTGCTTGCAAGTTCGCCGAAATCAAGGAGAAGGTTGATCGTCGTTCAGGTAAGACAACTGAAGCCAACCCCAAGGCCATCAAGTCTGGAGATGCCGCCATCGTTGTATTGGTGCCAAGCAAACCATTGTGCGTTGAATCTTTCTCCGAGTTCCCACCTTTGGGACGTTTTGCCGTACGTGATATGAGGCAAACTGTTGCCGTTGGTGTCATCAAGTCTGTGAACTTCAAGGATCTAAGTGGTGGAAAGGTGACTAAGGCCGCCGAAAAGGCTGTCAAGGGCAAGAAATAGCTGCAACCAATGCCTATACTTCAGCATCATCAATGCTCCAACTCAAACAACACCAACAACATGAGCGACGCTAGCAGCAATAACAACAGCAGCTCAACAACAACAACAACATTAACAACAACAACACTAAAAAAAGATAGAAAATATCATTGCTTCCATCGTAAAGAGTTTCGCAGGAAAGGAGGAGACGGGTCTCCGTATTCATTCCATCTACTACTACTACATTTAAAAATAACTATTTAAAACTATTTTTTACTCATTTATTTTTTTTATAAAGAGAAAATACAACAAACATTACCCACACACTACTCAAGCATTTATATAAATAATATTAATATAAATATTATATACAGTTTATATAATGATGAAATATTTGAAAGTATATATTTACATGTCATAGTTTTCTACTCTTGATTTAAAGATATAATATTCCTTTTCGTACAAAAACAAAACGAGTGGGGTGTAAATGTGCGTTTTGGTTCAAGATTGCATTCCCCAGCAACAATAAAAGAAAAAAGCACAAATTATTGTCTAGACTCAAAAGGAAAGTGTTTGGGCCAAATAATATTTTTTTTTTTAATTATAAATGAAAAATAATTGTAGTTCGAAAAAAAAAAACAAAAAGAAACAAGGTAAAATACATGCGATTTGGAAGCTTTAAAAAAAAACATGCCTTTTTATTACAATTTTCTTGAGGAGATAAAACTTTGGTTTTGAGGAATGTAATTGACCTATTCATGCTGTGGAATTTCAAAGGTGAGTGCAAATGCCTACAATCCCTTTGCACCGTGTTAAATTGGGGTGTGCATTACGTTGGCAAATTGCCACATTAAAGCATACATTTTAATGGCGTGTATTTTTTTGTTGATCTTGCTAACTAGCGGATGAATGTTTTGCGTACACGTGTTTGCACTTGTTTATTGTAGTTCAATTCGTCTCCACAGGTGGCTGTGACGACTTGAGTGTCTCAATTATGTAAGAGCCTTTCAAAGAAGGGAATGCTATAATTTTGTTAATGGATGTTTGTATGAGATTTTGCAGTACTACGATCCTTCGGGGATTCGCTACAAGTTTGCGATTAATATAAAATTCGTGGTAGTGTTCATAAACAATACAAGAATTTTTGCTTTCAATTGATATGTTCTTGTTAAGTAAAACATCGCTTTCTAGAAAAGGCTTACTGGGCCCTTCTCTGCGACTTGTTCCGACAGTGAATCCTATTGGAAGTTGTTTTTTTGTTTGTTTTGTTGAACACAAGATAGGATCTGACCGGACACAAATTAATGAAATTATTCTTGCTACAGACGCAGAATTGTATCCTCACAACATACACAAAGTCCCCGGGGGTGTGTTTACCAAGCTGAAATGATTGTTTTAATACAATCATAAGACACATGGATTTTTAGGTTTATTTAACGTTGAAGAAACCAAAACTGACAAGATGCATGGATGCTGTAACAAGTTTAAGTCCTTATTATGGAATGATTCAGCCCTATTGTGAGTTTCACCCGGAAAACATTTCGCCCGCAATTGTTTTGTTCGCCCGGATTTTTAAAAGCTGTTGTGAGTTTCACACTCCATTTTACAACAAGGGGCCTCGTTCGCCACCAAAAAATAAATGGTAATATTTTCGCCCAAAACTCACAATAAGGGTAGAGTGAAATGTATTTTTCGGGGCGGATTTTATTTCACGCGGAATTCACAATAGGCCTGATTTTTTTTTTTTTTAAGTAGAACAAAAAATCATTTTAAAATGGCATTATGTAAAGGCCTTAAACAAGGCCACAAGCGTATCTGTCAATGTTGGCTTTCTTTAAATTCTTCTTGCTAAGTTCCTAATGCAATACCTACTAATAATTTACTGTTATTTTTTAAATAATTAATAATTTATTTATCTTTCTGCAAATTCTCCCGGGAATATTTAGAATTGGCTTCATCCGAGATAAACTTTTTTACGCACATCCACTCCAAAAGAAGAATAGGAAAAACCCCGACATGCAAGACTTTCATATTCGCATATGAACGAAACGAAAAAGAACGAAATTTTGCTATCGCTACAAGCTAAATATGTAAATAAATAAGCAATTAAAAAATGAAGTACACAAAACAAACTTTTCATTGACGTACCTACAGCCATTGACAGCAAATAAGAAACGATTTTGTGATCAAATAAAAACATGGACTTTCTTATTCAATTTTCTAAATATCGTCTTTTGTTTATTAATGATCATAAAATTTTAAATATTTTTTTTTGGAAAATGTAACAGTATTTTTCAAATTTTTATACGGACTCACGGTTTCAAAAATATTTTTATATATTAACCTCTGATTTGGCTGAGCCAACTAATTAGAAACTTAGAAAAATGTTAAACAAAAATAAAATCGTTTCTAATTATCTGTCAACGGCTGTATATGAGATATAACAGTTTACTGTTGAGTAGGTATACGCAAGGATGCACGAGCATTTATGCTTATTTTTGGGCTCTTTTAAAACTTCTTTTATAAGAGTGAAAATAATTGAAAGCAGCTAGTGGTAAAATAATCTTTTACATTTTTTGTTTTGATTTTTTATTCAAAAAAGTTTTTACAAAAATTGTCCTAGATAATACAAATTGAATTGTTATATTTATTTTAAGGAAAATTTGATTCAAATTTTCTTTTAATTCGCCAACTATTCGTCACCTAGGCACCTATCGCTTTCAAACATAAAACGATATCTGGAAAAACCTTTCGCTATTCTGAATAGCCCCTTTAACGGAACTTCTGAATACCAACAAAAACTTTAACAAATGATATCGATATTTGTGATTATTAATTATAATTACATTACATACTCACATCTCGATTTTAAGATGATTTCTTTGTTTCTATTTCCCATTTAATTTTGAAAACTTTTAAAAGAATCATTTTAAATTAAATTTTATTACAATTTTTTTGTTTGTATTAAATATAACATTTAAAAGGCTTTTAAAGTTTGCACACTTCTGTGGATATTCAATTCTAATTATCTTAGATCTCTTGTTCAGTCGATATATTCACAATATATTTAGCTATCTTTTGAATTGAATTATTACTTATACTATCTAATATCCATTGTGGCTGAAGATAAATTTTGTCGGCTGTTGGATTTGGACTAGAATCTCCGATGATATATTTAGCCCGTTTACGGTTTTCTACTACACGACCTGCGCACAGTGTAACTAGTTCCGTAAGATTAGTTTTTGGAATACCACTCTTTGAGGAGATGAACATTGGGCCCAAAGCAGAGAATATATCCATTTTATAGTTGTTTCCAAATGCTTGCCTTTGTGAACGACAAATCTAAGTAAGTTTAAATAAAATATAATTAATTGAATTTATGGTCGGTTTTAGATTAATCTTACCTCAACTGCTGTGGAAAATTCCTGCATTTCATAACGCTCTTCATTTAACCACTCACCAGCCTTAACGGAATCAACTACCCAATTATAATTGACAATCCACAAGCCACGCACAAGACCACGAAGCAGATTGAATGTACGTCGTGGCTCAAAACTGACTACGTGTGTGGTATTGTCGCTAACATTGCTTTCGAGTTGAAATCCTTGAAGTTTTGTAATTGCCTAGGAGAATTAACAGGAAGGAAATTATTTTAAGTCTGGAAATATTCTTGATTTTTTTATCGTGCAAATTAAAAAAAATCACCGTTTTTTTTGTTTACGTGTGGAAACCAATATTGAGTATTTGATGAGGACGAAATGCAAATTGGAGGCTTCTCTTGCAACTCTACTAACAAGCTAAGAGATTGTACTACTCAGACTCAGAATAATAAAAAATAAAATTAAAAAAAAAATAAAATTTCACGCTGGCCGCTGGTTTTGAAAACAATTTTTTTTACGATGTTTTTGTTTTCACTAACATATTTTGTCAAAAACAGTTCCTACGATTTTGATAAAAAGAATTCAGTTAATTACTATGAGCCCTATTCTGCTAATTTTAGCTTTAATGTTTATATTCTACTATCCGCTGGATCAAAAAAATGTTCGAAATTGCTAAAAATATGCAATTTAAACAATTTGATATGGTCAACTCAAGCTTTCCGCCCGAAAGATTTTTAAGGCAATGAATCTACTTTTTTTTGAAAAATGTTATTATTGGTACCTCTAGTAGATTCACTTACTTTTACACCGTACAAATGTTGATTTTTTTTTTTAAATCTTATTTTTTACGAGAACGGGTTGAAGAATATTCATAAAAAATGTTGCAATTACCTAATGTATGAGAAAAAAAAATAATTTTACCCACAGAACTATTTTCGAATTTTTCATTATAAAGAAAGATTAAATAATATTCCATATCAAACTTTTTAAAAAATGTTTTTATGATTTTTAAAATTATTTTCAATTATTCGTTGAATATTCATTTCTCAAAAACGGGTTCATACATTTTTTTGGAATTAAATTGTTATCTCACTTGAGCTTTTAATTGAATTATGTACAGTCACTCCACTTCAACATAAGTAATTTTATTTCTAAATTTGTGGGGTAAGTTACACCATTTATAAATCAAGAACGGCTGGACCGATTTTGATCTCTTTTTTGTCTCTGCCCGAAAAGCAGAATAAATATTAAAATATCGGCTGTAAACAATTGTATTGACAGTATTCGTTAAACTTGCATTTGGAAAAAAATGCATTTTCAGAAAAAGCTTTATTAATTTATTTTACAAGGTTTGCAAAGTGCACACACTACATGCATATCAAAAATTGCAGTTGCAGTAACAGTTGAAGTTGCATTTGAAAATTAAAATAAATTGTATTTTAATAATAATCTCTTTTAAAGTATTTCTCCAAAAGTGAATGAAGGTTCACAGTTGCAATTGCACTCAGTCTCAAGTCTCCACAACTCCAATTTTAAAAATTCTTTTTTTTGAAAGATTATACCAAATTAAAAAAAAAAAAAAAAAAAAAAATAGCTACGACGATTTTTAATGTTTTGCAACAGCTATTGTTCGCGTTAGATTTTTGAGATATAGGTACGTATGCATGTATTTTTAATTTTAATTTAATAATCCAAGGTTTTTAAAATGCTGAAACTGAAGAAAAAACCTCCCCTCAACATGGCTGAAGAGGAAATGTGCTTAAATTTCGCACGAACGCACAAGTCCTGGAGTTCTGATTAGCGCTAGGTTGTCTTTTCGGACGAAAAATAGTTCAATTTGGAAGGTCCAGACAGCTATAACTACTACATCCACCATGATCTTTGCAAGGAGGAACACCAGTTGGTTCGTCTTCATAGTCGGGTGGGGGGTGTAATGGTGTGGGGAGCCCTCTCGTACTATGGAACGTGCGAGTTACAGTTCTTTGACAACAAATATGAATGCAATCACTTACAAAAACGTTCTCTAAATACTACTTTTCCCCATTTTGATAAAATTTGTTTAGTGATTTGCCATGGCATTTTCAACACGATGCTCCGATACACTGGGTGGTTAAATCATGGATTGAGGACCAAAATTTGAGTTTATTCGAGTGGCCGCCTTCCTCACCCGACATCAATATAATAGAAAACGTTCTGAGAATGGCTGGCACGTTAAGTTTACGAGTCTGGAAAACAATATTCCAACAAAGAATAACTACTTGAAGGCTTTTCAAGCGCGCTTGGTCTAACATTTCCTTGGATTACATTGGATTACGAGTCGCTTCCCAACCGCATCTTTGAGGTCATTCTCAACAAGGGAGGATCGAAACATTATTAAATTTGCTAAAAAAATGTTTGATTTACTTAATGTATTATATTAGAAACAAGTTCATGGTTTAAAGCCTACAAAAATAACTTTTGTCTTATTTTAAATTAAAAAATATAAAAAAATATGTAAAAATGGAAAAACAAACACTTTTTGTTTTATTTGACTAAGGGACAATTTTTCAATAGTCGGTTAAACCTCAGATAGTTCCTATTCTTTGAATAAAACTAAAATTTGTTCTTGTTACTATAATATTAATTCGTCTGATAGTTTAACTGATGATTGAAAAATCGGCTCTAAGAATTGAATCGGCCATAAGCATTTAGTTTGACTGGAATCACTTACGCAAACAGTTGTGCTAACCTGATGACGCGCAGTGTAGGTCAGGATACACCAAAGTAAGCCTTTACTTAAATCAACGATAAAAGATCTCAAAATTGGAGATAGACCCTTAATGTAGAATGTTTTTTTTCTTAGAATATACCCAAGTACCATGGCTTTAACCCTGTACCGCATGGTGGCTCATATAAGAACCAAACCATATTAATCTGAATATTTTTTTAATTTACTTGTTTTGTGCATGCAGTATGAAATAAGTAAGTAAGTTCTAAATTGTATTAATAAGCGTCATCTATAAATGTTTTGTGGCAATTAATTCTTTGGAAAAACTTGTCAAACAAGAATCAGCCGGGCAGGAGTGCGTTTGAGAAAATAAAAATTGTATACAAAATACAAAACTAAAAGTTTGTGATTGCAAAAAAATATACCAGCAAAGAAAATAATTTTAATATTATTGATAATGAATATTGTTTCAGTTTGGTATACTGATTATACTTTTATCTTGAAAAAACTGATTGGATCTAATTTGGCAGACCATGCAGAAATTTTCCCTTGCTATTGGTACATTTTTGAACCAACGTGCAACAAACGTCCCCAACACTTAGGTTAAGAGCCGACAGCAAATTTTGGGAGTCAATGTATAACTAAAATCTGAGTATGAGGGTTTTAAGGGCCATATTTTGTGGAATCGAAATCAAAAGTTTGTCAGTTTTTTTTTTGTCAGCCTTTGGCGAGAACAGGGAGCTGAAAATATAGATTTTCCAAATTACGTATCAGGGGTATTAACACTTGTATTATTTTGT
Source organism: Melangyna quadrimaculata (assembly GCA_949320155.1). Lineage (NCBI taxonomy): Eukaryota > Metazoa > Arthropoda > Insecta > Diptera > Syrphidae > Melangyna > Melangyna quadrimaculata. Next base: position 62,266,975 of record OX439485.1, read on the forward strand.
TAAATAACATCACGATGCTCTGTCATTTTCAAACACCTCAATCATGGTGATATTTCGTTTTTTCATTAAAATTTATAGAACGCGAAAAATGAACAAAACAAGTCTCCACTAAAAGGTTCTCTTAAAAAGCTTATATCTTGAGTTCTATAATTCGGATCACCAAGATTACGGTGTTGGGGATTAGATGTATTTAAAAAAAAAACTATTGAAGTGCTAATATCCCTGCTAAGAAATTTAGAAAATCTCTATTTTCAACACCCCGCTAAAGGCGGACAAAAAAAACCTGCCAGATTTTTGATTTCAAAGCCACATGCCCCTTTAAACCCTCATACTCAGATTTTGGTTATAAATCTACTCCCAAAATTTGCTGTCGACTCTTTTACTAACTGTTTCATGTTATTCCCACTACATACAATTTTTAAAGATAATTTAAGTTCGTTTACTGCTAAATGTATCAAACAGGAAAAATGCAATTTTTCCGATTTTTATCAAATAAAATGAAAATTCCTGAAGTACGTGTTCTTCAATTTAGCATTAACTATCAAATACATTCTTTTCCTAAAGAAAACAAAAAAAATCATACAGTAAGGGGTTAAATATTCAGCCTTATCGGCAATTTTTCCCCCGTATGAGACTTTCCAATCATAAACAATGTTAGAAAAATGGGAAAAAACTCCAATGAAAAAGTAGATATCGTAAAGGAATTTTCCGGGAGAAAATTAATGATGTTTCCCTGGAAAAAACTCGCCTCAATTTAGTTGGAGAATTTTAAAAATAGAAGCATATTACTACCTACTTTTGAAGGTTTTTTTAATTTTTTATTTGCTCTAAAGGACAAGTTTTGGTTTCGGTTCAAAAAACATAGGCATTTTGATAAAATCCAACATAACGTTTACCTTTACTGAGAACTCCATCGGCATTGGTATATGTGTGGCTGTACGTCCACTCTACAACAAGCTAGAGACTTAACGGATAAACGGGTTGGAGGAGAAATTGGTTTTATTTTAGCCGATCTATGTACCTATATTTCAATTTTGTTTCTTTACATTTTGAACACATTTTGGAACAAATTTACTTAACGCTCTCGGGTTATTCCCCCTCATAGAGTATCACAGAGAGAGAGAACAAAGATATTACAACAACAAAATAGACAAAAAATGTTTTTTTATTCAACCTATTTTAACGCGTTTCCATTACACGAGAATAGAATTTATGATGCAAAGTACGTCTTTATCACCACAAATAGTTCAAATATTTAATTTGATCTCAGAAAATAGTTTACAAACTATGACAGATAAATAATTTAAGAATATAAATTCCCTCAGAGTATTTCGAAACTGATTCGAAGTAATTTCCGGGGGAGATTCAAGCTGGAGGAGATTGACGATAGGAGTATTCGACTCCTGGGAAACATGAAAATTCGGGGGAGAACAATCTCCCCCGGAATTGCCGATAAGGCTGATTGCTTTTGCTTTGCCTAGCTGTCAAAAAAATTGAATAAATCATTACAGACCTTGTTTTAGTGCCCTGTCTTTATATCAAACATGAAAAAAAACTTTCCGTTTCCAATTTTCGCATGTTGGCAGTTTCAGTTCAAACCAAATCTTAACATGCTCACCGAACAACACGAACAGAAAAGTAGAAAACACAATGCTCATTGGTTTTTCATATGAAAATTCAGTGATATTTAATTTACAAATTCCAAGAATACAATAAAATAGTAAAAATCAATTCAATTAATAAAGAGGAAGTCAAATAAAAAAAGAAGATACATTTTACATATAAATATGTTTAAAATACTCAAACAGATAGATCAACAAAAAATAATAAAATAAAAAAAAAATAAAAACAACAGGATATAACCAGAATTGGCTATCTAAGCGTACCAACCTCTTTGATAAAATCGATCTGCTCTGTGTGCATGTTCGTGTAGACTAGAAACGGATAGGGTTTAGGTTTGCTAGCAGTGCTTGTTGCATTACTTGCTGACTTAGTTGTACCAGAAGTCTTACTGATGACAGACTTTGCTTTTTTGATTGCTTCAAAGTCCATTGAACTCCGCCGGTTTGTTCGGGCGCCATTGATTTTTGGGGCAGCTTTCTTTTGTTCTGTTTTTGGCTGTGTCAAAGTTGGCATAATTGTTTTACGCCGTTTCTGGGTGGCTGGTGTGGAAACTGGCGTTGCAGCTGGACTAAGTATTCGTTTCGTTAAAGCTGAGTTATCTTCTTGTGATGAGGATGGTGTTAAAAGAATATCATTGGGTGCAAAAAGTTTTCTCTTCTTTTTCGTAACAACTTCGATCGGTGTGGTTGGAATTGGTTCTGTAGCTGTTTGCAATGGTGTTGCAGCAGTGGGAACTTGTTTTTGAACTGATGCTTCCTTTTCAACAAAGAGTTCTTTCCGAATAAGTCTGTTATTGTTTTCCGTTGGTGTGAGAAGTGCTGCAATAGTTTCAGGATCGTCTTGAGAACTTCGACGATCGATGCTCTGGAGATCATCTAATCGACCAGTGCGCACCGACTTAGCTGATTGATTTATGTTTTGTAAACGTTGACTAATAATGTCCATGGAAACATCAAAAAGGGTACGACGACGAGCGTTGGCTGGAGTTTTTGCAGAATTGAAAATCGTTGCAGATGCATGTTCTTCCAACAAAGACGGATATTGCACGGGCGTCTTAGCTAAATCGTCTTTAATTAGTGTTGAGCATGGTACACCACTGCCAATAGGAGTACTTGGTGCGAATCCTGACAAGCTCGTGTCATCAAAGGTCTTATAAGCTGAAGTGGCAAATAAAGTTCGTCTCTTACTTGCTGAGGGTTCTTGTCTGATGGACTGTGGTTTACTTTCTTCCATTGGTTTTGGGGTATATAAAGTGCGCCTGCGATTTTTCTGAGTACTTGAGGGAGGAGCTTCACTTGGTTTAGAAATGTCCACCGATTGTTCTGTGAATGTAGTTTGTCGTTTTTCATTTTCAAGAGTTGTATTATCAGCAATTTCTTCGCTGATGCTGGCAAAGGTAGTTTTCGCTGATATTTCTTTATCCTTTTCGGCGACGCTCATGTTAGCTGGAATGTGAATGGAACTGCGTCTGCGAGTTCTAACGCCTGGCGTTTCTGGGATATTAACGTCAGTGCTGGCGATCTCAAGAACTTTATTACTTTTGTTTGGTGTTTGAGTCACTTGTATTGAATTCCGACGGCGACCTGGTGTTTTCTTTGTAGAAGGGGTCGAAGGTTTGTTCTCTTCATTAACAAAATTAAGCATTTTCTTCGCATTAACAGAATCGGATGGCTGTTCGTTGGTATCAGACAAACTTGATACTGTGTCAAGATATGTTAATTTGTTAACAGAGTCACTGAGGGTTTTATGAGAGCTAAGGTTTTTATTGATTCTACAAAAAAATGAAGAAAATTATTCGAGAATCAAAGAAATTTGTATTATTTAAACATACCTATTCAGCAGTTGGGTAGAAGGCGATGCTATTGCACAACTTTTGGGAGTTGGAGTTTTCTTTGAGTCCAATTGCGTAAAGAAGCGAGTTATATCAGTCTGTTAAGGAATGATTTTTGTTTGTTAATACAAGGGAAAGGTTTCTAAAATCTTTAATTTAAGTTAACCTTTTTCTTTGCTGAAATCAATGTGGGCGTGATAGGAGGGGCAGTCGCCGGGATTGCTTTGGACTTTAATGCGTTTTCTTTCGTAGGAGCCCTTGGTTTTACTCGTCGATTTTCTTCAGAATCAGGTTGCATAGATTTGTACCGCTACAAAAAAGATGTTAAATTTATTTTAAATTAGATAATAACATTTGCCTGCCAAATTAGTACTATTTTTGGATTTAAAATTAAATGCTCTTATCAATTTTTAGTGAAAGAAGAAAATAGGATGGTTCTTTTACTTTCAAGGATATTAAAAATGCTGGGTTAGCACAATAGACACAATGACAGGGGCAATAAGATCCTGCCCACCTGATGCCTTAAGCGTTTTTCTGCACCTTCTAGCTCTTGATTTATATATTAAATATCTAGTATCTTGCAGCGCATTAAGACTTAAGGAATCAAACTCTTGGTTTGACAAGGAGCCCTATGGTCACAGCAATATCACAGACTTGATTACAGCGGGCATGTTTTCAACTCCCACTGACTACTTGACACAACTATCTTTACTGATGGATCAAAGATGGAGTGTGGTGTTGGTGCAGGAATCTTTTCTGAGTCTCTAAATGTCTCAAGGTCCTTTCAACTACCTGACTTTGCTAGTGTCCTTCAAGCTGAATTACTGGCAATCAGGGAAGCATGCAAGTTACTAAAAGAAAATCCAAACCAGAACCGTAATGCAGCTATTATTACAGACAGTCCGGCGGCTGTTAAAGCTATTAATTCAGCTACATCATTCTCCAAATTGGTCCAGCAATGCCAGGATGAGCTTTTGAGTCTGAACACTGACCTCGGTGTCACTCTTATCTGGGTTCCGGGTCACAGTGGCATTGAGGGCAATGAACGGTCTGACGAGCTGGCCAGGCAAGGATCAGCCCTTCATGGCTCACTTGCGGAAAGAGTCAACATTGCGCTTGGAGTTATGAAGGGCAATATTCACTCAATTTTTCTCACTGAATCAAATCACACGTGGATTAGTTTATCAAACTGAATTATAACTAGGAAGATGTGGCCCACCTATAATAAACCCCGAACAATTGATTTAATACGCAGACCAAGGCAAGACATAGCCAGGGTCGTTGGGACGTGTAGCGGACACTGGCCATAGGAGAGCATGCAGCGAAGCTTGGCATACCTCACAATACTCAAAGTCGGCGCTATGGGGACTAGCAAGAAAAGGAAACAGTATTTAATTTCCTCTGCAAATGCCCCGCTGTGGCCAAAGCTAGAGCAAAATAATTCGGAAGAGCTTTTTAACGAACTTTCGGAAATGAAGATCAAAGACTTGATTTCTTTCCTTAACGCGACGAAATGGCTCTAGGACAAATTTCGGCTACTTCTGCATCACACCTTCCGTCGATCCCCTATGATCGCAAAATAGTGGACTGTGGTTTTGATGGGGGTTCGTGCTACACAGCAGCCGTTTGATCATTTGATCAGATCAGTTTACGCTCCAGTGCCAGCCAACAAAATGCCTAGTTGGGCAAACTTTGGATTGTGCGGGTGCGGATGCTGGTCTGGTTGTGTGAGTGATCCACTTTCAGGTGATTCTGCTAAAAGCTACTCAGTCATTCCACAAGCCACAAAATTCTTTCAACCTTATTCTAAATTCAAATAAAAATGGACGATATCCTGAGGATATGCCACAATCTCCCTTTCAATTCAAACCACAGGTTCTAACGAGTTATGGTATCAAAACGGCGCACTTAGCGCTAACTAGGATATGGGCTAGGCTGCCCGTGGCCGCAATTTTTACCTACCTACCTAGCACAATATACTTTACATACTTTATATCGAAAAGCTAGGGCGTGAAGGTTGGAAACAAATTGTATACAATAAAATAATTTGAAATTCGATTTCTTATAGACCGCAAAATTCGTAAATAAAAAATACTCGATTTATATTAAAAAGAAAGCATTTATTTATTATTTTATGGAATGCATTTCGGTTCACAACTGAGGAACCATCATCAGCGAGCGTCGATTATTAACAAGATAACAAAAGAAATATAGTGCAAAATGCAAATTAAAACAAAAACGTCGATTATATAGCGTCGATTATATACTAAACAAGATAACAAAAGAAATATAGTGCAAAATGAAAATTAAAACAAAAACAATTACATAGTAACAATACATTTAAATAAATAACATGAAAAGTTATTTTATGCTCTTTTTAAACAACCAAACAAAGGTGATTGAATTGCTCCTGGTTCAAGATTCATCAGGTTGTCATTTATATGTAAATATAACGATTCATAGGCATCGAGCTTTAAAGGTTTGTTTGGATCAAAGCTGGATGCCTATGAATCGTTATATATACATATAAATGACAACCTGATGAATCTTGAATCAGGAGCAATTCAATCACCTTTGTTTGGTTGTTTAAAAAGAGCATAAAATAACTTTTCATGTTATTTATTTAAATGTATTGTTACTATGTAATTGATTTTGTTTTAATTTTCATTTTGCACTATATTTCTTTTGTTATCTTGTTTAGTGTATAATCGACACTCGCTGATGATGGTTCCTCAGTTGTGAACCGAAATGCATTCCATAAAATAATAAATAAATGCTTTCTTTTTAATATAAGTCGAGTATTTTTTATTTACGAATTTTGCGGTCTATAAGGAATCGAATTTCAAATAATTTTATTATAAACTGACCACAAACCGGCTTTAATTTAGTGATTAAATTTGACTAAAAACTTTTTAAAATTGTATACAAATCGAGGTTTTAAACAACTCTAACATCACGATGGTGGAGAAGTCCAAAAAAGTGATTTTACTCAAGACGTTCGTCAGTCTGTGCGTCCAGATGTTAAACAAGTTAGACCCTAAACGAATGAACGACTTTGCTTTAAATTTGTTGTGAAGCATTATCATGTGATTCTCCAAAGGAAAAATTCGAATTGTATTTTTAGCACATTTAAAACGGGTAGCTGCCATACAACGATTTCTGTTTTATCATCGTTATCCGAAAACGGTACTAACGATTTTGATTAAACTTCGTTGGCTAGTTATTTTAATAATACTTCAGATTTTTGTCGAATAATTCGAATGACGGGAATAAAGTTTTGATGGTTGTTTTGGTCAAATTGGCTTTTTTTGTTTGGCATATTCTCGAATATCTCAATAGCTTGGTTGATTTAATCATAATTTTGAGTCTCGGTGTTTTTAAGTTAGTCATAAAAATCCATTTAAAATCTGTATAAATATTTTTTTTTACATAAAATAAAAAGATTTTTTTTATTTTTGACTTTTTGCACATTTTTTTTTATTAATTTAAAAAAAAATAAAATTCCTCGTTAACGATATAAAAATATTTTCGAACAATACACCGTCAATGTCTAGTTGTAAACTACGAGGGCAAGTAAGTCGTTAAATTTATTTAAAAAAGACGTGTAAGTTTTAAATACAATTTAATTGGAGAAAAAATATTTTAAATTATTTTACATTTTATGTGCTTGAGTTTTAATTAAGCTTTTTTTAATCGCTACTCTTTTACATTTTTATTCGAATAGAAACAACCAGATCCTTTAATATCAAATAGTTTCTGAGAATAGAAACAACCAGATCCTTTAATATCAAATAGTTTCTGAGAATTTAAAAAAATAAATAAATAATAACATTAAATAAAAAAAGGCAATTCTGTAAGAGAATCACTTTTTTTTTAACATCAAACGGTAATTTGTTTCATCATTAAGAATTTTGTACTCGGAACTTAATATGAGTTTCATTCAATCAAACAATTTCAAAGATTCACTGAGCTACAAGCTTTAATTTTTAAAGCAAGATATGAACTCTTATGTCTCTCCCAGACCAACGCGGAACATTCGCTTTGCAGGGCAAATCATTCACAATGATAACAAAAATGACAAATTAACAATGCTAAACAACAACAAAAACTGCCACCGCGTCGGCGAATGTGCCGCTTTGGCGTTGATTTGGGAGAGCCATTAGGGCTAAACGGAACGCCATACAACGGAAGCTTTAACCAATTCTGTACACTGTGTAACTTAAAATCTTAAGAAGAATGTTTTCATTTTATAAGTATCTGTCCCATATTTATCCCACAACGGATAGCACATTGCGGACAAAATACTCGTAACAATGAAAGAAACAATACAACTTTTAAACGAAACCGACTGGAAAACTCTTTACTGCTTTTTAAAAGATATTTGCAAGTATGGGATGTTGTTAATATTGGAATTTGAATAACAGTCGTTTTTATTTTATAAAAGAAAAGATACACAATATTAGTTAAAATTGCCATAGCTTGCATATTTATTATATTATTTACAATCAAACAAATGTTTCAATAAATGAATAACTTACTACTTTTTTATTTTTAAAATGTGCATTAACATTTAAAATGCTTTATTAAATGAACACCCTATGTACATTCAAATATTGTGTACATTAGTCTGGACCTTAGACACCTAAAGAAAAACACTTCTCCACCCGTCAATAGTTTCTAGCCCTGTTTTCAATTAAAGATTGATATATATCAAAATTCATTCATCCTTAATACGATTAAAAATTTCAAATTATTATTTTTTTTTACTGTCACTGGATAGTTTAAACTCTTAAAAATTAACATTCAAATAAGTATATGTCAGGAATTCTATTTTAACAGACATTTAATTTAAATAGTGAATTGCTATTTTTGTTCTATGAATTTGAAGAAAGAACAAAAAGAGAAATTTACAGGCTGAATGGATTTTGATATATGTATATCAATTTTTAATTGAAAACAGGGCGACTAAGGGGGAGGGGAAAAAATCTGAACGAATTAGGGGATTTTTTTTTTACTATTTAGAAACTATTGACGGGTGGAGAAGTGTTTTTTTTTGAGGTGCCTAAGGTCCAGTCTAATGTTAATATATTGATTATGTACATTTTAATACCAATAATTTCAACGTTGTCTTTTTCATTATGTATATTTCTTTTAAAAATATCATAGTTTTTTAAATTGTTAGTTGGTAGTCTGAATAAAGCGATCGAATACAGAATATGTCTTCATAATTTGATTTACGTTTTTGTTTTAGAGACTTGCATTTAACAATTCATTACTGAATTACGTTCAAATAAAAAAATCATAGCATGATTCCCACACTAATGTGAAGAGATCGCACCAACGACCACTTTAAAAATATCCCTATTATATTTATATATGTTCAACGAACCCTCATTCGATGTCCGAGATCCATATCCATTCATAATCCAAGTTCATTAATCCCAAAGAAATCTATGGAAAAGTATTACATAGACGAAGCGAGCCAACCAAAAACGCATCGTATTTCGGTTGCATACTCTATATGCACAAATAAATGCATCGGAGCTATGTCTATGCATCACATGACAAAGCACATTGTGTCGACTAGGCATATATGTACGTATGAATTTAAGTGCAGCCTAAGCGTTTTTTAGCTATTGACCCGAAATTATGTTGGATATAGAAAATATGGATTAATTCAGAATTCGGACATCGAAGTAGATGATTAAGGTATAAATAGAAAAAGAAAATCTAAATAAATGCACTTTTGATTTGGGAATTGGGAGTCGTAAAGGAATACGCTCTTTGTTTTACTGGGCTTTCGAGCCTTGAACACTTGTTCATTACAATACAAATAAAACTTATAGATTACAAACCAAAACCTCAGTGACAGATTAATGCTAGAGGTTTGATGTGGAGCAACTGTTCCTAATCGATTTGGCTGGTTACCGATAATAGTATCATACTCACGTATTAATACTTTAGCTTAAAAAAAAACATTTTACCAATTAAGATATACATACATATGTATATACATATATGCCGGTACTTTTAGATTTAGCCGAGATTGATACCTAAAGATTATCTTTCTAAAAAAACTGTCATTAGAGACCTTATGGGAGGAGTTTTTTTTCCAGATCGGTAGTGGTTGTATAAACTTTAACGATACTGAAGCAACAGAATTGCTACTGACCACCACTGATTTACCTACACAAACTGTTGTAATTCTTCGCAAAATTTATTTACACGGTGATAAAAATGAGAATGCCCACACCAACGCGGCGGAGAAACATTCGCATGTCAAAATGTATTTACATGGTGATAAATGAGAGTACCCACATTTGGGAAATCCTTTATGGCCAATTTTTCAATAGTCATTTAAATCTCAGATAGTATTTATTCTTGGAATAAAACACAAATTTGTTCGTATTGCTATTATCTCTTTGATAGGTTAACTGATGATCTAAAAATCGGCTTTTAGAGTTACAAAATAAGTGTGACTTTATTTTCGTGGACACGATCAGGTGGTAGATACTCTTTGGAAACAATTGCCCAGCGACGAAAACTTCTGGTGAAGTTTCGTCATGGTGTCGGCAGGAGTTTCCATACGCGCAAAAACCGAACTGTGCGTCGTGCAATGGTCGGTGTACTCCAGTTATTACATTAACAACATTTTGGAGGAACATGAGGTTCTAATCGCACCATATGTTGAAGAAAAGTTCTTGCCGGTGCAGGAAAATGCTAGATCACACGTTCCTAGGTGTGTCATCGACTACTTTGCAAGAAGTGGAAGTCTACGGTTTGGCTTGCCCTACTAGAGACACTCAGTGGGCTGAGATCTGCGATAATTTGGACAACACCATTCTACTAAAATCTAGAAAGCGATTTTACCACGAAGAAATTCAGAAATTCGAACGCTCTTAATGTTAGTGTTTTTAGTCTTATCCACTAGATAATTATGTTTATTGAAGTCAAGGTGATAAATCTTGGCCACATTTTTTTTTTGAATACTTACTAATTTCAATCATACGATTTTATCGGCATAGCTTTGCAACAAAAAACCTTTGCCGGACTGGCTCATGCATCGTGAAGCATGCACAGTAAAGCATACTCGTACCAGCTAAGATATATTTTAATTTATTTTTACTAGCATAACATCCTTTTCTTTACCCAAATGTTATGGTTTATTTTTTTTTTATAAATATTTTAACGACACTGCAGCTACCCTCAATTTAAATCCGACCTCAGCATCAGTACAACTCCATCAACTCATGTTTTCGAGGTCAAGTTTGAAAATGAAAAAATAATCGTTTTTTTTTTGTTTTGTTATTTTTGAAGTTATGTAACAACGTGAGGTAATTTTGTACAACAAAATTTTTAATGATTCCTGCAAGTTATACAAAATATGTATACATAAATATATTCACGATTAATACGGTTGTCGTTTCACTAAAACGACACGTCTCTAGAGGCGTCTATGGATGTTTAATTCAAACGAATTTCGTCATAATGATGAGATGCGTGGAGATTGCAGACAATGTCGAAGATTTGGGTTTATTTAAACGCTCTAGAGACGATCCTTGTCGTTTAACTGTCGTTTTAGTGAAACGACAATCGTAATAGGGGTGATTATAATATTTCTTTTGCACTCCGAGAAATATTTAATTAGCTATAAAAGACTTTCCCTATTTTAAAAATAAAATACGCTTAAGAAATAAGGATTTCTTGAGGAGAAAGAGAAGAACTTTTATGAAAAATTATTATAACTTTTAGGAATCATTAAAAATTTAGTTCTACAAAATTACCTCACTTTGTTACAAAAGTTCAATAATAGCAAACAAAAAAATAAATTAATTCTCTCTATTTTTAACGAGATCTTTTCAGAAAACTGACGTGGTACAGACATTCTGTGCTCAGATTCAAATTGTACACACCAAAAACTCTTGGAAAAACATAGTTTTGTTAAAAGTGAAAAGTCGTTATGACCAGTATTAATTATTCCACTTAAAACAGTCCCTGTTAATATACCTAGTGGAAGCAAATTGTTACAGAAATCCCGTGGTCTTTGTTAAAAAAGGTATGAATTTTAGTATGTGCAGTGTGTTTTTATTTATCTGTATTTTTAGATGAACCAAGAAACACAATATTTCGCTGTGAAATTGCACTTTTGTTCCTTGTTCCTTGTTTTTTGATAATTTTGTTATAAAATTACAAATGTTAGATTTAAAATAATTTACATGTAATGTGCAAAAAACATTCACTTAGTTCGCAACGATTAAAATCTTCTCTTATGAACTGAGCTGATTTTATAACAGAATAATAACTGTTATACATGTGAGAGGCGATGGTTTGCTAACATAAAAGGAACAAAAAACACATCTATATAATGTTTATTATTATAATGGGATCGAGAAAAAGTTAAATAGTGCGTGCCCTGAAGATGTCCTAAGAAGACGAAACGCGTCGGCCTTTATGTATGGACAAAAAACCCAGCGACGATTAAGAAAAATCATATATCGATTGAAAGGCCATTAATTGTAGATAACAAATATTGAATTATTATTATTAAAATGTTATCCCCGGGACTGACCATGCAAGTTTTTGATTTCTTAACTAAGTGTTTCTTCATGTAAAAAAAGTAAGAAGTGACAAATCTACATGTTGCGGTGGTTCCATATTAATAAATAGATCCGCACAGGTCACTAAAGTCTGAAATCATTATATGGTGCTATCTTTGTTCACAAAATGGCAGATACCACCCATCTTGTCATGAGTCTTATTAGAAATATAATCAATGAAATTGTAAGAATTCGAATCAGTGTTCATTATAAAAAGTAAATAGTTGCTACATGAAACATGACCCATGTGCCGTTATGTATAAATCCATCCTTTTTATATTTAACACAACTTATCACTTTTTAATCACAAGAAACTCGTTATTTGGAATTCTGTCACTTTGTGCAATCATTATGTTTAATAGGGACTATTTTTGAGGACGGTATTTTATATTAAATGCTTAGAAGGAACTTAATAACAGAGTTTGGACATACAAAATTTCTAAACGACAATATTTCTGAAGACAAAGCTTCTAAAAATAAAAAAAACTACAACGGATATCAGTTGGAAAAACAGTACGTACGAAGTACAACTTAAATTAATCAACAATCACATACTGTCATATTTATTGAAGTTGGAAATTATTTTCGTTTACTATGTTACTGATAAACTCCCAAATGAAAGCAAAAACGGTAACACTAAGAATTTTTCAGCAAAGGTGGTAAATATCCAAAATGTTTTCATAATTTATTCCGGCTTTTCCACTTTTTTTTTTTTTATTTATGGCGTCCGCCACAGTTGTAACAATTTTTTTAAAACTTTGTGTTTTGGAATTTGGACTTTTTGAAACTTTGTTTTTTTTTTGAAGCTTTGTCCTTCGAAACTTTGTTTTTTGAATCTGTCATGGGTTTCCATGTTTCAAGTTGATACGTAATAATTTTTTTGTAATCGCTACCGTTTTTTTCTGTATTGCTTTGTATGCATGAAATATCTAATAAAAATAAATAAAATGTCATAGCCAGCCCCGGGAATAACTTTTAAAGAAAACAATTTGATATTTTATATCCACAATCAGAGTCCTTTCAATTAATTTATGTTTAATTTTAATCAACGCTGTTTTTCTTTGCACTCCTCTTTAATATAATGTATGAAGTCAATTATTTTTTAATCAGCATTAATGTTAACCGTTCAACATGCAAATAGTGCTCCGGTTGCTTAATTTATAATACAAACAATTGGAAACCTGTGAGCTAAAAAGAGGGACATTATATGCAAGCCAATACAACCCTGTAACACAATTCACTGGTATCTCGATTGAAAACTTAGCAAATTTATCAAAACCATTTTTTTAAAGAAAGTATTTATGTGCATAAAATGTTTTCATAATATTGTGTTAAAACTTTTCCTCACAAACAAAAAGTTTGCCAATCTAAAAATTGCTTTCTAAGGTCAAACTGAATAGCTCTACAAATCGGCTGTGAAATAGACATGTTACAACACACATCAAATTACAGCCTCGTGGGAAAAATTGGATATGTAATTTTTAAAACGGTAATCAGTAGTACGCAGCCTTAATTTATATTAAATTGTTCATAGCATAAAATATATCTATCATGAGAAGAAATTCTTTACTAATGCGCACAATAAACTCATCATAAGGCGAATATAACCTCACTTTTTAAATTGAAAAAAATATAAAATTTTACTTACCTTCATTTTATCATAAAGTTCTGGATTCTCATAACGATCTGCATTCGAAATGGGAAAATCTTTGGGAGACATAAGTCTCATTTGTTTTTTACAAGCCTCAATCCAAAGAATCGAAACTATGGGAATATTCCATTTCTTAGCTTTATTATATGTAGATTGAAGGCCATCCTTGAATACCACATGAGTTGTGCCTCTGTGGAGAATACAAATGTTGCATTATCTGTGCATTCAATTGTTTTAAAAATAGTTTTACTTCAAGAGTTTGTCGTTTACTTTAGCTCCCAGAGCTGATATCACTTTTTTTACTCCTGACGACCGATTATCCTCACCAGTTCTCACTTCAACATAAACAACAACATCCTTCATCAGTTCTTGAATGCTTTTCACCGGAGATTTGCGCTCTTCTTCGGTGATTATGTCCTGCTCCTCATGAGGTATATCGAAATTTCCATACGATGACTTAGTGGGACTCCTGAAACAGCAAAAAATAAAACTCATGCTTACGTGTCATTTACATGGCTACGGTGCTTACCTCAAGGCTTTAATTGCTCGAATTCTATTCGCAGCCGAAGGACTGTTCAGATCCCTATGGATTCGAGCCATCAATGGATGGTCTTTTGGTGTGCATGAGGCCAAATTTGCTGGTATCATATTGCTGATTGGAGTTGACGGCCGTGAACCGTTCTTCCCGCCGCCACTATTGCTGTGTAGAACATCCAGCGCTTGCTGGTCCTTAACTAATAGTTTAAAAAAGCAAAAAATATTTTTTCAAGGAACAATAAATGTACATAATTTGGAAAGAAGCGTTTGTGCAAAAGGCAGATAAACAAAGCAAAGTGAAATTTATTATAAATAAATATACATATATAAACCTATGTACTATTAGTAATATATTTTTTTGTACATCTTCTGTCAGTTTTGACAATACTCACAGGTGATACGTGCATTTGGAGGCGGGGTGTTCTCATCGTTGATGGAAATGAGACAGACGGTGTTCTTATCGCTGACAGCAGCAACGGCAGCCGCACTGCCACCAAAACTGAAACGCGCTGTAATTGGCGATGATTTTTGTTGGCTTGGAGCGACCATCAGAGGCTCATCGGCTTGGCCGGTGAAGATCCTTAGTAGATTTTCATCACGAATGCTCAGTCTTTTGTTTTGTGGTGTGGATTGTAGTTTGGAGGTTCTGGATTTATCTTCTTTGGGTGTGGATTTCTTCCCAGTTAGCGAGACATTGGCAAAGCTGCGTGAAAACGAAGACATTTCGAGAGTTTTCCATGTTGGAGCCCGGGTAACAAAGCGATCCATAGTGTTTAATTAAACAAATGAAGGCACTTTTAACACTTAAACAACTATTAAATATTTTAAAGGAATTATTGAACTGTAATTTATGAAAAATGATGCGTTTTTTTCTAAATCATGACCAAACCAAATGCAAACAATCAAGAATCCAACGGAATCGAAAAAATTATTTTGAAAAGTAAAGGGTGTGTTCGCGAGGTTGGGTTGACAATAATTTATAGTTTACTGAATGCTTTCAAAAGCGGAAATGAAGACATTCAACGCCCGAGAATACAAATAATTTTTTTTAATATTCGATTTGTACAGAATCTACTTTTAAACGATGCAGTTTGTCATTGCGATTTTAAGCACGATGGGGAGATGTGGTAGCTTGGGTAGCGACCACTTTGACTTTGACACAAGGAAACTGAGTTGGTGGCAACTGGGAGTTTGTAGGCGAAAAGGGTTATATTTCGTTTTCATTGGAGCCGAAATGAGTTAATTTCGAAATTAGCTTATTTGAAACGTCATTTCCTATACAAATTTGACGTTCGAAATGAGCTTATTTCTAAATTATTATTATAATACGTTTTCATTGGAGCCGAAATGAGGTAATTTCGAAATAAGCTCATTTGGAACGTCATTTCCTATACAAATTTGACGTTTCAAATGAGCTATTTTCGAAATTACCTCATTTCGGGTCAAATGAAAACGTAGTATAAGAAGTAAGGGGAAGGAAAAAATCTCCTTCTCACACTGTCCGTAATAGAGTTTACATGAAAACAAACAAAAATCTGTTTTTTTTTATCACATGGAGAAAAACCTCCGTGGTGAAGATCCGAGATCTGGAAGCAGTTTTTACCTGAAGAAAAAAGCTCACGGGTACTTACAGAACCGGGTAGTTCAAGGAGGACCGTCGACCATTAGCCAAAGGAGAATTCCTCCTGGCCAAATAGAAGATGGAATTCCAAACACATCGGCCACTGACGAAGAGAGAATACCTCCCCTGTCAGTCAAAGATTTAGGCAAAGCCGCAAACCTGTTGGGAATACACCATCAGGAGAAAGCTCTACACCACCAAAAAAACCAAACCACAATACTAGGCCACGTCCGGAATTGGGTAAGCCAGGTGGCCTGGACGATCCACTAAGGAAAGGACTAAGTGGCGCGGGAACAAGATGGTATCTGAAGTTCCTTGCTGAAGGGATGTCCCCGCAAGAAGCCAGGAAAAAGGTGGATGAGAGGAAATCGGTCCCAAACAATGGACCTTCAAAAAGCCTGGTAGAGGGTAAGAGGAAGAGCAACCAAATCACTCCTCCCCAGAGGCAAGATGCCGAAAAATACAGGAATTCGGATTCAGCGGGAAAACATACCGTGGCCGGAGTAGTAAAGCCCTCATATGCTGGTGCGGCCACGAGTGTCAGATTGGCGGTTCTACCCAGGGACTACCCTCAGCTAACTCTCGTACAACGACGAACTGTCGACACTGGAAGAATCAGCAGAGGCCATAATAAAAGAGAACCACCAACTTCACTTCAAATTTGGTAAGGTCACCGTCATAGGTCTGAAGAATTCGGCTGCACCAAACTCCTTCTATGAGCCAGAGCCCAACGCGGAGAAAAACATAGTATTCAATACATTTCCTACTCATTCTATTAGCCAAGAAAACTCTCCCCCCTCACCACAACCAAAGTCACTCAACCTAGCCGCCCACCCTCCCCCATCTCAGGTGGGCATGGACCTCTCTCCAATCGCAATGCGGAACGAAACGCTTCTTACTGAAGAGGAGAAAGAACATCTGCTGGCAGATGAAGGGGCTCTTGCCCCTACCTGTTAAGCAACAAAATGACTGGACGCGGGATCAGCACCAGGCTAGCCCAAGTGAATGTCCACCACGCAAGGGCAGCTGTCTTAGCGAGGAAATTTACTGCGGACAACTTAGAGTTAGAGAACCCTCGAGGTAAGGTAAGAGGTTTAACAAGTAACGACTCTTAACTTATATGGGTCACGAGACAAAACTAAACCCAGAACTTGCATAATTATAAGGAATAATATACATTTTATATGTCTTTCAGAATTTATGACAAAGGACTTGGTCCCGATACAGGCCCAGCTTAACATCTAGGGCAGAATTCAGACAATGGTTGCAGCATCAGCGTATTTCGCCGGTGACGAGGCCAGCACTCCACCCAACGAGGTACAAAGGCTTGTGGACTGTTGCATCCAGCGCAAACTACCATTATTGATTGGTTGTGATGCAAATGCACACCACACAATATGTCATATTCATATTCTCTATGTTAATTTTGGGACTCAGTGTATGGAACAGGTGGCATGGAACTTTTGAGATTTTTTCTTTTTTTTTTTTTTTTTTCTTTTGTACGAACACGGTGAAATATTTGAAAATTAGGTACCTAGGTAGGATTGAACTTGCATGTAGTTTTTTAAATAGTGTCCAAACAAACATGGGTTGCAAAAATAGTGGGCTCTTCATAGGGTTCCCACGGTTTAAAGATCAATTTTGCCACGGGGCAAAAAAACTGCCGCGAGGCAAAAAAAACTGCCGCGAGGCAAAAAAAACTGCCGCGGGCAAAAAAATTTTGCCGCGGGGCAAAAAAAATTGCCGCGGGGCAAAAAAACTGTCGCTGGGCAAAAAAATTGCCGCGGGGCAAAAAAAACTGGCGCGGGGCAAAAAAAAAACTGCCGTGGGGCAAATAAACTGCCGCGGGGTATGTATGTATGTTTATTTTTGTTTGATTTTGAACCATGTTTGAATGGGTTCAAATGTTCTAGATAAGCATAGTTTTGATAATTTTTATAAGTATACATATAATATAAATTTTTAAGAAGATTAGACCAGTTTTGAGTAATACCAAATTTTTTGAGGAGGCTTTTCAAAAGATTGAAGTCAAAAATTAAGTTTGATTGAAATTCAAGATTATGTATTAATTTGTATCCAAATGGTGATGATAATAAAAATTTTTTTTATTAAATAAAATAATAACAACTATTAATTGATATTTTAATACAAAAATTGAAAAACAAAAATCGATTATGGATGTGGTGAGCAAAAAATTGGTTTAAAGAAAAGTTTTTCGAATTTCAAAAAAAAAAAAATGCCCCGGCCTTTTACCAGTTTCAGTTTGGACTGTTGATAATGGGACACCCCGTATATAAAATTTTACAACTAAGACATAACAACTTGCAACACGAATTTTGAGTGATTATTTATGTAGGTACATACAAACATATAATTTCAAAATATTTTATTAAGCCCGTTTTTGAAAAATCGATTTTTCAAAAACAAAATTGATTTTTTATTTAATTCTGAAAATTAATTTTTTTTAAATTTGTATATGCAATGCAATATAATTAAAACCCGTGCATCTGTATATAGTAAATTATTTTGAAGTTTATCCAATAAAGATAAGGAAGTCGAAAATATGAAAAGTAGTTCTATATGGCAAGTACTGTTAATAAGAAGATAAAGAGTAGGTACTTCAATAATCTTACATTATTCTACTATATTCTATTTTAGTTATCCAAAAATAAATGTTTGTTTGAATCAACAAATTAAAGACAACATTCTTTTAAGTATTTTTGAGTTTTTCACACTTTCCAATAACAATGCAGTTAGTGTTTAAAAAACGTTGATGCCTTTTTGTTCAGAAAAGTTATCTTTTGTCTACAATTGCTGTGTATTCTCACCAATCGGCTTTTGAAAAAAAAAAATGCAAAACATTGTTTTTTTTTATCTTAGATTAAATTTATTTCAAGTTTTATTTAAATATTTATATGTATGTGTATAAAAATAAGCTTTCTATAAATATTTACAAAAAATTATTATACATAATGTACACTAGAAACACAAGCATACTATGTAGTTGATAAAAAACAATTAATTAATTAAAAACAAAAATTAAACAAGGCAGTTTGATTCATTAAATTATCTAATATTTATAATAAAAAATTATAAAACTTTTGTCATGAGACTTAATTTTAAATTAAAAAAAAATAGATCAGAAACATTTCTGCCGTTGGCCTATATACAAAAATGTTGCTTTCTTTATTTATTGTTTGTATAGGACGTATTTCAGTCTTAAGCGGTTTTATGGCAAAGGACCTCACTCACGATGCGATACGAATTCCTTTCATGGTTTACCTCATCTCTCTTATTTTGTATTTCGATAAAAACGTGTTTAACTAACTATCCAATGAGTTAGATATAGATGTATTATTTAACGACTTCAATTTATTCTGCAAGAAGAGAAAGATTTTGATTAAGAGGACATAATAATAATTTATGCAAAATAAATTTATGTCTTACCAATTCCACTGACTAAGCTGCGTGCATCCCACAAGGACATTTGTGATTGCGATATTCTATGATGTTGCGGATGCAACTTAAAAGGATAATATGATGCAGGAGGATGTTGATGGAACGCTGGAAACGGGACTGGATTTGACGGCAGATGTAGGTGTTGAGCAGATATCTTGCGTGCCGCTTTGGAATCTTTCTTTTTGTTATTTGATGATTTGGTAGACTTGATAAAATTTGGAATTCGTGCTAAGAGACCGCAGTAGTAAGGATCATCTTGTTTTTTCCGTTGGACCGTCTTAGTTTTCGGACTCATTATTGGAGAAATGGTTTGATTGTAGATTTCATAATCAGGCTTAACGATGGGAGAGATGAAAAGATTTGGTTTAAAGTGCTCATGTATTATTAGGTATATTAGGTATTACCTTAGGAACGTAAGGATTATCATCGTAAGTTACGTATTCCTTAAGTTTTGCATTCATTTTGGCATCTTCGGCTAGAATGAGCTCAGCTTGACTTTCGATTGTCGAATATGGATCTTCACTGCCGGAAGTTGTTGGAGAAATTCGATGACCGCTGTCGATGCTTCTTCCTATTGTTGTGATTCGACTCTTAAGCATATCAATGGCAACAACATTAATGACCAGAATCCAAAGTGGACTGTGAATGAGATTATTGCTGGATTTCACTACAGAAATGGCAGATAAACATTGACGTTCAAGGCGGCTACATTCGGGGGCAGTGCGAGATATTTCTCGATTTATATTCGTTGTGAATTTACGCATATCAAAGAGCTAAAAATACAAAATTAGAGAGTGTCAGAAAAAATATAAATAAATAATAAAA
This sequence comes from Melangyna quadrimaculata, assembly GCA_949320155.1. Taxonomy (NCBI): domain Eukaryota; kingdom Metazoa; phylum Arthropoda; class Insecta; order Diptera; family Syrphidae; genus Melangyna; species Melangyna quadrimaculata. The sequence goes on from OX439485.1 coordinate 62,287,119, forward strand.
TAATGTAATAGTTCTTACCTTGGCAGAAGTTCCAACATTAATGGCTTGCTGTGGTAATTGTAATATATCTGCCCCAATGACTGTTTCTTCGTTTGACAATTTTGAGGTACTATGAACGTAAACATTTGATTTTCCATACCGTTTTATTAAAATATTTCCCGTTTCGTCCATTTTCAATTTGAAACCTTCACCAATGGCTTTTTTGACTTCTTTTGTTTGGGGATCACGCATTGGATTGTGAAATCCATTCAAACCGATTCTGAATTTAAATAGAATAGGTTTGAATTAACTTACTGTTAAAAATAAAAAAAAAATAATTCTTACCGGACTCCATCAAATCCATGTTTGGATCCGTTAATGGATATGACAGATGATCGTGCATAGGCCTTTGCAACACGTCGATTTTTCTCGAAAACTACAATTTTCGCCCAAATCTCATCGTCTATTTGTTCCCATTTAGAGAGCACTTCATCGATGTGGTCCTGAAATAATAAAAAAAATAGTTATAGTTTTAGTAAACCCATAAACATCTAATTAGTTTTCAGCGTATGACATCCGTATTTTTTATTCATACATTTCTTTTAAGAAATGGCAAGTTCCAGCTTATTTTAAAATGATTTTGCATTTGAATGTTCGAAACTATATTTTTCAATATTAAAACTGAAAGTCACGAAAACTTCTTCGTTTAATCCAAATTTAGCAAATTCATACGGGTGTCTTAGCTTCAAGTGTGTGTATTAAATTATTAATTAGTTGTATATTATGGTTTGTTTATTATTGATTAATGCATAAAATCATTAAAGTTTTAGTGCAAAAATAACCGCATGAACTTTTTTTCAAATGTACACAATTAAGCTGTGTGTATGATATATTGGTAACAATTCAATTATATTATACCTTCTAAATGGTCATAGTACAAATTATACGGAAACAATTCAACAGATACCTTTTAATAAATTATACTTAAAATATATCTATCTAGGTACTAAAATCATAATTAATATTTTTTTATTAAAATTAGTTCAATAGCTATAAGGTCAAATAGTATTTTAAACCTTGCTTATTGTTGTTATTATTATGAACAAAAAAAAAAAAAGAGTCTGTTGAACCAGTTGTGTTCTAGATTGTTTTTAGGTATCTATTGATACATTTTGGAATGATTTTTAAACGGTTTTCCTAAGGAATGTATAGGAATTTACTATACACACGTTATTCCCATACACAAATTTACGATATATATACATTGCACAAATTCAAAGACATTCTACATTTATTTCTAAGAGATGATATCATTTAGAACCGATTGAGTCAATCGTTATATCGTCATATAGGTACGATGTGATGAGAAAACGAAACCGTTGGGTTATTCCCGGAATGGCCTCCATATGTAATTTATTTCTAACTGCATAAATTTATTCATTAAAACTAATCACACAGCATTTAGATTTATTTCATTTCAATTTATATACCTAGTACAAGAAATTTAATGTATGTTCTCAAGAAGATGATTGATCTAAAACATTTTCAATCTGAAATGTTTACAAAATAAAATATACCTACAGATGAACAGCCTTATGCTTATTATATTATAGCGAGTGCATAGCGCTATGCACTCTTTATAATGCCTCTGCTGCATAAGCTAAACGCGTTTTTGAGGTTGTATAGAGCCAACATAAGGGTTGTTTAGTATCGGAATGTCACTTTGACTCACACATAGCAATAATGAAGATAGATGTAAGGGGGGCGCTTATCTTTGAGGTGTTGAAATCTCACTTTCAAAATATTTTATAAAATATAATATTTAAAAAAATAAAGAATATTTTTTTGTACACTTTATTTTATAGAAGCTGCTTAATAAATGTGCAAAATTTAAAGATTTTCCATCAAATCTTACAACTTTTGCAAATGCTCGACGGCATGCTTGATTTAAATAAAATTATACAAAGATTCACCTTCATCACTTTCACTACAAAATAAGCACCACCCTTTTATTTTTCTCCTCAACAAAAACATCACGATGGGAGTGAATGGAACAATTCATGGAATAAATCAAAAACAACGTATTTTTTGTTTCAAATATTTTTAATTTTATTTGCAAACACAAAAAAACAACAAAGTAACTGGATAAATATAATAATATTATAATATAATAAAAGAAATTAATAAGAAACCAAAAAGTATCCAATCGCCAGCAGAATAATTTCTATTGATTTTTCACACAGCACACACCTTTGTCAGTTTTGAAAGTAAAACGTACTAGATTCCTCCTTTATGGTCCTAATTTTGACACAAGCTCATTATTACTATAATGGGTAAAAAAATATTTTATGCATAACAATTTATGCAACGTTGTATAGTGGCTACATAAATCCTTATGCAGTGCATAACTATTCATCTGTTCAGCGGATTCTAATGAATACGGCTGGAATAGTTTTAACTGTTGAAAAACCACATGATATTTTACTACCTCTTTTTACTTGCGATATACGCAAAACGATACGATAGGGCAAGTTTAGGATTCGTGCAACAAAAAATTGAGATAATAATTTTTCCTAACATTACGATGATAGAGAACGCGAAAAAGTGGGTCTCGCAATTCTGTCTGTCCGTCTGTCTGTACCTCGACCTGCAGCCTAAACGGCTGAAGTGATTTTCTTCAAACTTTAGATTTAAGGTACTTATGTGATTCCCTAGAGGGGAAATTGATTTTTTTTAGCTCAAAAAATAACGGTACCTGTCATACAACCGATTTTTTGGTTTTCAAATTTCTCGTTTACTACTACACCGATTTCAACTAAAATGTTTATACAAAAGGTCGCTTACAATTTTAACAATTTAGCATATAAAATTTTTCAAAAAAATTATTTTTGGATTTTTAAAAAAAATATTGAATTTTTTTTTTGAAAATTCAATATCTTGAAAATGGGCCAATGAATTTTATTTCAATTGTGTGAAAAATTGTATTTTATTAAATACTAAAAGTTGGCATACCAAATTTTATTTTTAAAAATGTTCAAGATTTTTTATATTTAAAAAAAAAACCGCTCTAACGATTTTTGAATTTTTTTTTCATAAATTCATATTTATTAAGCTAATAAGATTACATACTTTTTTTGAGCTTTATCTATTTTAGCTATTAAAATAACTAATTTATAATAATTCATAGTAATCATTTATATTTTAAATTGTTTTTAAAACTTTTTTTTTAATGATATCATAATGTTATGCAACAGTAGTAGTAGAACGTAGCGTAATGGTTAGTGCGTTCGACTGTCACGCTGGAGGTCTGGGATCGCTTCCTAGCCTCGTCCACCTAAAAACCAAAAAGTTTTTTATCAGGGCTACTGCCTCTTGCGAGGAATTGACAAATCCTCCAAGAGTATCACTTGCCACGAATAAGTGCTTCTCGTCTAGCCGTTCGGATTCGGCATAAAATTGTAGGTCCCTTCCATTCCTGTCGAAAGGCGCACCCAGGAATGGTTGCGAGTTGTTAGTCACTAGGCCCTGGTTCTTCATGAGCCGTTGTGCCACCCGATTTATTTTTTTTTAATGTTATGCAACCAATAAATATGTACAATGTCTGTTCATCACTAAAAAACTATTTTAAATTATTAAACTTATTATTAAATTAAATTGAACTAAAATTAATTAAAGTAAATTAATTTATTGTCAAATAAGTAAAATTGAAATTAAACTAATTATCATTGTGAACAAGCCATACAAAATATCGAGTTGCTCATCTTTGTTGACAGTTCTTGTCAAATACTTATTTTGATGTATTTCACTAATGTAAAAATGTAATTTAACCTTCATAAAAAGGAAGGTTATTCTTTCGAGAACTTATTTTAGCGACACTACACATCGACACATATATTTTGAGAAATTAAAAGTACATTTTATAACGTTAATAAAAGGAAATCGAGTTTTATTTAATTTGAAAAGTAAAGACAATTAATCAGCGCTACCCACAAAAACAATTTCTATTTCCAGCTACGTTAAAGTTGTTAGCTACGAAAGCAAGTTTTATGCCACAAGTGCACAGTTAAGGAATGCAACTACTTCCTTCCAAGTGAAACTCAAAAGTTAAATTTTGATGATCGACTAACGAAATGTCGGCATTATGTAATCTCGTCTTGACAAAATGTCGACTGCCTTTAAAAGAGTCAAGCCAAATGACTTGTCGACTTATTGATATTTGTTTATCAAGTAAATTTAATATAAGGGTGCGATTGTAAACATCATTACTTAAACTATAATATGATTAAAATGTCGACTATTAAAATGTCGCTTACCAAAATGGCGACAATCAAAATTTTGACTGTGAAAATATTGATTGTTAAAATGTCGATTACTGTCGACTTTTAAAAAAAAAATTGGTCCAGGTTTGTTTTTTCTATTTTTATAATCAGTCGTTCTTTTTATCTCCCAAGATTATGAAAGTCGATTTTATAGAGTCTATAGGCGCGTTCACGAAACAGAGATTTCGGAGATTTTGCTATGTTAAAAAGCTAAGCAAGCGAATCCAAAAAATTTTTTCCTCAGTATTTTGACAACCAAACTGAGATTTTTGCTAAGGAATCCTGTTCAGGCGACTGAGATTGCTGAGGCCCTCCAATATCTCCCTTTCCTTAACACGCCTTATGTATATTTTAAAAGTTGACATTATAAAACTCAAGCGAAATTATTTTCGTTTGTGGTAACAGGAAAAACGTTTTTAATAACCACGAAACAACATTGAAGCAAAATCATAACTGATGGAAAATGTGAAATCATATTTTTCATATTTTTCATATTCTACATTCTTATTTTTCGCTGTGGGATTAAGTCTTATTTTACCGGAACGAAAGCAAAAATCGGGGTTTGCACGTGTATAATTTAGTCTTCAAATTTTTGGATTGTCAACATTTGGCACCGAATGAATTCATATTTTTGTATTTTCATCACTATTCATTTCATTTTTCGTCATCAGATAAAGTTTTGGAGGTATTTCCGTCAGGAAATGGAAAATAATGTTTTTGTTTCGCCTTTTTTGAGGTTAAATGACAATGTTTTTTTTTAAACAAATATACAATGATTCTTAAAGTGACTACTACCCTCCCATTTTCAAAACCAATTTTAATCTTTTCTTATTGGAATATCTTTACCTTTTCGAGAGATCCTATAAGTTTATTATTGTTATTCTTCACCTGTCCCTAAAATAAAATAAAAAAAGCTTAACCACGGGCTGACAATATTTTTGACAGGATCAAGTAAAATAAGTTCTTACGATAACTTTTAGCGATGATTATGATTTTTAAGTCGGTTTTTACTGATTAAATGTTTAAAATATAAATGTACAATGTACATTATGTGTGTAAATAAAACCAAACCTGTTTTTGACATAATTTTTTTTGAAAATTTTTAAAAACAAAAGAAAATTGCTATGAAATCACACCGTTCATATAAAAAAGACCAACAATAGTCACTTAACATAACCTCATCCCTAAAACTTACTTATGATTTGTTTCTATCCTTTCTACATCTTGGTGAAGTCGCATTTTAACTAAGAATTTCTCGAAGAGTAAAATAAATTTTGGAACGATCACAAGAGGAATTTAGTAAATGAAGATATTTTTTTTTAGAAAAAATAACCTCAAAAATTGTGAAAAATGTTTTTTTTTTTGATTTTCTAAAGTGGATATCTCGAAAACCGGAGCTAGTGACAAAAAACATTGATGGATTTAAGTAATCTTAAAAATTATATTAAATTTGTCTATACATACAATTATTTTACGTTTATTTGTATTTTTGTATAACCTTTTGTCAATATGTTAGACTATAAGAGCATATCAAATCGGTTGTGACAATTTTTTTTTTTTTGTTTCAACCGAAAAAGTGGAACCTGTTATAACAACTTCTTACATCCTGTTAAGTAAAGGACATGGTGTAACTTTTGCTAAACATTTTTTTAAACATAATAAAATATTAGTAAACTGTTATTCCTCCCGTAGTATGACCGTTTTCTGATGTTCAAATTTCTAGTTAACTACTTAACCGGGGTCAATCAAATTTTGTATACAAAAGCTTTGAAAACGTTAAAATAATTTAACATACTTAAGAAAATCTCTTGAGCTCGTTTTTATTTAAGGTACAATATTCTAAACTTACACAAAGACACTTTTTTTATATTTCCTCCTATCGTTAAATTACGCGCTTGTTTAGATTCTATAGAGTTCAGTTTTCTAACGAATGCGTATAATGTAACAATTTTGCAAGAGTATGTAAAATCAGCTTTTTAAACTGCAAGGTATTCAATAAATCTTCATTAATTATTACTATGTTCTTCTTGTTTATACATGATTTTTAACTTCCCATTGGAAGTTATTGTAATTGGTACGATTTGTCGAATTGAAAATTTTGACATATCTTCACGTTTTGAAGTCTCAAGAATGAGAATTCGTCGTTTTTAGTAAGATGTATGTATGTGTGTTTGTTCGGGGAACTTTTTTCGTCCACCATATCTCGAGAATGAATAAAGATATCGACCTCGGATAGATTTTATTTTACAGATAATACTGTCATAACGTGCTGAAAAGGTTTTTTAACAAAGTCAATAAACCGTTTTTTACTACAGCAATTTAAAAAGGAGCTGTAAGATGTCATTTATCTGGAACATCTCGAGAACGGAATAAGATATTCACTTCAGACTAATTTTAATTTACACATAATTACAAAATTCCAAATTGGTAAATATTAAAAAAAAATTCAACAGACACTATTTTTTAAACTAAGAAAAACAGTTGAAAAATAATTTTCGTCTCAAATATTTCAAGAACCAAAAATGATTCCGAGCCCAGTCTATTTTTTTTACATATAATGACGTAGTCAACAACTGGTAATTTTTTTTTTTTTAAATTCAATAAACAGTTTTTTTTTTAGAGCAAAAAAACTGAACAAAAAAACTACTTAAAATTCTTAACAAATGTTTTTTAACTCAAGTATTTTGAAAAAAAAAAACAATGATATCGATTTCGAATCTAATCAAAAATGCCATCTAAATGTTGTGTAATTTTGAGATTTTTAAAACCACTCTTAACAAAGCTAAAAATCAAAATGTTGCAAGAAAAAACTTTTCAAAAATGTTTTAATTCGCTTCAAAATTGAAATTTTGCATATGACTTTTAATTTGCCTTTATTTTTTGAAACATTTTTTTTTAAGTACACTCCCCTGATTTTTGGTATTTTTTTTTAGCCAAAAGTCTGTTTTGAAATAATTCGCTTAAATAATTAATACTTCCATACAGGGAAGAGATAGGAAAAAAGCTTAATAAGTAAGATTCTTAGAATTTTGTAAGCTATTTACAAAAAAAAAAATAAAAAAATGTATCTAAAGTACAAAATATACATAGGCAATGTCACATTTTGCCCTGTATCTCTATATCTTATCTATACCTACCTATACTGATAATGCAAAAACCCAAAGTTATTACGCCATAAAATATATAATTCTCTATATAATATATAATCTACCTCCCACCACTTAGGTAAATATGTACATATGTATATGGTTTTAAAGTGCACCAATGGGAAGCTGCTAGTGTGGGTCGACCCCAGACTCATTTTTATTTTTATAAATATCCTTTATTTGCAGAAAAGTGTTTCTAATTTATATGTGAACAAATTTGTTATTGAGAACCAAAAAAAAAACTAACTGAAGCTGTAGCATTGGGATCTGGGATACATGTATTATAGATGTTTATGTATACATTAATTGAAAATATTATACAGCATTCTTCTAAGCTTAATATATGACTCTAAGACTACTATCAATAATTATTTTCTGCCATACATTACTGTCTAGACTGTCAACAAAACTGTCGCAATGACAAAAGAATCTCACACTCAGTAAATGAAGGTACAATACTCTGATGATAGCTTTTGAAAGTCGTTAATTGCTGTCATCAGATTTTAAATTTCATGTCACACTTTAATTTAATTTCTCCCTTAGGGGCATAACATTTTGTTACACACTCACCTTGCACAGTTTGTCCTTGTCATACCACATGTCCTCTTCTTCATCATTGGGTCCTATGGAGTCAAGATTGTCCAAGGACCGTGATATTATTCTCCTTCTTGAAATCATTTTGTTCCTCGCTGTATATACTGTCTATCAATGAAATTTATTTCTGCCAAACAACAGACAGGTATAAGTAATCTAACTCGCCACTATCTGAAATTAAAAGATATAAAAATAGATTCTTTAGTAATTATATATACATATACATATTTTATTAATGGAATGTAAATGTGTACCGACAGCACCATATTTATACAATGCATTTTTTAAAAAAACTATATAGAAAATAAATTTATTCTTTGTTTCAATTGGTACCTCATTTCACATAACCATCACTCTTGGTGTGTCTGTCATATGCTCAGTTGGTAATTTAAAGAATATCTTTAAGACACTTGATAGCTATGTCATAATCGTATCATTGAATATCCAATAAAAATGCCTTACCATCACCATCCACCAACTACAGCAACATCCTACCACTATCAAATATCAACCTGCAATGGGCTACTTTAGCAAGTGGTGTAATTAAGTTTTTTTGTAGTTGTTGTTGTCTTAATGCCATGCCCCACACTCATTTAATGCAATCAACTTCAACAACTTCTGCCCTGGCGCTTTTGCTCATGGCCGGAGTTATTTCTATTTGGTAGGTATACCCTCGTTTTTTTCTAACCCAAAATGCCAATCATTTCTTAATTCCTGGCCTTAAATGAGCGCAGTAAAGTTGATGTTAACTCAGAGTATGTTGTTTTTGAAGAATGTTTGTTTTAACTTTTCTGAAGTAAACAACAAATTTTAACTTGAATTTTCAATAAAATATAAAACTGGACCCATATAGATATTTATGGCCCATATACAGTTATCTATTAAAAATCCGGCCCTGCAAAGTTGCTTACTGGATCACTGTGGCCAGTTTCCAAGTGGCGGCAATTTTGATTCAAACAAAAAAGAATGTCGGAGAATTATTATTTTCTTGGCTTGAAGGTCGTCTTGTTTGACGGTTTTTTTTTTGTATGGTTTCTATACTTTGTAGCTATTGTGCTTCTTAGACTTGTTTAGCACGAAACAAAAGCAAAAGCTTTAGATGCAAGTATACAATAGAATCTAGATAAAGTAGCTGGTACTGGTTGATACTCTAAAGTTAATTTTAGGTAGCCACACAGCTATAATAATGTGACATTCCGTTTTGGCTAATTTATATTATATAGGTAGGTATGTATGTAAGGTACCTATAAAATAACAATTTGTTAGCTATAATAGATCCGTGAGTGTATAAAATTGGATCACAATGGCGTCAATTACGGACTTATGGTTTAAGAAACGAGTGGGTTGATGGTAAAGTTTCAATATCAAATGAGCATCCGTTTTTGATTAATAAAAGCGAACACGCCCCTTGGCTGAAACTGTGAAGTAGGTATAGCAAGAGTATAGAGTTTATTCAACCAATGATGAAGAATTATTTAATGGCCTATTTGCGATGAAGGTGTAAGATCGATAGGCAGAACAAAACATTTAAAAAAAAAATGTATTTATTTATGCACCTGGTATATTTTGGTATCATAAAACAAAAATATTAGTGTCCAACAGTTAATTGGTCAATAAGATAATTTAATATAAGATAATTTAATATACCATCGTTGACAAAATAATTTATAAAGTCTGAGTGGATTTAAAAGAAGACTAATTCTTCTTTTATTATTATTTTGATGTCAAAGCAAAGCATTTCTAGCAAAAACAAAATTATAAATTCAGCCCAATTTTTCGCATAAAATTAATTTTTATTTTTTCAGGATGAATTAACAGCCTTATTCTGGCAACCTCACTGATGCCTCACAAGTCACAATAACCTCATAACTCGAGGTGAATTCGATTTTGTGACTTTTTTCGTATTCTAGCAAAAACCTCACAACTTGTGAGCCTCATAAAAACTTGAAAATTATGATCTGGTCCTTGGCAACTCACATACGTGACACATCTTTCCCTCAAAACTATACAAAAATAGCAAAATAAGAAGAACTATGGAATTGAATTTGATTTTAATGCATCTTTTCGAAGAAGTATCATCTAGAAATGAAAAGTAGGAATTTACATACATATTAACAAAAGCAAATAAATATTTTTTTTTCATAAATGACATAGATTGCAGCGAAGGAGAATATGCTAAGACAATTAGGAGATATGAATGATCCATTTGCCCTTGAAACACACAACTTTTATTAAATTTTTTCGTTTTTCAAAAACTTTGTGCCTAGATATATAGATATTATCAAGGAACTCAAACCACAGGACGACCAAGACAGTGCACTACCCTTTGTCATCCGAGTATAATCACAATTTGGCCTTTTCATTTTCATTTTTTATTTTTTTTTTAATTCAATTTCCTTCAAAATGTGGGGTCGTTTTTGTTTGCTAGGAGATCGGGGTTTCTCCGAACAAAATCGATGAAATACTCGAGCTGCTCCCTTGACGCTCGTTTGATTTTCTGATCATTTAGAATATATAAAATAATAATTATTAAATATAAACATCAATGTTTAAACGAATTGCTTACCAATAGAATTCATTATTATTATAAGGTATTTAATTCCGCCAAATAAGTTTTATTTTTTTTTTAATCTGTTTGTTTTCAGAAATCTGCTGGCCAACCTGACAATAAAAAATTCACCTACCTATTGAGGGCTTAAGCAGAATACGAAATTGTGACCGCCTCATAAGAAACCTCACAAAAACAACCTCACAACAAATTGTGACCTGTGAGTCTCACAACGGCAGAATAGGGCTGTAAAAGTCACATTATGGGGAGGATTTGGGTCAATTTGTCATACTAAAATAAAATGTTTAAATAATATTTTCCTGTGAGATTTTTTGCGATGCAATATTAAATGAAACGCATTGGACTAAAGGTCGCTTAAAAACTTTTTATTGAATTTCATTCAATACAGTCCACTAAAATAAAAACAATATATATTCAACTGTTATATGTTAAGTCTTTCAAAATTAAGTGATTTCTTAATTTTTTGCAATTTTTCCTACACTTGAAACATGTTGTCTTTTTGATTCCAGATAATTTTTAATCATGAACAGTGATCTCAAAGAAGGGCAACAGAAATGGTTAGTGTTACTAGACCTCACTTCTTGAATTTTAAGTATAAGATTATATTTTTTTTTAACTGCAATAATAATCATTTTAAAATGATATAAATTTTGCGTAAAATGCAAATAGGTAGTGCTTATTGATGATGTGCTCATCAAGGGACTTTAGAGTTTATAATATACATTATTTGTCGAAAGAAAATTAGTATTTAAGCGAAAACGATGCTAGTTTATAAGACGGCGTCAAATAAGTACAAACAAGTTGTTAATTTTGTTCCCGAAATACAAAAAAAAAAAAACTGTTTGATTAAAGTAAACACTTTTTTGTAACATAAATGAAAAATCGTCATTTTTGCACCATATTGTATCCATTCTTTGTCATAAAACACGATCTAAAACTGCTTGTCAACCAAATGGACACTTTTTTGAACAAAAATTCTGTTGCCAGTTTCTGTTAGAGAATTTGTTCCGAAAGAAAAAGCTGTCCTTAAAAAACCAGATATGTAGACAATAACAATATTTTTGTTACCTTAAATTTAATTTTTTGAATAAAGAATAAATTTCATTTATTTAAATAATGGAAACTATTTCTCCCAGGGTTTTTCGGTACCTAAACCTGAATTCGAGCTCAAAAGTTCCGTCAGATCAAGTTTTCTTGACATTTCCTTTTGAAAATAAAAAACAAAAACATTTTTTGTTTTATATATTTTTGAGGCAATGTAACAATAATTGTTTATCAACCGGTACCTAATATCTTGAAAATCCGGCCTGTTTAGTTTTATTTTTGCTTGTCGACCTTATTGACCGTGTTGAAATTAGAAATTAATCTAAACGTTGCGATGGCAGAAATAATGGCATTTATGTTGCAAAGATATACTTTCTTACATTCTCAATCACACACCCCTGTATACGCCACGCGCCGCGCCCGCCGTTGGTTGTTTGTGAATACGAGCAAATAAGAGTTGTTCTGAACTCGAATCCGTTTTGTGTTTTCTGTCGGTTTCAAGATATTCTGTTATAAATTTCGTAAGTCAGGAGTTATTTTCTGTATCTCGTTTCAAAAAACAATCCTTATCGAAATTGTTTTTTTTTCATTTCATTTTGAATTAGCAGCTCAACTTTATTGTGCGTGTACAAGTTACAGATTAAGGTCCAGGATTTTGAAAAGCAGAACTTTAAGGCCAGAACTAAAAAAAAAGAATTTTAACCCAGTCAGGATTTTAAGCAGCCAATCAAAAAAGTACCGAGTGATTGAACGAGAAAAATCTCCGACATCTTGCAAAACAATTTATTGGGGTTTTTGAAATAAAAGTGTAATTGCACAAAATATAGCAATTTGTCAGTCGTCTTAAATCACCGTGTAACTAGATGATTTTCCGCACTCTAAATAATCATCAATGCATTATTATTATTTTGAAATGCTTTTTGTTATTTTTGATGTACACGACTGCACACCTCTAAAAGCCAAAACCTTAATTATTGCATTTATATCATGCTTTGGCGCAAAACAATTTAATTTATTTCCTAGAAAGAGAGCTTGTTAAAAAACATATATGTATGCCTACATAAATGCGCGTGGGAACTTTAATAATAAAACTGAAACGCAACGCAACATTATTTGGGTTGTAATAATGATAACAATAAAATAAATGTATACGAGTAGTATTTCTGCAAATTCATTCAACAAAATACGTGAAGTGAATTCAATCAAAATAGTTTCTATATGCTACAAATTGATTAAGAATCCAAGGCAATATAATAGTACGCACCTATTCTTCGCTTCAAACTAAAAGGCTTAAGGTGGTTTCAGTTTTAAAAATGTGTGTGGGAAAGCTCTATGAATGAATTCACCAATTTGTTAGTCTTTGGAATGCTTAATGGTTTCAATAGAAACTCTTTGCAAATCAATCATTAAGTCTTGTGTTTTCCGTCTTGTAAAATGCATTTCCTCACGTGAGAAATATAAAATACTAGATGATTGACGTCAACATGCAACCAAACGAATAGTTAAGAATCTTATTCTTTCGTAATTCATTATTAGTAGACATAGCTATTTGTTTTAAGCAGTTGTCTTTTTCTTTTTTAATTTTTAAACTTAAAATTAATGTCCCTTAGTAATAAACGAATTTTGAGCCGAATTTATCCTAAAGTCGAGTTTATTCCATACAAAAGAATCGAATCTAAGCTCTAGATTAGACTCAAAATTTGTTTATTACTCAGGGCTAATATCTAAAATTGTTATTTACTTTTGTAGTGTAGGGAATTAAAAAAAAATCAAATTGTAGAGCATTAACTAAATAAAGTACCCGGGTGTCGGTGTATGCAATTGAAATGTGGAAATATAATTACAAAATCAAACACCTTCTTTTACGAAAACTAAAATATCTAATTGAACTTTTAAGTCGATTATAAAGAGCAACAGAAAAAAAGAGGTCATTTGTTTGTCAAGTTTTTTAAAGCAATCTTTGAGTTTTTGAATACTACCTATTATTAATAAATACTAACTTTGATTAATATGCTGTGTGGAATTTAAAATTAATATCTTAGCTATTGGAATTGAAAAATGTTAGAAAATCAATCATAATGTTCATTATATCTATCCGAGTAGATATGTGTACACAGTTTTGCGTGTTTATGAAAACATTTGAAAGTTTTTTTAATTTTCAGATGATTGCGCCCAAGGTCTGTGTTACAATTTAAAAAGAAAAATACTCTATTTGTTTAGCCCCATTGGTAATGATAATGAATTTTAATTATAAGAATGAGCATGACCTTAAACTAAGTAAATCTAGAACCTTGTTGGGTAGAAAAATCTTTCGTTTACGAATTCTAAATAAAGAGGTATAAGACAAAATTAATTATTTTTAATAACTTTTGAGTTTCCTCTAAATTGAGTCAAAGTTCATATAGCTTATTCGTTGATGAATTTAAACATTGCGTTAAAATAAACATAAAAATAATCGGGTGGCACAACGGCTCATGAAGAACCAGGGCTTAGTGACTAACAACTCGCAACCATTCCTGTGTGCGCCTTTCGACAGGAATGGAAGGATACTACAATTTTATGCCGAATCCGAACGGCTAGACGAGAAGCACTTATTCGTGACAAGTGATACTCTTGGAGGATTTGTCAATTCCTCTCAAGAGGCAGTATCCCTGAAAAAAAAACTTTTTTAGTTTTTAGGTGGACGAGGCTGGGAAGCGATCCCAGACCTCCAGCGTGACAGTCGAACGCACTTACCATTACGCTACGGCCTACTACAAATAAAATTAAAATAAACAGTACATTGTTTTTCATCTCACGTATAATTATGATATTTAATTGCAGGAATTTTTGCAAAAAATAAATTAAATAGTTTTTGAGGTACATACATATGTGTGACCATGGTGATGGCTAAGCCTTTAGTGCACAATAATTGCTAATTGCACAAAACATTATTTAACAAGAGAGCTCAAATTGAATGAAATGTAATTTCTTTAAACTAAAGACAAAATTAGTTTAATTAGCTTAAGATAGTGAAATATGAAACTGTTAATTGGTGTTTAAAATTATGTACATAACATTTATCACCTCATACTACTTTTGTCAAAAATTTCACATATCTAGGTAACAAAAAGCTTCGGTTAGATTTGTATTATTTTTGTATTTGCTGGCTATGTTTCATACTAGCAAAACATTTATTTGAACGGTAATAGTATGTTGAAAACTATGAACATTTGGTTTTAATTTTGTTTTTCTCGCCGATGGAATTATCTAAATATATTTCTTCTGGTAATTTCATAAAAATTCACTAAAACCGCTTTTATATAACTTCTTTTAAATTATAACAGACCAATAAATTTTTTCAGCTTCAGACCAATGAAGAAAAGGGAAATTTTCGGGATATTTTAGTTAAAATTGAGTTTGCTCACATCCTTGTATACAAAAGATAGGTTCTGCTCCTCTTACATATATGAAGTATATAAGAAAAAGTGAAACAACATTTTTCATAAATACAAAATGTCATGAAATGAAAAAAATTGTGTGTACACCCCAAAATCCAAGCAGGCACATCGGCGAGGATCTTTTTTGAATATTTCATTAGGGGACGTGTTTTTATCGCCAATTATATATTTTTTAATCTGTTTTTTGTTGCTTTAAGATACACGCACAATTATCTTTTTACTTTTTTATCATTCACTGAAATATAAACAATTTAAAATAATTTAAAATTTGTTTTCTTTCCTAAGATCGGTTAAGGTAGCAAAAGAGCATTTTGGCTTATATTTGATGATTTTAACATTCCAGCTGCATAAATAGGGGCGCAATTTGTATGAAAAGAGACAAGACTTACAAAAGTCTCGCAGAGTCTCGTCTCGTGGCCAGCCCTAGAAACCATTCATCTTGGTACTTTCAACAACCAAGTTTATCATGCAAACCATAATACGATATTGCTCTCGACTTCATTAACCCTCCTTCCCTGTGTGAAGACTGCTCAGAAATTACTCTTCATCGTTTAAAAAATTGTTACAAACTTCTTGTTGAGGAAAGAGGAGCACTCTCTAAACCGTCATCCTAACAGGGAAGAAGGCGTAATGATTCGGGAGCAATATCCTGTTAGGGAATGATAAAATTGGTTGTTGAAAGTACCAAGATGAATGGTTTCCACTCATCGTGGTACTACAAAGCATCGCTAGAAGTACTATTTCCGCAAACCAAAGATCTTTTTAGTCGAACTTCACGAATTTTCATACAAACAGCGCCCCTATTCATGCAGCTGGAGTGTTAAAATCATCAAATATAAGCCAAAATGATCTATTGCTCCCTTAACCCCCTATGCACCGAACTTGAAAATAACATTAATTGTTAGGTGATGGCTCACATGAAAAGTATACGAAGAAGGGAAGCAATACAATAACTGCTTCACGCCATTAAGTTGGCCTTGAGTGAAATTTCACTTGACTATTTGGAATCACAGTATAACTCTCATAAAGATGGAATTTTTGAATTTATTTTGAAAGTTGCCAGCAGCCCACATTACAAGCATACAAATTATATTAAGAAAATTAAAAAAAAAAAAAAACATTCAAACCATCGTTTTTCGTCATTTTTTTATGCGCTTCTATCCTTATGAAACTATAAAATTACTTACAAAAAAGTGACTCGGCTAATATTTATTCTCTTATCGGCCGTTAACTTTTTTTCTCGGAGGCTCAAACATAAGTTGTTCTATGGTACATTTAACAGTCTCTCTTTTGTCATACCAAATTTTGATCTCTTTCGCATACAAAAGGAGATATTTCAGAATTCAGATCAACTTTTTCACAAATACCTGCTTCTTATGACGAGCTATGTATGCTCCCTCATAACTCGGTTGGTTTTTATTATTTTACAGTATATTCTCTCATATCTCGTCATTGGCTTTGTTGATTTTATTATTATCTCTGTTATTCAACAAACAGAAAATATGACGAGCTATGTATACACCCCCATAACTCGGTTGGTTTTTATTATTTTACAGTATATTCTCTCATATCTCGTCATTGGCTTTGTTGATTTTATCATTATCTCAGTTATTCAACAAACAGAAAATATTTTAATCGAGTTTGTGCATCAACTCTTTTGTTTTATCGAATAAATAAAAAAAAAAATATTGCAAACTTATGTTAATTCCACTATTTTTTTTTTATAATACATAACTTCTCAATTTAATTACTTAGGCTGTACAATAAGTAGAATTAACTTAGGGTCTCACGTTACAATATCAGTAAAATATAGAACGAGGGTCGTTCAAAAGGTTAAGGGACAATTACGCATAATTTTGTGCTAAAAATTGAATATCACTGATACATCAGGTCTCCAGGAATTATGAAGGTTGATTTAGTTTAAACTTTGCAGTAAGCAATTTTTGGAGACTCCCCGACATATTTTAAAATTTTTTAAAATAACAAAAATAAAACCACCTGACATTTTTTTAGCCATTATGGATAAGTCCTTACTTTGCTCTAAAACGGTATTCCTGGTTTAAAAAAAACTATTGTTTTGTTTACCTTATAGAAGAAAGCTTACTTTACAAAAAATGTTTTTTCCTAAGAGCAGATATTAATGGTACCTATCATAGCATCATTTATTTGATTTTCGGATTCTTCGAAGCGTGTCATTAAATTTTGATACAAAAAATGTATGCTGATGATTTTTTATTTAAAAAAATTCATCCAAAGTTTTGGTTGATTAGCGTTACCTAATTAGAACCTGTTAAAGATACATTAACAAACATGGCCCTTAGCGTTTAAAAGAAAAGTTCGAAAATTTAACGATTTTGGTTATTATTTATTAATCCGTTAAATGCTAACGTGAAAAGCTTATATCTAGGTATTTACAAAGTTTTAACAACAAATTTATTTGGGCTTAATTTAAAATCAACTACCTTGCCTGGACGAAACGCATTTACATTAGATGTGGCAAAAAAAATCCAAATTGAACTACTTAATAATGTATCGGCTTTGAAACTTTTTAAAAAAGAAAATACAAATTAACATACCCTCAATTGATAATGGCAAATTAAATGAACCTACTCATACAAAAATAATAGGCCTTCAAAGAGGTATGACGTTAAACCTAATACACATTTCAATTAGTATTTAACATTACTTATTTGTTTTTTAAGTTACAAATGATACTATCGAATTCGCAATAGACCATATTTACTTTCAATCTAAAAATCATTACACAAGATAACCTCAAATTTTCAAAATACAAATATTAAAAACAATAGCCAATCAACTCCAAGCCATATTGTGCCAAAAAAAACAACAAATACTCGTATATCCGGATGATGATGTAAATTATCACAGAATCAAAACATATGATTAATGGCATCAACAAAAGCATCAGCCTAGAAAATTTTCATAACCTAAATTAACACCATCAATAATTTTTCGGTTGTGCGTGCATGCGCTGCGCATACGCCATACATGTGTGACATAAAAGCTTTGCATGCCGTTTTAACCAGTTAGTAGTAATACTACATACATATAGCTTGAAGGCACAATCTCATAAATCAACATATTAACTTCATACAACCTCACACAACCATCAGACAATTTGAATTAATTTGCCCCACCACCGTTAGTGTTGCACCTCTTGTTATTTATTCTAAGATTACTCAATTACTGCTCTTTAAGAATTGAGGTAACTAGATTGAAGATACGATTAAATGTTTAGCATTCTAATTCTAAGCCACGAAATGTTAATTACACGGGAAGTTTGCTGGAATAATTTGCATTTCAATACTCTATATTTCGAGAATTTTCAAAGGCACAATAATGGGTTCAAACTCGAGTAGGAATGAAGACGATCCAAATGCAGGCAAGAAGAGTTGGTGTTAAACAAAAAGTTGGAACCCTTCTTTTTGGAAATTTTTTTTACTTTAAACCAATTAACCATGGTCTTGATCGGTACGACAGAAAAAAAAAAAACGTTTAAGCGATAAAACGAAGGTTGATTACATCGCCTTTTTGTTTTGCTTTGTTTCTTTTTTGTTGCTGTTGTTGTAGGAATGCATATTGACCAAACAAAACAAAAACGATCCCCACGCTGCTGACTCAGTCAGATTCATAGCGTGTACAGATTTCGTGGCTGTGATTTAAAACGGTAGCCTTATGGTAATTTGCACGACCTAAACCGCTGTACTACGTTGCTGGAGGGAGCGTTTCGTTACATTTAGTTTGTTTGTGTTGTGTAAAAAGCGTTGACCGAGCTTGGCATATCAATTGATCTTGAAACTTCGAACTTAAAATTTTATTGGTTTACTACGCTGAGCTTATTAATTCAAATCACATGTATGCTTCAACTCAAGTTAGCCCTATACACACATACATATATCCCGTCATTTCTTCTATGGCATTTGAATAAATGTATGTATGTCAAGTAGATGAAATCAAATTGTAAGTAACAGCTAATTACAGTGACGTACAAAAATACTTTAGAGTGGTGTTGTAGTTTTCTATCAGTGCAGTCTTTTGTATTCTTTAAACAAATATAGGCCACCTAATTGTCAAGCATATGTCGGAGAGAGTTCACACAATGGGCGGGTTGTTTCTACGTTTTTTTGTTGTGTTGTTTGACATTTCCATTGCTCCAAATAGTGTCACGTTCTAGAAGAGATTGTCAATCTTTTACTTCTGACGACCAAAATGGAAATGCATGGGCGTTAAAATCCGGTAGGTATACCTTTTAAGATAAGTTCAATGGCCCAAATTTGGATAAATGTTATTTTGAATTCGTGGTTAAATCAATTGTAGGTGTTAATTGACATCAAAATAAAACCACAAACATATGGAGTAAGGAAGGATTGTGTTTTTGTTTTTTTTTTATAATTTTTGGATGAAGTCTGGAGACAATAATTTTATTGTTTAATTACTTTGCGAAAACGTTAACCTCAATTTTTTGTTCTTTTTATTTCTCGGTTTTAATCCTTTGCTGTAAAATTTTTAATGAGCAAATTTTGAATATTTCAAAAAATCTTTTTCCCCCATGAGAATCTTCATTATGTACTTATAGCTATTTTTTAAAGAATCTTACAAAATCTGGACTCCTAAGCCCCAATTTAATCACATCCCATGATTTTTAAAATTGAGATTAAAGTTGGTATTTTTCCAAATGTACATTTAAATGTTTTAAATTTCTTATTTTTAAGGATGATTTTAAAAACAGATATTGCACAAATTGGGGCTAGAAATAAAAGTTGCGTGAGATTATTTTCATTGTATCAAATTTCTAACGCGTTTCTTATTATGTCAGTTGTCTATATTGTTTACCATACTTCTATTTTTATTCAATATCATTCAACTTATGACATTTTATAAATATCAAATCAAGTCACGCTTTTATAAAAAAAGGAATTCCAAACTTTTCGTCCATTTTTATGCAATATTATCTCCACAAAAAAAAAAGATATAGGTACAACATTTGAGAAAGTCCATTTTTTTTTTCAGCAGCTGCGATTGGATAACACGGTAATTTTTTGTGATAAATTCAGATTATGTTCATGGTTTATTGATGGTTTTTTTTTCTGTTTTCCTGTGTGCAAACAAAAAAGAGAACATTATATAGCATGTATAAGTACTCTCTATGTGTTGCATTTTGAATTTTGATTTTGAATTGAATATGAGATGCATACTAAGGAGATCGAGTATGATGCGAATATTATATAAGCGCGGCCATAGTCTGATGGAAGAGATACATAGAAATTAAACCAAATACCTTAAATAGATAACAAGAGACAATATTTATTTTGATGTTATTTTTTTTGCTGAACATCATTATTTCGAAAAAAAAATTTATCATTATTTTTTTTTTAAATATAAATTATGAGGTGTTCTGGAAAAAAGTAGATGAGTTGATTACGAAAAATTCGGAAAAACCGAAGAACAGAGATTTTACTTTGAATTTTTGAACAACAATTTTTTACCGTTTAAAAGTCGAAAGAGATGTTTAAAAAAATATTGCAATAAACCGGGATGGTGTTTGATTGTACAAAAGTTTATAGTTTTTGAAGGATAAAAGAAAAACATTTTACCCTTGTTTAGGGAAGTTTTGATCTATCAGTAGGGTGTCCATCTGGGTACTTTACAAAAAGAGGACATTTTAATCTTAAAGTTATAAAAAAGAGAACATTTAGGGCAAAATAGAGAACAAAAAAGAGAACACATCAAAATAAAAAAATCGAAAACAAATGAATCAAGCGTCCTGATTTTCAAGAATCATACACACGTTGGTATAAATTGCTGAACAAAATACAACTAGTAGGTATGAAATGTGGTCTGATCGTTTTGATAAGGGCTAGAGTTGCCTTAATCATCAATAATATCCTCTTATTATTTTCCTCTTGTACTTTTTCTTATATAACTCTATCATTTAAAAACTGTATAGAAGCTTTGACAACACATTCCTATTTTATTATAAAATTTACCTTGCAACGAAATTTTACAGCCTTATTCTGGCAACCTAACTGATGCCTCACAAGTCACAATAACCTTATAACTCGTGGTGAACTCGACTTATAAAAACGTAAAAATTATGATCTGCTCCTTGGCAGATCATAACTCACGTTGTTCTTGTGAGGTTTCTTATGAGGGCTCCCACAGAATACGAAATCGTGACCACCTCATAAGAAACTTCACTCACAAAGAATTGTGACGTTGGGCCATTAAGTCTATTGATTGGCATTGAAATACAAATTATTGCAATAAAACAACAGCGAATTTCATTAAAAAAATAGAGAACAAAAATAGATCCCTAAAGAAAAAGATAGTGTAAAAAAGATCAGAGTGAAAAAAGTTTCTTTTTTTAAAATAGGAATTTTTCGCGAGTGATTATTGGTAGTTTTTAATATTCTTTCAATGTTTGTTTCTTGAAATGTTTAAAAATCTTATATACCATGCGCTACTGTACTTACTGGTACAAGAAGTGCAGTGGTAGAAGCAGTCCAGTGTACAACAGTTTAAAACTTAACATACATTTTATTATTTAGACAAATTTTACTTAATCCAAGTAGGCAGACAAATATTTCAAGGGTGGTGGAGGGGGTATATAATATTCCAAAAATAAATTTTTAGTTTACATTGGTAATCTTTATTATTTAATTACTATCGCTATATGCAAGCGACCCGAAGGTACTTTCTATTTGAGTGTATCTTCATTTTTGGAAACAAATATTAGAATCACGAGCTTATGAGCAATGTTGCCATAAAATATTTTAACAAAACTGCAATACTGAAAGAAAAAAATCTGCAATGCAGATTTAGAAAAATATATAAAATAAAACATCGAAATAAATTCAAGAAAATAAATGTTATTTGTATTAAGAACTTAGGCACAATTTATTAACTTTCCATTAAATTTTTAACAGGACAGAGTATTTTAGTACGTGTGCAGATTTTTTAATTTTAAAAGTCTCTGGTTGGATAGAAAATATTTAAAATGCAGACAAATCTGCACTTATGTCAATATTAAATATAAATTACATTAATTCCACAGGTCTAAAAAATGTTAACTTGTTTGGCCTTAAGACTAAATTTTACTATTCCGAAGATTTTTGTGAACTAATTTCGAAAGATGCCCTCCCAAGTGGGGGTTTCTAGATATTCCCATCCAAAGGCTGTCCCAAACCATCGTGAGACATTCAGCGTGGCGGAGAAACGTGATGATGATGAGCGTTGGTGTCGGCACTCAAATTTACTAACATGTCATTAAATTTTGAAAGGAGCGTGTTTCTCCGCCGCGCCGCCATGCCAAATGTTTCGCTTTGGTTTCGGAGAGCCTTAAACCTGGAAATTACCCGTTTTTGTTATATTAAAGGCTATGTTTCATATCGTGAATTATTTTTTCTCAACAAAAAGTTCGTTACGCCTTCTGAAAGTCAAGTCTTCGCGTAAACCTGACCCTACTAAATTCCCAACCAACCACTACTTAGCAGTGTTGCCGCTGAAAAAATTAAAAAAGGGTCCCGAAAAGGGGCCGGAGACATAAAAAAGGGTCTATATACAAAGATTCGACAACGTAGACAAAAATCAAAATAGTTTGTTTATTTGTATGGTTATTTTCACAAAAATTAGAATATTATTTATCTTTTCATGTTTTTTTTTTTTTTAATTTTTGATTCGATTTTTTTTGACAAAAAACAAAGGGAACATCTTGGAACAAAACAAAACTAGATACCTAACTGTTTAAGTTTTCCAAATAATTCAAATATAAATTGTAGTGTTGTGTCTTTCTACTAATCTGACTGATCGGGGCAGTCGCATACACCAACCACTGATGTATCAAACTCACCCACCAGACGTTGCATGGCGCCACTGGTGGAGGGATGATCTACCCAGTGGGGTAGATCATCCCTCAACGCCCTTTACGGGCTATGTCATAGGATTTATCATAGATTTCTTTTTATGGGGAACAAATTCCTGGAGTAGCACGATAGATCTACACTGATCTAAGTGTGACGGTAACAAGACCAACTGTCAGCCCACCTCTTTCTACTATCATTTTGCGTTGCTTATTCGAATTTCGAAGCAAACCGACAGCGTTTTGTGATACAAAACTTTGTGATCAATTTGTTTTAAAAAAAAATTCAAACTTTTTAGAATATCTAAATGAAAATTATTAAATTGAGAGTTAAATTGTAAAAACTAAAAAGGGGCCTATTTGGCAATTTCTAAAAAAGTCGGGGCCACGGGGATTGAACGCAAAAAAGGGTCCATTCCAAACGGCAACGCTGCTACTTATGTCTGTTTTGGTGGTTTTCGATTAGGGTTATTATGCCTATTCGCAAAAACCAAAAGATAATTTATAAGATAAACTAATTATTTCTCGAAAAGAAAACAAGGAATTTTAAATACCTACATAAATTGATTTTTGTAAAAAAAAAGTGGAAAATTAGTTTTCTTTCAGATGCCGGCCGTAAACATTTTTTGTTGAATGATGATATTACATTACTTTTGGTATGTCTCGAAAACCACATGTTAAATCACATGCTTAAATCCTAAGCAAACATACACTGTATAAGCAAGCATAACACACAAAGGCACTCGAAAAGAATCGGGAAGACGTGTTATCATACAAAATTGGGACAAAATTTGCTTATTGATATGGAAAATTAAAAGAAGTCGTTTGAACATTGCCTTCCAATTCACACAAATTAGGATGGGTCTTAACTTTTTGAAGAAGAAAGTAGAAGTAAGAAATACATTTTCGAAAAATTGCGGAAGAGGGAGGTGGGGCTATACGACCCCTGTGATCCCCCACGCTAGGGACTTGACTACAAGGAATATTGTCCTGTATTTCTAGATTTTTATAGTACGAACATGGGGATTCGTGTACATTTATTATTAAATGAATGTTTTTCTAGTAGCTTTTCCTTCTAAACAATCTTGAACCTGTGATCTTATTTAAATATATATTGTTAGTTATCAGTCGTAAGGTAGAGTTATACCACATCCCTGTAAATTGTGCAATCTAGTTTTACGAAAACTGTTATACAAATTTGGTAACAATGAAATCTAATCTAATAATCTAATACCTCTTGTAGGGTTGACGCTATTTTGAATTAAAATTGAATTCATTTTTTCGCAAATAACATCTTATTTGTGTATTGTATCGAAAAAAAAACAGCTGTAACCATTTTGTATGAGAAAAATTAATAATATAAAATTGCAAATATGTCATTTTTACATATTTTCCATATTTAACGGTTATTAAAAAAAATATATTGTTTTCTATCGATCAATTATTTTCCTATCCGTTTATAAAATAGCGAAAATAGAGTTCACTTTGTGTAAATCAAGAAATCAAGATGGTGCAGACCCTACAAGGGCTTAAGCTTTTTATCAAGTCCTCTAACGATGAAACCAAACAAATTTCTACCCCAATTGATTTCCCATAGAAATCATCATGACTATAAATACATACATTGGAATATCGATCAAATATGTATGTATATTATTTATTTAAAATAATCTTTTATAGACACACAATCCACTTTACCACGAAACTCGATTGGGAAGGTTGCTTGCAAAATAATAATGTATTGCATTTACGGGTACATATTTCAAAATGTAGATACCAAATTTAAAATATAAGAATAATAAAGATGCTTTGTACGGGCCCGTGCCATCTCCTAAAAAAAAAAAATAATCAAATCTTCAAATAACTTGTATTAGTTATTCTCGTTATTGGTTAATATTAAAATGGTGGTATGATAAACAAAAATAATTATTCTAATCGACAACTCATAAAACAATCTCCAAGCCAAAAATAAAAAAAAATATTAAAATCATGAACCAACATACATACATACATACTTAAATCCGTTTAAGGAAATATTTTAAAAATAGTAGGTACACAAACGTGTATTAAAAACACGCTTGAGTTAAGATAATAAATTAAGTAATTCAAACCTGAAATAAAATATAAAAATATTTTATTAAAATTAAATTAATCCAAATAAACGAGTTTAATGTCTATTATAATCATCAAAAATGTCATCTTAATACCTGATATTTTTAACGGTAAAGATTATTATTTATATACTTAGTACCCTAACAAACAAAAAAAAAACTACATCTGACATTTAAGATTTTGGGAGTGGTGACGACGACGACGCGACAAATAGTGAAATTTTATGGTTATTTTATTAACATTCATTTTATGAAAAGCATTCAGCCTCATGACCTCAAGTCGACTCTGTCAAACAACTTTTTAGCTAATTTAGCTCTTAAGTTTTAGGTCTTTCTAATTTCAACTAAAAGCATTCAACCTTTACCGAACACACAAAGCATAAATAAATCAATAGTAATAATACTTTGAGTGTATAAAGTGTCAGTGTCTATATGTTGTTAAGAAAACGAGAGTTTTAAATGGGTAGAAAAAGAACCTCGAAGGTGACATTATTCTTATAGCCTCTAGCCAAAACAACCATTTATTAAAGACGAAATTATTAGTAAATTAATAATGACCGGGGTACTTCAACAGATTCACACATTTATGAAACATAAAATGGCTGGCCGTCAAAGGTATGTAAATATATACGCTGCTGGTCAAAAAACCAAAACAAAAGATTGGCTGAAACGCAAAACACAAGAAAAATGAAATTTAAAAAGGCCACCAGGTTAATTAAGTTGATGTATGATATCATCAAAGTAAATTTACAAAATTGGTAAACAAAACAATAGACCAGACTCACAGAGACCAGACAGTTAGAGATAGATGGCAACAACTTCGTGCTGTTAGAGTGTGAAAAATATTTCTTTGATTTACAAAAGATATAAGAAATTCCATTTCATAAATGAAAAAAGGTAAAAATAAATCCTCTCCTCATAAATCAATCGAATAATAAATATACATTAAATTACCAAATCAGAGCATTCAAAATTTAAATTGAAAATTCCTTTTTTTATGGATGAAGGCATAATATTAATTTTTTTTTCGACGTTAAATTTAACGAATCATGCCTCGTAAGGTTTAATGAACTTTTTAAACTCACTTTTGATAATAACAAACATGCGCGTTTTATCAAAAGAGGTCGTGAGTAGGTTCTATTTCGTTTTTTGTATTTTCTGGTCTTAACAAATCTTTACATTGAAAGTGTAAGTGCCACAATAAGAGTCCACACCAACAGTTTAAAAGTTTTTTTTTTACAAAAAGCTAACAGATAGATTAAATTAAGATTTTAATCGAAAGAGGCAATCGTAGTGGTTTTGTTTAAAGGTGAGTGTAGCTTAATTCTCTAAGAATCAGATATACCTACCTAAGTTCATTATAAGTTGATTTTTTTTTTTTTTTAATTTTGACTTAATGCTTTGCGGTTGTCAAACAAGTTTTACGTGTCTTCAAAAGTCAGTATTATTTGTTGATATTAAGTAATTAACGTATGGTGATTTTGAATTTAATTCTTTTAATTATTATAATTTTATACACAGGAACGAGTTCGAGCGGGTACATTAAATGTTCTAACTTTTTCGAAATTATATTTTTCTACACGTGCAAGGATAATGCCAAAATACATCACATTCTCCAAATATTTCTTACGACTTGAATACACAAAATATCCTCTTCGAAAATAATGTTACCGAATTTAGTGAAAATATATTTTTTTAACGAGCTTAAAAATTAGGTACAAAACGTATATTCGAAATAAAGCTCG
Source organism: Melangyna quadrimaculata (assembly GCA_949320155.1). Classification (NCBI taxonomy): domain Eukaryota; kingdom Metazoa; phylum Arthropoda; class Insecta; order Diptera; family Syrphidae; genus Melangyna; species Melangyna quadrimaculata. The sequence goes on from OX439485.1 coordinate 62,313,945, forward strand.
TGAAAACTCTCATTACATATGGTACACAATTTAGGACCTACGTAAGGACCAGTTTTTTTTATGATTTTACGTTGCAAGCGGGACTTGGGGTATATTTCTCCCAATTTAGACAGAAACCGAAATTTTCAAAGAACTTACGTAAAAAACAGCTTTAATGTTTAACTACATAGACCTACTTTTTGCAAGAAAATTTTTTGTGAGAAATGTGATGAAGAACCTATGCTTTGAAAAAAACATACGAAAATTGTTCTGACATATAAATTTCGCCACCATACACAATTTCCAACCGTTATCTTGCAAGCAAGTGTCTTCAAAATAGATATTTATTTCTCACTTTTTGTAATTTTTTCAGAAAGTAGGTCTATATAGTTAAGCCCTTTTTTTAAGGCCACAAATCTTGTCTTTAACTTTCTTTGTTTTAATTATAGCCACATTTTGGTTTATCTTTCTGAATGATTACAAAAATTAGAATAGTTTTGAAATTTTTTTTTGTTGTTTGGATTGAAAAATCCAAGTTTTCCAATTCACCCCACAACGGCGTTTTTTACCAACTTGAAAAAAACCGCGAACATTTTGTATTTACCTCCGTTTTTCCCCAATATCTTCAAAAGTATGGGTTTAATAGAAAAATGTACTTGAAATACATTTTTCTTACTTATTTTTGTTATCAAAAAATCTATGAGACCAATTATATGAAACACCGAGGCAGAGCTTTGGAATTTCAAGATTTTCTTCGAGATATTCCTCATAAAAACAAAATAAAATCAAGTACCTTTTTTTTGCATTTTCGAGGTAACATTAATTTTTTCAAAAAGTAAAAGTACTAACTTTTTATTTAGAACTAAGTTTTAATCTGAGCAATATCTGTTTTACTGTCCAAGATAATAATTCATTAAAACTGAATTATGAAGAAAAATCTACTCATTTGAGAAATCGTTGCCGATTCTGCCGATAAATATTACCTCGCGTTAATACATAACCTAAAAAAAAAAATTATTTTCTCTTAGTTTCAAACGAGAAATTCTCAGAACCATGAGCAGTGATGACGGATTTGAGTTCATCAGCAAAATTTACCTTAAGAAAAATTACCTATGAAACCAGCAGAAAATTTGGACTTTTCGTATCTTTTTGATAAATTCTTAAAAAACAACTACTCAGAAAGTTTAACAGTTGATAGTTTCGTATAATATAAGAAAATTTAAACTAGTAAAAAAGTGGGAAACAATTTGTTTGTCAGTCTGAAACCTAAGTAGGTATGTCTATGTATGTATGTATTTTGAAAAACGGGACAACTATAAAATTTTGATAATGATCTCTCTCGGGGTAGTAGAAATAATTGGATTTCTTAAAAATGCACCAACCCAAACAACATAAACCAAAAATTCAAAACCACCCTAGTTTTTGTAATCATATTATATGACAATTTGACGGGACACGGGACTATAAAGTAGTTTTTTTTTTAAATAAATTTATTCATGTCGTTTTCGACAGTTCGGAGCTTCTCATCTTTGACTCCTATTACTCCAAAAGACTTCCGGATTTTATACATATCGGAAAACACATACATATATGTACATACGATATAAACTCTTTCATCGTATTACTTGTCAAATTAATTTTACTCAATTGAAATTGCAAAATATACATATATGTATATGTACATACATAAATATCAGGCAATTTACTCACACACATAATATTTTGGATATTAGTCTTGGAACAACAGAAAATGAATCGGTTAGTATCAAAAAGGAGAAGTTCTGTTCCAAAATCCAATCGAAAACGACATACATATAATATAATTGATATCAAAAAATCGGGCATGCAGTGGAAATTTCCAATGCAATAACATGCAAACCCCAAATTTCATGAACAACATACATAGATTGTTTTCTTGAAACCGATTTCAGCAATTTTTTCTTACCTCTCTCTCTCTCTCTGCCAATAAATGAAGAAATAATAGGTCTATTCTGAACCTTGACCAAAACTGCAAATTGAAAACAATTGTTGTAAAAATTCTGTTCCAGACTTCACAAATTTGGTAGTAATGGGCAGAAGAGAGCGCGCACGAGAGAGTAAGACAATTTCCCCGCCTGACAAAGTTCTGGCTGTCAAATGTCAGGTTGTGGTACGTATTTAGATTGACTGTTATTAGAGTCAAGTTTTTGCAAACGAAATTTTTATCAAATTATGTTTTTAAATCATAGTAAGTATAGGTAATAAAACAATATTTTACATAGATTTCTACTATTTTAAACCTAATTGGCCTTATTCTCTCAGAGAGAAGAAGACTTCCGAAAATAATGTAATGCTAGGTTTCCACTTATCATTGAAAAGACGCAAATTGACAAACTTTCCAGGATAGGGTGGCTTTTACCAACACAAAAAGCAAAGAAAGTAGTAGTAGCGAGCAACAATTACTCACCCTGTCTTGGAAAGTTTGTCAATTTGCATCATTTCAATGACAAGTGGAAACCTAGCATTACACTATTTTCGGAAGTTTTCTTCTCTCTGAATGAATAAGGCCAATTAGGTTTAAAATAGTAGAAATCTATGTAAAATATTGTTTAATTACCTATACTTACTATGATTTAAAAACATAATTTGATACAAATTTTGTATTCATGTTCCACATTCATCAACACCATTGTTTTGCATTCGCAATAAATAACTAGTAATTGTTTCGTTTCGGTTTTAGCGGAAGTAAAAACAAACAAACCCATCATCATCTGCATAGTGATACATTTAGACCTCGAACCCAAACAACTTGCTAACAAGAAACATAAAAGAAGCAAAACATTTTTTTCGTATGTTTTGTTTAACTTCCTATCATGTATTACAATTATTATTACACTATTATATCTCCTACACCCACAACAAAGCAGACAAAATTAATTGAGTCTCATCTATCTGACATAAGAAATAATAATTATTATCGAATGCCATAAAACAATGCAATTAAACGTCAAACACATAGCATATAACAATGGTTTTTAACTCGTTGGCGGTGGCGGCAACGGCCGGCATGAGTAAAAACTTAACATCTAAATAGGAAAAAGCCATACGGCGCTGCTGTCACCGTTTGCCGCTTTAGATGACGGCACCGTTATGGGTCTCTTCCGCTTGCTAGTGGGTTCGAACGTACACTTATCTTCAAATTCTGTCAAGTTTAGGCAAATATATCACTCAATTGATTGACAGATGCTTTTTGGCTTATTAGTTAATAATATCGATATTGTTACCTAAAAGCTATTGCCACGTCAAAGATAGATCTAAAAAAAAAAAATTAAACAATGTGATCATCGAACTGTGATAAACTCACATTTGACATTTAAAGTGGGTTCATATTCAAAATAGTGTTTGTCTAGTGATTAATGAACTCACTAGATATATCAGAAGAATTATAATTTTTGATTGACAGTTCAATTGCAAATATAATTCAGTGCACACGGCTAAATTAATGCACGCCATTTTGCAGCAAGGCATGAGTAGGTTATATTAGAATATTGCAACAACAACAACAACAGCAAAAATAGGCGTACAATGCACAAACTTGATTCACACATAAGCCAGCAGCCACTAAAGACGACCTTGCATCATTCACTAGAGTGTGCCTGTGCATGCGATGATGGTGATGCCATAGTGATTGTGAATGTATGATCATCGTTATAGAACGATGGACCGCTATATCAACAAAATATCAGGCGAGGTATAGCTATGTAGGTACTATACAATATTATTGCTAACAGCCTTGAAAGACTTACATAATAATAACGACAATTAAATAGGTGCGAGTCATGAATGATGTCTCAAATGTCAGAGTTTCTTCGTTCAGTTGTGTGCCTTGTGTGTTGCTTCTTGTGAATCATTTTATAAGCGAAAAGAATAAAATTTTATTTTTCACATGCTTCTCATATAAAATAAATACATTTTTATGTATACAGTTTTATGGTAGATACTTAGATATAGAGCTACTACTGCTACTGAAATGGGAAATGATTGTTGTTATACCTATCTACCTACTTTAACAACAACATGGAAGTTTCTTTAAGGTTTTTAATGCAAATTTTAGCAAAAAAGAGCATAAATTTGCGCTTCTGAATGAAAAATATATATGTATGTAGATATTCAAACACAAAAGATGCATTGTCTCTTCAGAGATCTTGCATACGAAATCCAAGAGATTTTAATCTGTTGGTAAAATATTTTTTTTTTTTTCAAATGAATGTTATTCTTATTATTTGAAAAAAAAGTATTAAAACAATAATATTTTATACTATATCAAGGTTGTAGTCGCATTGCTTCATTTTCGCATTGCTCCAAATGTGTTAATAAAATCGAAGTTTGCAGTTTTTTTCAAGGTCATGCAGCAATAAAAGCAAAAAAAGTTCCGGACGTTCTCTTAAGCGCTCATTTCAAAAATGAAAATAAAAAAACATTTTATAAATGGATTTGCCAAAATCAGAAGTCGTAAAACTTTTATTACGAACAACATCACTACGAGAAGAAATTCCAAATTTGTACCTGGCTTAAAGGCCATATAAAAAAGTTAATTTTTGAATAAAAGACCGTTAAAATTTGAACTGGACGTTTTGAACTAACATGGTAGTAAAATACTGTCAGACGAGATAATTACGTTGTAGAAAATAGCTTATTTCGAGTTTCTAAAACCACGTCATTGAAGGATATAGGCAAGAATTGTAATAATTAAGCCTTTTTCTTTTTTAAGAGAAGAAAATTTATAAAATTGTTATGATCCCTGAGGTCCTGACAAGGTTAAGAAAATATAAGAAGGTTTTGATACAAGAAAATTAATTTAGGTTGTAACGTATGAGTTATAAGAAATTATAATAGTGTTATAAGAAATTATAATAGTCTAAAAGCCGACAGCAAATTTTGGGAGTGGATTGATAACCAAAATATAAGTATGAGGGTTTGTAGGTGCATATATCGTGGTATCGAAACAAAAGTCTGGCCGGCTTTTTCAGCCTTTGGTGGGGGTTTGGAAATAGCGATTTTCCAATTTTTGTGTCAGAGGTATTACCACTTCAATAAATTAAAAAAAAAAATATATGCCATGTGGGTCTGTCATTTTCTTTGATTCCAAACGTCATAATCTTGGCAATCCGAACAATAGAACTCAAGATATAAGCTTTTAAAGAGAAGCTTATCTGATTTTTCTTGGAGATTTATAAAACAGAAAAAATTGCTTAAAAAGCTAATATCTTGAGTTCTATTGGTCGGATTGCCAAGACTAAATCAATTGGACCTAAAGAAATTGACATAGCATCATGACATACATTTTTTTTTTAATTTATTAAAGTGGTAATACCTCAGACAAAAATTGGAAAATCCCTATTTTCAAACCCCCACCCCTGCCAAAGGCTAACAAAAAAAAACCTGCCAGACTTTTGTTTTCGATACCACGCGATATATGTCTGCACCTACAAACCCCCATACTCAAATTTTGGTTATCAATCCAGTCCCAAAATTTGCTGTCGGCTCTTGGTCTATAAGGAACATATCGATCAATTCTTTACCATAAAACGGTCGCTGCTCAAGTATCTACACAATTCTTTAGACAGTCGCTACGACTATTTTATTTAAGGGATTTGCATAAGATTCTCCAAAAAGCTATGTAGATCATAAAAGCTAAGAGAAGTACGAAATTGTACAAGAGGTGGGGGTCTATTTACCCGGTTTATGAAGGAGCAGACATTTTCTAAGAAAATGACTTAAGAAAAAAATATTAAACCAAACAACGTCAAACACTTACAATATTATGCTATTTTTTTTTACAGTCAGAACTCCAATATTTTATTTTATTTTATTTTCAAATCAAGTTGTTTTAGTCATAAGCTCAAAATTTGTTAAAAACATGAGTTTTTGTTTTTTTAATTTATGGATGATATTTTTTGTAAAATTTCACGTTATTAAGTAGAATTTTGGAATTTAATATTCAATGACTTTATTAATTTTTAATTAAACCTTGAAAACCAGTAGGTTCTAGGATTTTTTATTCGAAAATATCGAAAAATAAAGAAACCAACTTCATAATCCAACAATTACAAACCAATCTAGATTATCTATCAGCTGAATCGTCATTTTGCCAGAGACTCGTGATTTTTATGAGAAAATGTGTCCCATTATTTTTATTATTTTAAAAAGTTCCTTTTTTTTAGTATTTAAAAAAAGTAGAAGTCCTAGAACCTACCGGTTTTCATTGTTTCACTAAGAATAAATAAAAGCATTGAATTGTTCAATCAAAAATGCTACTTAATAACGTGAAATTTTCCAAAAAATGGGGTTGAAAAAGTGTAATTTTTGTTTCAATATTTTGAGTTCGAAAACGTATAATTCAAAAATCATTTATTAAGAAAATTTGATTTGAAAATAAAACAAAATAATTGATTGATTTCAGGCTTTAAAAAAAGTGTTACCTATGTTTGCCATAATTCTTTTTTTATTTTAAGTCTTTTTTTTATTAGAAAAATAGCAATCTCGCCTAAAAGAGGGAAATAGCCCCCCTCCAGTACGATTTTTTTATTTTTTTTTTTTACCGAAACTGTACGTTCTAGTTTTTTCCACATATATTATAAACCTGGGTGCCAAAATCAACACCATGAACACATTAACTTTTAAACTTTAATTTTTAAATGCAATTTGATCGAAACACTTCAAAACTTTATTTCCGTTATTTGTATTTATTGCGCAAAACCTGGTATGTAGTATTATTAAAACTGCTATAGAAATTACATGTATGAAGTTTAATGAAAATGGTAAAACCGTTTTTGAGAAGACTTGATGAAACCGAAACATTTTAATTTTGTATCTAGAAAATCGCATAAAAATGATTTCCACTAAATTTGATGCAAATCCGTCCATTCGCTTAGGCTCTAGTTCGATGTATGGAAATCGGGACGCACACACAAACAAACGGACCGATCGATGGCGGACGCCTTGTCGAATATCCCTTTTTTGAATTCATCATCGTCATGTTAGTTTTGATTAAAACTGAAATGTTTGCTGACCTGAAACCAATACATATGTACTTGACTTTTGAGCAAGAGTAAAAATAATCACCATACGGATACGGATTCTAAACCTCATTGATTTTAAATAGATACATACTCGTACATAAGAAACGCAAACTGTATCATTAATACTATTAAAAAATAACTGGCATTATTTTTACATGACAATTTTTTAAACAAAACCCGTCACGTTTTTGACGTGAGGGTCCAACTAATCCAATACAAATTTCATGTTCTTTTAAATTGAAAATTATTTTGTTTTGTTATGAAATTTTGTTTAAATTTATTATAAGGATCAATATGTTTCAAAAGAAGCCATGTATCATTTAAAATTTACAATTAACATGAATCAAGTACAGACAACGTGTAATATAAACACGAGTATCTTTTCAATTTAACCAGAGTTCAAGTCATTTTCACAATGGAAACAATTTTCGCTTGTTATAATAATATTAAAATACATATCTCAAAACAACATCAGATAGAGACAAAATTTAAATGTCATATAATTAATATGAACATTTTATTTGATTACTAAAAGTAGAATAAATTGCAGTTTTTACGATTTAAATAATTTTTGTATCTCCAAAATTGATTTCCATGATAAACCGTTGAGAAATTTAATTAGACATAAACAAAAAACAATAACATTGTGTAATATCACCTTCATGTAGCTATTCTCTCTGCGAGAAACAAAATTTAGGTTACCTCAGAATCAATAATAAATTAATAGTCTTAGTAGAGTGCAGCGCACCTAAAATCTTTACAAATGAAAATATAAATTTCGTATTATTATGAAAACTAGTACATTATAACTTCTTATAAGTATACGGTACATGCTCGACAAAATATTGCATCTTGTTAAAAATAATGTGAGTGGTAAAAGAGCAATAAAGAAGTCGTGAAAGATATGATCGAAAAGCAAAAGGCAGGGCACTCTATAAGTTTCAAAAAGTTTAACAAATGAGTAAAAATCGCTGGCATATAACCTACTTTAATTTATTGGTAACATTAGTCCATATCATACAAATTTTTACGGATTTTGATTCACTAATTGGACAAATGGTTTTTTCTTTTTTTTTTTGCACAGAAATAAATTAATCAGGTCTTATTTTGTACAAAGCATAGGTATAAGCTAAAAACTAACTTTCGAACGAAAAAAAAACAATACTTCATGTTTTTTGTTCCTTCAATTGAACCAGATATCCCAATTAAAATCCAAAAGAAATAACATTCAACTATGTATATGCTGTTACAATTATATTCTGCTTGCATTACATCACTGATCATTCACAAGCTAAAACTATAACAACCTTGTAGCACGATTTTTAACAATAATCCTAAACATTTTCCTTTTTAACTTTAAAATATTTTAATCAAGCATAAAAGCATATTTCTTTGATCGAGTTACCGTCATGAATTGTGGCACGTTCACCATTATATAGCACACTACACTCACTATCCACACCAATTTATTTCTGTGTGACACACTCCATCCACTGACTTGTTTCTTTATTGTGTTTACCAGATCAGGTTAGTACGAGTACGAGTTGAAGTACGTACCTTTTCCAATTTTCCAATATAAATAAGATAAAATTATTAAATGTATCTGAGAGGTGAACGGGTGGCAACCTTCAACACAGGTCGGTCTCGGTGGGTATAATAATGCGCTATAGCAGCACCAACAGCTTTTCCATTTAAATCTGTGTGTGGTGTTGCCATCATTTTGTGCCTGTAAGTACAGCCCCCATGTAACACAACTCATGTATATCAAATTTGTTTCATTCAAATGTCTCAATTATTGTTCACAGTCGGTGGTAGCGTAGCGGTGTATCCATTGGGCAAACAAAACATGACCAGAATTTGCATGCGCAAGAAAACGTTTTGATGTTTCATATTATATGCAATCGACTTTAGTAGATTGAGTCAAACAATAAGTCAAGGCCGTTACTATAACATCGTCTATGTCAAGTAAGTGGCATGTTGTATACGACTTTTTTGCACACCTCAGCCGGATTATTAAGTTAGATTTAATATAAACTGGTACGAGTATAACTTTGACTCTCCTTCAAAGCTTTATGATAAATGTACATGTTTTCCAATTGAAATTAAAGGTACTTGATGAAGTTAAACGAGATCTAGTTTTTTAAAGCTTGTAGGTTTTATGTTTATGTGAAAACAAATTTAAAAAAAATCTGAATGGGTCAAATTTTGTTTTCAAAATTCATAATTTATTTTTATGTTACAACATGCATTGAGGGTAAATGCATTGAGGGTAAATGGTTTCCGAAAAGACAGATTTAGCTGCGCTTCAAAACGAAAGTATATAAAGAATGAAAGTTAGCTTCAAGTATAATTGGGTCTATAGTTGCGGATTGCTGCTTTTCGTTTAGTTTCGTTCACTTTTGCTTTCAGAGGGGAAGAAAAAACTAGAATATGGTGAAGTAAAAATGATAAAAAGTGAAAGGTGATTAATTTCACTTGAGTTCAATATGGCTGACTTCTCCTTGTGACTGTTCGGAAAGCTTGGTTTCGTTGGTTTTAGGCAATAGATTCAGTTTTTGTTTGATTCCTCTTTCTGTAAGTATTTAGTTAGTTTGTACTAAAGCCTTGTTCGTTGGTTAGTTGCCGTTGCTGGTGCAGTCAAAGCACTTTTCGTGTCGTTTTTTTTTTTTTAATTTGTGTGTATCCTGTATATATCTTAGCAAAAGCGAATTGGACGTTGCAATGGAAAAAGTTATTGAAGAATTTTTCTTTTTTGTCATTTTTTTGAAGTAACAGTTTTTGTTAAATTATTTGCTCTTTTTTAACTTTTGACTTAAAATGCTTTTAAAAAAAAATTGTTGAAAATTTAACTCTCTACAACTTTTGTTACAACAATTGTTCAGCTACGATTTATGTTTTTTTCCAATTTTCTAGAAAAAAAGATTGTCCTTTAAAAAACTGCATTGAAAAATGTATTAAAAAAATTAAATTATAATTTATTTCGATTTTTTAAATTAATAAATACTTTAATACTATATATTTTTCCTTATTTTTTTCTCTCTAGATCTTCAGCAGTTTTTGTTTTTGTTTTGTATTGATTATCAAAATAATAAGTTTTTTTTAAAAAACTGCATTTAAAAAAAATAATGAAAACAAATTAGAAATAATTTATTTCCATTTTTCAAAATATTAAATATTTTTATTTTTTAAGTATTTAAATATTATTTTTCTTAACAAAATAAGTTTTTTTTAAATGATATGTTAAGACGAATATCTTGTTTAAAAACCACATTCAAAAATTATTAAAAAAAAACGTTATTTGATAAGAAAAAAAATTAAAAAAGTTAAAAAAATAAAAATATTTAATATTTTGAAAAATCGAAATAAATTATTTTTAATTTGTTTTCATTATTTTTTTAATGCAGTTTTTTTTTAAAGCTTATTACTTAATGATAATATCTTTGTATTGGTTTACAATAATAAAAGATGGCGTCTCTTCGCTAGAAAGCGAGAATCAGGGTTCGGACTTGAGTAATCGCAAATCGCAGTAAATTGAAACAAAAATAGCAGTGAAACCAAAATTTTCGCAGTCAAATTAAATTTTGATGTTTAATGATTAATTAAACTAAAAATTTCAGTATTATTTTTAACACAAACAAAAAAAAATGTGGGTCAAAATCGTAGATAAGAAATCGCTTGTGTTCTGAAAGATTTTGAAAAATACAAAGAATACAAAAACTTAACAATGTCCTCTGGATTCAATGCGCTTTTATCATATCGTAATAATGTTCTCCATTTATCAATAATAATTTCAACTGCTATTTTATTAAAGGGAAATGCTTTAGTACTCTAGTTTTTTTCAACACTGAAGGAAGATAACCTTCTTTAATTTTATTCGGATGAAGATATTCGAGCATCTTTTTATATACCTTGTAATGAAAATCTAGATTGAATTTAGTTGCAAAGCGTATCTATATAATAATAAAAAAATATTTGTTGCTACTTCGAAAAGGTATTAAAAAACTAAGACCAACAAAAATTCTTAAGACGCAGGAACTTAGTTTACAAGATCAACTTTCTTTGTGATAAACTCTTTCTTTATAAAATTATTAAGCAATTTTAAAAAGTCTTTCTTAACCATAATTGCATAAAGAAGATTTACTACGGTTTTCTCCGAACGGAACAATTTTTTATTCATGTTATTTATTGCACCGAGAATAGAATAATCGCAGTAGATTGAAGGAAAATCGCAGTAATGCAGTGAATTTGAAAATTTAGAAAAAAGCGCAGCTTATCTACTGTTTTTGCAGTAAAGTCCGAACGCTGGCGAGAATGCTAGACCAAGTGGGACTTTTCGCACGACACGAAGTTCCCACTTCAACACTAAAAAAAATGTCTCTTCTAAACTCATCAAGATCCCATCTTCAAACTTGGTATTTGGTATCTCTATTATACTATAAGAAACATTAAGAAAAAAGTAAAAAAAAAATATGAAAATGGTCTAGACTACTTAAAATTTTAATTAAATTGCTAACATCCGGTTTTCTTTACAAAAATCTGTTTTTTTTTTGGACTAGAGCCACGCACAAAAAATTGTGTATCTTTTAAACGAATAAAAATGCAAGTCTCAAACTTTGCATGTAGTAGGGATACTATATATAAGCTTAAAAATGAGACCTGTAGAAAAAATATAAAAAGTGGCTAAATTGGATAAAATCTCATTTGAAATGTTAACTTCCAGTTTTCTATAAGAAAAAAATATCTATTTCCTGTTTGAATTTCAAATAAAAAGAACATCTAATTAACAATATATTCCACTATTAAAATTATATTTCTATTGCTTCATTTAATTTATCAACAATTTTGTAAAGAACTCTTGCACATAGCATGCCTAAAGCTTAAAAGCTCATAACACCCGCACCAGATTTCAAAATTCAAATTCCTTCCGCGTTTAGGATAAGAACCAAAAGAAGTATAAAAACACAAAGATGAACCAATTTCAAGACCCACCACTTTTTTCGTTGTCCGCTTCATGTGAAATGCGCCATATGTGAGCTCTCATACTCGTATCTACAGTTATATACAATGTTTTTTTTTTACCCAATAAAAATGCAATTTGAAATATTTTTTACATATTTTTTAGGAGCTTCTGTATTAAAAAAAATACTTATATCCGAAGTACCTACTGTTATTTATTAAGAACAATAATTAAAAAAATAGTTTCTTATTTAAAAGTAGATTTTACTAATTAAAGAATATCCACATTGTTGTGCCATAATTCTTGGGGAGATTCTAAGATTTTTCTAAGCAGTTTTTCAACAATTGTATAGTATTTCGTATGTAGGTACCGTTATTTTTAGTTTAAGCAACGTGATTTTGAATGTTAAAAATTAATAAATATCAATTGCTTATAAAAAAAATATTAAGTTAATTGTCTGATTTTTTTTCACAAAATCGTTGAAGTGTTTTTTTTTTTTTTAAATGAGATTTTCTTTTTTTTTTTGGCTTGACAAAATTGTATGGCAGGTATTTTTGGTCATAAAAATTAAAAAAGTGGGTAGGCATATTATTAAAACCATGATCAAATTAATGTAAAAATCAAATAAATATATTTTTGATTGAGTTTGTCCCCCTCCTTCAAAATCCTTCGTACGCCTTTCCATATAGAGTGCCTATATTGCAAGAAAGAATGTATCTGTTCCCTTAATTTGTTGACTGGAGTAGATATTTCTATATAAATTTATATCTACACATAATGAATGTAACATTGTAATGACAACTTCATCATTATATTTATACCAGCTCAACGTAGTATTATTCAATAACATCGATTTTCATTATAAAAATGTTTAGGAAAAATTTAAATATGAAAGAAAACACAAATCTCTTTATAAAATATTTACGACATAACATTTATTATAGTAATTAATCTTTTAATCGACGCAACTTTTTGCTGGCTCGATCAATTGCTGACATTTGAAGTTTGCTAGATGTGGGTATAATGTTGGTATTGTTAGTGCTAAACATGTATTATATAAATTTAAATAAAGACATTAACTAAAATTGACCTCAAAATTGCATAATTAACCGTTGAAGGGCTAACAAACGAACAAAAAGATGTATCTACTCATTCATTTTAAATCACATGTCATTAATCAGAATATGTACATACACATGTAAATACATATCTAGTTTTTGTTATCTTATGCTTACCGTTTCAAAACTATACACAATTTGGGAATATAAACACTGTTACCAATTATCAAATTTAGCGACGTATTAAATATTTCTGTAAATGAACCATAATGGTATGGACTCCAACTAATTAACTATACATGGTACGACCTTAATATTAAAGTTAACTCTAAATAATGAATAAAACATGATATTGACTGCAAAAAATTAATCATTCCATTCCATGAATAGTACATTATTTGGGATCAATACAATTAAGGTTAATTTTACTGGAATATTTAAGTCCTAACTAAATTTGATTATTGGTAAGGCCCTCTATGTCAAATGATTGTCTTTAAAGTTGAAAAAAAAAAAATTAATTTTGTTTAGATATTAAGTTCTATACTTATATTACTCGGCATGTTTTGATTTCCAGGTGTTCGATCGTTAGATTTAAATGACAAATTTGCTATCTAAAGATTTAATATTTGAATTACTATATTTTCGTTACTCTGCAGAATTTGGCAAGATATCTTATTAAGGATCCTTTCGTAGAAATCCACATAGCATCAAAGATAGTTAAAGATAGTAGTAAAGTCAACCATCACATCGCTACGAATAGGTACTACAGCTTAAAAATCATATCTCAATTAAATGGCGTATAGATCATTACGTATTTCATGTGCATAATATCTACGTATTCCTGGAACAAATGCTGGGTTTGGTTTTATAAAACAACCTGCTGTGCCAAAATGGTGACAAACATAATACTGTATGCCTTCACTTTTTCCTTACAAATCATATGCAATTGAATGCACCTATTTAATCCAAAATAAAATACATAAGTTAAAAATGCACTCTACACTGCGCCTGCACGAGAAACAATGAAACAAAAAAAAAAAACACTGACCTATTTTTCCAGCATCAATCTTAAAAGTTATTTCTTCATCACCCTTGCACTTTACTTGAAAAAATAAAATATGCTTTGGAATTCGCTTGCATGCCAACACAATTTCAATTATCGCCCGCACCATCAACATTCACCACCGCGCTGAGCCGTGCATCAATTCGAGGCAAGTCTACCTTACCAAAATCAACCAAAAATACGTTTAGTACACGGTTCACTCTTTCAAGACAAGACATAAAGTTCAAAATGGATTGTTCTTCAAATGAAATAATAAATGTTTCTTTATATACGAGTAATATAGTAAGGTTTTTGTTAATCTTATAATTTATCGATCATTAGTGCTTGCGCCAGCCAAGTAACAAAAAGAAACCAGCAGCGTTGTGCACTCTGTGCACATGATTGAATGATTGATGAGTCGTGATTTTTGCAATTAAATCATAAAATTGAATCGCAACGTTTTTGTGTATGAACCGTTTAGTTTCTGAATATAATTTGGATTTACCTTTGGCGTATATTCAATTGAAGTTCATGGTATGGATTCAAACATTTTATGTTTAATCTTTCTTATATAAATAAATAAATTCAATCTATAATTTGTTCAAACAATCGATGTTAATTGAAATTGGATGCTTCATTTTACTATATATAATACAACTAACTACCTATTATATTTACGAACTCAATTTTTAGTTAATAATTTTTATAAACCCAATGCTCACCTTAACCAGGCTGAAGGATACGACACGCGATTATAATTTGTTTGGGTTTCTCAATCATCGTTATTTAAGACTTCATTAAGGGGTCAGTTATAGTTATCATTGAAAACAAGCTAGAAAATCTAATGATTATTTTTATGCCAATGTAAAGCCAATGGGGCATATTCATAGTCGCAGATAGACCCAGGTTTAACTAAACTACAGTTTAAGACAATTTTGGCTAAATGAATACAGACCGATTTTAATTACAAATTGTTGGTTTTATATTTTTATAAGATAATCAACTTGGTATACTACACAAATAGCGTCAAATATTTTGAAATTATAAACTTAAAAAAAATAGAATCAACGTCCGAAAATTCAACTAAACCTATGTTTAACTTAACCCAGCTCTAAGATGACTATGAATACGCCCCAATAACTTAAATAATATTTCTAGTCAAAAAAAATGTTTAATTTGCCTCAAGTTTCCTTACCAATTATCATTGAAATAATAAAAAGTAACTCAATGGAAAGATATGAATAAAATTTAATTTTGTTTGAAGAATAATAATACTTTAGTCATAAGCTATGTATATTTTTGCATCAACATTTTTAATGATTTTACTTTCGAGAGCTCTTAAAGTAAACAATTAAAATTTTGAATGATTGTTGCCTATAATAGTTATAACTGGTGCCTTACACCCCCGCCCAAATTCAAATATATACCTACCAATAGGTCTCACTCTGATTTGTTTCCCCTGCTGAAACGTCAAAAGCAGGCACCTGCATTAAAAAAACAGGCTAGCAATGACCTACAAACATTTAAGTATTAACACCCTACTTCAGTATTCTGTTTCCTTTGTCCCCTCTGTCCAACGTGAATCAAGTTTCTACCAACAGAAACATTTCAAAATAAACAGAAAAAAGTCATTCAATAAAGATCTAATGGTGGATTTACATGTACATACGCATCTATAAGTTTAAGAAATAAAAAGAGTAGAGCGAGACAGATGTATGCCAAAGGACAAAATGTGTGAAAGAGTACCATTTATGTAGGTGAACAATGTCCGTTTTCATATCTTGACTATCTCACTTCAAGAAATCCATCATAGATTTTAATGTATTTACTTGATGCCTACCCCATGCCTTTTTTGTGAACAGAAAGTGAAGCTTTGCTCCAATTTTGTAAGTAGGCAAAAACGTTCGAGATAAACAGAGACATATAGAACAAACATAAAAAAAGATAGCCGCTACTTTGAATGGAATTTTGCCTCATTAAATGGCCGACGAGCTCCTTCATTTATCGCAAAGTTATCCATTTAGTTACTATAGGTATACAAAAATGTGTGTAATCAATGCATTAAGGAAGATGTTTCCCAGTTTGCTGATACCCTACAACATTTGAATATGAAAACAATTACGTAGTATGCCTTTAAAAAGAAAATCTGTGAAGAACTAGTCTAATCAATAAAAATAGTGGCGCAAAATATTAGACTAGTTAGTTCAATCTTATATTTTTATTTATTTTTCTAGGTTAAAAATTGTATTTTGCTAATTTTAAACTAGTTTTAGTATCGTACTATCTCGATATCACCAAATGGCTATTTTATCTTTTTTAGTATCGTACTAAATTCATTTCACACTATGACGTTTGTAAATGTCAAAATGAGGTATGTTTGTATTTTTTTTTGTACGAGCTGTCACTTTTATGGACGTGTTCAGCTGAAGTTTGTAGGCGTTTTTCTTTTTAAGTTTAAAGCAGAGCCTGAACTGTCAAACAAAAAATTGTGTTTCTTTTTTACCTCTGAACATTCAGAGCTTCGAATTTGTTTTTCTTTTTTCGTTCTGAACCTGTTCTGAGCTTGTCTAGAGTGCGCTCTATGAACTATGAGCTCAGAATAAAATAACTGAGCAGACCAACTTAAATGCTGAACACAAGCATTTGACAGGTGAAATTGAAAAAAAATCTCAAACAATTAAAATTGCGCAAGAGTGTAGTAGTCGGTCTAGTGCAGAAGGTAAGATTTCATAAGAAATAACTGATAAAATATATGTTTTAAGGCTTGGTTTTATTTCAGGAGGCTTGAAATGGACGAGAAGTTTGACTTTCCTCATGATTTCTTTAGTAAAATAAAATAGTGACAGCTAGTGTTCAGGTGTGTTTCAAAAATAATTCTGAGTGCTCAGAACACGCTTTGTTCAGAGGATGTTCAGAGCATGCTCGATATACTCGGACTCTGTTCAGAACTCTTTTCTGAGCTAAAAAATAAAAACGCCTTATGAAGAAAATTGGTTTAGTATGATACCCAGTTAAAAAAGTATTTAAATTTAAGAAAAATTAGGTAACTGATTTAGTTTTAGAAAAATGTTAAGTAGTATCATACTAAACCATTAATATTAGGCTGTTTAAAATTTTGCGCCAGTTTGTTTAACGTCCACATTAAATACAAAAATAAGAACACCTGAGGCAACATTTAATGGTCTTTCAATTAAAAAATCTTTACCTAAAGATTTTTTTGGGGACTTACTCAGCAAATTATGGTTTAAATATACATATATGATTAAAAACAAATGACTTCAATTTAATCTATAAAACCAATCTATCCAAAGGCAAAAAGAAGTCATTAACAAAAACTAAATAAAACAAAAATGAAGGTGCGTTCAATTATAAGCTTCTTTTTTTTTTTGTTGGTTTGTTTGTCTCAATTGTGCCCAAAGATAAAATAATTTATTGCCATTTTGTTCCGGCTAAGTGTTAACAAACTCTCGTCCGACTTGTAATTAATTATTATTCATAAAGCTTCAAGGCTGTTGAGTGTCCATAAAAATTAATTCATCTTTTGTTGATATAGTATCTTTTAAATCTGTAACAAAACTAAAAATACACACTTGCAGGTCATTGTCTACTTCTATATACCGAAGATTTCTTTCTTCCAGGTGATTCGTCATAATAATAACAACAACAATAATACTTTGAGCGTTAGCATACCATCATGGCCATCATTATATTGTTAGGTATGTTTCGTTTCAAAATGTTTATTTTTCCTAATTAATTTTTATAGATTGTTCTGTACATGATACACGTATATTTTTTTTTGTTGGATAATTTGAAGTGTTCTTCTGAGAAAAATCTATAAAAATCAAATACCACACATGAAACTCGTTAAAATTTTATTTTAACAAAAAAAGTAAAACTTCAATAAAAATCAACATTGCAATGAAAACAAAAGTTCTATAAACTCAAAAATTGTATTTAAATGAAAAGTGAGTAATTCACTTACAATCATGTCCTGGTAGGTTGACCTTTTTCATCAACTTGACCGCATTTAACAGAGGTTTTTTTGTCTACATACTCCGAAGAACGTGCTTGGTAATAAAATAAATACAAAAAAAATAAAGATTTGACGACTTTCAATAAAATTGAAAGAAGAACAAAAATTGTGCATATATTGATGTCTACAAAGTTTCTGACTGGTATTCTACAAGGTGGTCACGTAGGTAGGTAAAGTATATCTACATTATATTATTGATTACTTTCTTATGCATGCGTTACGCACTATTGTGGGCTTATTTAGTATTTATTGCATTGACCAAGGCGTACTGTTGCAACCAAGCAAAATATTCAAAAATTATTTTTAAATAGATTTTGTTCTTTCATAGAAAAATGTCTGCAGGTACCTACATGCATACATATATAATTTGAATAACCATAGTTTTTTTTTGTACTAAGTTCATTTGTTGGCTAGTAAGTGAAGGAATTTCAAGAATGTGACGTGCAAAGTATTATAATTTTTGTTTTTATACCATCAAGTTTACTACGTTATTTTGATTCTACAATGTTTGATAACTTGCAGAGATAAAAAAGAATTTGA
This sequence comes from Melangyna quadrimaculata, assembly GCA_949320155.1. Lineage (NCBI taxonomy): Eukaryota > Metazoa > Arthropoda > Insecta > Diptera > Syrphidae > Melangyna > Melangyna quadrimaculata. The sequence goes on from OX439485.1 coordinate 62,332,615, forward strand.
GATCGAACTAATAAATTGTTTCTTTAAAATACAAGTATAACGCAACGAAAGTATTCATTGAAATTTACTTCGGTTTATTCATTTTGAACCTGACAATGTTTCACCCAAATAAATTGATCATCAATTCCAATGCATAGCTAGGGTGATAATTAAGGCTTAATGTAATTTATATTGCTACTAGCTGACCGGAAAGACGTTGTTCGTGCTCAAAATTTAATTTATTAATTTGTGAATATTTTTTTTGTATTCGAACTAAAACTGTTTGTGATAATCGATTCCCTTCAATTTTATTTTACTCTTAGCGATGATCTGCGATGATTATTCACTACGACACAATGTGAAATGTTAATATTAACAGCGGAACTAAAAATGACAAACTGATCCACTCAAAAACTGAACGTATTTTGTAGGTACATCTAATCACTTCAAACTGTTGTAATGAACCTATACAACCGAATTACAGTTTATTAATTTGTCTGAACGATAGAACCGATCTCTTTACTCACAGTGATTTTCTTTCACTTTTTACAGTCGGTATACTTGTAAACACAAAACTTAAAAATAGACCACAGTACCTCCCAATTACATGCTATAAGGTTATACACCACCTTATCGTGAAGAAGCAAAATAACAATTACATAAGAAAAGTACGTATACGCCCCAGTGAACCATTAAAATTCATAGTCGTTTTTAGAAAGAATAAAAATGCGAAATGTAACCGTTCTTTGTCTAACTTTTTTTTTTTAAATAAGAGCCCGATTATACGGTTCGTTTTTTCGTTCGTTTCGTCTTTTTGTCAGGCAGGCACGTTCATGATTACATGGTTCGCGAAAATACGTACGTACTAGTACTTCCATTCGTTATTATGATGTTCATGGAATTTGGCGTGGTTTTGTAAGAAAATAGTCAGTAGTAATAAATACAAATATTTTTTAATCACTTATTTCTCAAATACAATCGTATATTAGGTGTATCCAATTACGAAAAACAATTTTTCAATTCAATCATTTTTGTTCAAATCGTGTGGTTACCAAATCAGAAACGTCAAAGTTTAACCAGAAAATGTCTTGAAACTTTCATTTCTGCTTTCGTTACTTCCTTCCCTCCACATTTCTACTCCCCTCGCCTAATCTTTCAAAAATAAGAAAGACGAAACAACCGAAAAATCGAATCATGTAATCGCGCACTAAGCCAATAAATCAAGCCCTTACCGCTTTTTAAAGTAAGTTTCAAGAAAATAAAAGAAAACTAGTTATTTATTTGTTTTCTTTTTATTTTTTATATTTGACACCACAAAAAGGCACATAGGTACACACAAAACTTGGCGTATTCTCCTTCCCAAAACTAACCCTTCATTGCGCCGTCTTTATTTTTTTAAATAAAAAGTTACAGAGCAGCAAATTTTCGAAGAATAAGTTTCTTCAATTTTGTTTGCATTGATATGTTTTTGGAAATTTCACTGCGCTCTATCTTCCCACGTATTATCAGTATAGAAATGGACCTAGGCCAACAAATGTCTAAAGTTGTAAGCTGAATATTTGTTGCACACACTTTTTCCCCCAAACCAATAGGAATTCAAATAAATCGATTTTAGAATAAAAAAGGAAATACAAAGCAGGGGGAGGCAACCATACTAGGAGGAGGTATAAGACAAAGTTTATGTGTATGTTCTAGGATTTGGGGAACAATAAAATGTACAGTCCAGGGGTTCCTAACTTTAACACCTCATATATGGGATATTCACAATAAAAGTATGCCATCTAAAAGGTCAGTAATTGGTCAAAAAAGGTCAACTAGTTCCAGAAATTGGTCAGCCATAAGAAATTTTTAATCAATCGATAAAGTTTTTCAAGGTCACCAACTATTTTTGGCACCTCATTTATGGGATATTCGCAATAAAAGTGTACCATTCGAAAGGCCACCGGCTTCTGATAAAAGGTCAGCTAGTTTTAGTAATTGGTCAGCCATAGGTTATTTTATATGAATTTTTGAAGTTTTTAGTTTTGCAAGGCGTTGGCCTTTCAAATGGTATACTTCCTTTGCGAATATCCCACAAATGAGGTGTCAAAATAGTTGGTGACCTTGAAAAACTTTAACCATTGATTAAAAATTTCCTATGTCTGACCAATTTCTGAAACTAGTTGATTTATTTTGACCAATTACTGACCTTTTAGAAAGCATACTTTTTTTACAAATATCCCACATGAGGTGCTAAAGTTTAGAGCCATAGTCCAGGCTGTTCAAAATTATTGTGATGTATTCCCAGTTTTTATCTAGATTTACTTGTCCATTATTATTAAAAACAATCAGACTCTATAACATTTACAGTATTGGTCGCAATAGTCAATGTAGTCATTTGAAATAATTGGTTTTATTGATTCAGCAGACAACTCCTATATTGTCGCTTCCGATTTTTTTTAAATTTTGTCGCTTGCGATAAAACTGCGGTAGTGAGGATTCGATGTGTTATGAATATGAGTAGTTTTGCTTCATAAATTAATATAGAATTTGACAATAATTTGACAACAGCGCCACCTATCTATTGCAGATGTTCTTACTTTAGTTTTTAATCTAACCCAAAATGCGGGCGTGATTTGCATTGGATGCGACAAAATCTAGACCTTGATGATTGGGTTGAGTCAGAAAGAAAATTGTATGACAAGGGACCTAGTTCCCTTTATATTTCAGCGGGAAGAACAATTTTCAAAAAAAATTAATTAAAATACAAAATAAAGAAAAAATGGCAACACTTATAATATTATGGTTTGGCCTTTTCTTAAAGCTAGAAATCCGTTCTTTTATATGTTTTCAATCAAGTTATTTAAGTAAATGAATAACTAGTTTTCAAATATAAAATTTTGAAAAAAAAGATTACTTAAGTTGATTTTTTTAAAAATTTACGTTGAGAAGTATCTGCCTATTATTTTGGATTCTTAAAATTAAATCGCATTATTAATTCTATGTCAGCAACTGCAAACTTGTTTTATCACTTTTCTTTTTCAAGACAGTAACAAATAAAGAAGTAAATATTTAATAAATATAAGAAGAATTCGGGTAATTGATCATTTCCGATGGATTATCAAATTCATTAGTTTATTCTTTTCTTGTTTTTTTATTTAGAAGTAGGTTCCCGTATTTTCTCATATTTTGAAAAGTAAAAGTCAGTTTTTGATTTAAGATAAATAAGACAATACTGATTACTGAAACCCAAAATAATACTAAATGATGTTAACATTTTCCAAAAAAAAATTAACTCGAAAGAAAATTTGTAATTTTTATTTTCAGAATTTTGATTTTAAAATCTAATAAGAAAACTATTTACTCAACAAATTTGATTTCAAAATAAAATAAAAGAATTGATTTCTTGTTTATAAAAAAAACCTTGCCAAAGTGTGAATAAGTGTTGAACTGTTTTTTTTTTTTTAATTTATTTTATTTTCAGTTTTTCTTGTTTAGAAATATTACTCTTAAGCCCTAGTAGCTGCTTATGCATCTGTGGTCTCCAAAACGCCAGCATAATGCTTACGGAAATAATCTACTACAATTATCGATTTCGCTCATTGAACAGCGTATTGCAAAAGGAAAGAACAAACGCGCAGAAATGGCGAAAATCGCAAAAAAAATATTATTTTCAAGATGACAAGAGCCACGCACGCCCAAATTTCCGACAAAATTTTATTTATATTCAGTAGAATACCCTCACCTCCCGCTACAATGATTGGATCACTTCGAAACTTCTGATAAATATATCCCTAATGCGCGTAATAATGTGAGGTGTCAAAAAAGGGAGTTTATGAGAGACTGGAGGAACTCAGTTGTCTAAGGTCAAGTCAGAAATCAGAAATTCAATTAAATTTGACTTACTTAAGCTAAATGTTATGATGTCAGAAAAAATTAGTTAAAGAGAGAGAGAGAGATAAGATTTTATTCAGATATTTTAAGGCCATTTTTTTTAAGGGGACTCCTTTACACACTGAGAATTATTTGAACAAATATTTTTGTATGCTTTCTAAACCACAACTATACCACCAAAGGGGGCGTGTAATAACCCTTGGCTACAAGCGACTGGAAATAATTCATATAATATTTTTCAAAACTGTACATTTGTACAAATTATAAGAAATTCAACATTTTCATTGTATTTCACTTATGAATTATTGCCCTGTAACATGAAACCCACCATGCCCTTAAAGGTACAAAAATAAAAACATTAATAAGATCTAAACATCACTCATTTTTTGTCCTTCACTCGCAAAATAGTCACAGCTGAATATTAAACTAAAAAATTGCCCTAACTGCTATCTCATTTAATTTTTTTTTCAGGGCAAAAGCCACAAATAACCCATCATTATTTTATTCAGTGATAAATTCGTGAGATTCGTGTTTACCTAATTATTTTCACGCACATTTTCGACATTTAACGGTTGTTGATTACCATCGTTAAATGGAAACCATTTAGTGCTTTTCAAAGTGTTTTTTTTTGTTTGTATTTTGCTCAATATTATATTTGTATATTTATTTCCCATCACCTTTATTTTTGTATTCATAGACCACGCTTAAAGTTCATTGCCAAAATAACACGCAACATATAAACTAAGTTATTATATATATCGCACTCTGACATTAAAGATTTAAGAAAAAAAAAAAAAAAAATAAATATAACCTTACATCATCATTTTGAATAAATCCGTTATCTACTGATTTAATTTTTTTTAAATTAATTTTAAATTCTTGAATTAATTTTTATGAGACAATTTGTGTTTGAATAAAATTTTTAAAACAAAGGAGCGTTCTTTAAAAATTTGATTCTTTTGTCGATGAATATGCATCGAAACAATAATTTCAAAGTCAAATTATGTAAACGAGTTTTTGTAGATAAAATGCTGACTAGGAAATTTTCAGCATCAAGCACATTTTGCAGAATAAAAAAAAAAATAAACCTCAAGGGAAGGTATCTATGAGATCTGAGGCTGTTTTGGTAGTAGATGAGTCACAAATATAAAATACGTGACACACCAAGAAAACAGATTCCCATTTGAAGTAATTTACATACATACATAGTAGGTACAAACATTTTATCTCAAGTAATGATTTGTTGACAACAAAAATTATGTCCTCTTTAAAATACAAACTCGGAATTACCAAACATTTTTATTTAGATAAATTATTTTTTGTACCTTACTGGATGGAGGGCGGTGAACTTTTAACGATTACAACTTAAATTTATGTTTTATGAGAATTATTTTAATAAGAACATGTCCGTGATTCTGATGTGTTGTGAAGTAGGTATTATCTAAATTTGGTATTTTTGCTCAATTTGTGTATTTTTTTTTTGAACAGTCATAGCTAACAACTGTGACCAGCGATATATATACATTATACATGTATAAGAAATAGTTTGGTCAAAAAACTCAAATCTGTCTGTTTTATTTGGGGGACCTTGTTTTATGACTGCAATTTATTTTTGACATGTTCAAGATGAATTTTAGCGTGGGAAACATTTTCTGTAATATTGTTGTTTCAAAACTTAAAAAAAAAATGTCGTCAAGGTATACTCTATGAAAAATGGTATGCAAATTATTTAAATGTATTTTTAATACTGAATTTAAGGAAGGTAGAACCAAGATGATACAAACAACCATAGTACAAAAATACAAAAGTAATAGCCAAACAATAATTAAAACAAAAGAAAGAAATAAATTAAAACAAAAAATTATTTTATAAGAATTTTCTTGATGTTCATAGAAATAACCTTTGGAGAGAGTCCGATTAAGGAGACTTTCAGTCAAAATTAATCCTAAACATATCTTAAAGCACCATACAGTGGTCCGTTTGTTTAATTTTGTGAACAAAAATCATTTGCGGAAGCAGAATTCAGTGCTAATGCCTATTTTTTTTTTTAAATTGAAAATGTGTGCTTCACAATTTAGACCACAATATAATTAAGATATTTCAAACATAAATGTGGGTTAATTTATAATAATAATAATGAATTTTAATTGTGAATCACATTGGGATATACGAAAATAGGCAGTACTATTTAATTCAGTATTCCAAAATCATTTTTGTCCACAAACATCAACAAAGGGACAACTGTACGCCATTCTCATATTCACATAGTGTTCGTTTATTAAACACAAAAATCATTTCCCGCAACAATTCTAAACAAAAAATAATGATAACTTATACATTAAGACGCTGAAATTCAAGTTTAAAATCACTGGAATCACTGCAGGTAAAAAGACAGTCGAAGGTCTAAAAATAAACGACAAATAAGATAGAAGAATGCCAACAGGATGCTCCACATATCAGTGTATTATTCTGCAGGAGACACCCGTGCCACCTTGCCAGTTAAAGAGGTTGTCGATTACCTTGTTCAACTACGTCGGATGTATCTGCTGCATCGGCAAATAAACGTTAAAATTAGAACAAATAAAGCTCTATCTGCCTTCGGTGCTCTGTCTCCAATTTGAAAATCCAGTCAAATCTCCTTACGATTGTAGTTAGAGATTCTTTGAAGCCAATGCCAAATTCGTGCTTTTGTATGCTTGCGAAACTAAGAAAGTCTGGGCTACCATCTTGAGGAAATTTAAGGAGTTTGTGAATTTTTATCTGCGTCACATTATAAAGATTTGTTAGCCACACACATATTACATATAACCAGTTATTGTGGCGTAGGATACGTCAAGAACGGCTGAACGTCAACAAATAAGTGTTAATGGCAAACGCAAAGTTTATTTTTAGGCAGTCCTTAGAATGGCTGCAGGGCTGACGGGTGGGCAGACTAAGAACAACATGGACATCTTACAAGAAGCAGAATCCCAGAAAAAAAAAACCTGTCAACAGTTGAAATATCCAGGTCCAAACCATGAAGAATGTAGACTATTTTTTGAAGTCATATGCACCGGCCAACCGTGGTAATGTTGTACAATATTCTCGAAGAAATTAAAACATGTTTTTGTGCTATTGCTTTCATATTTTTGTATTGAAATTATCTTAGACCATGAAATCTGATCGAATCCAATTGGAAAATGTCTATTTTGACACTTGACACTTAAAACGTGCGAATACCTATGCTGTCCATTTTCTGATCCACACAGGCCTATTCCGGACATCTATTTGAATGAAACAGTGCTTCCCAAGTGCGAAAAGTTTAAATATCTTAGATTAATGATCAATAACGAAGGATATTGTGATGATGACATCAAACATCGCGTAAGCGTAGGGTGGATGAAGTGGCGGGAAAACTCTGCCATCTTCTGTTATAGAAAGCTGAAAGGAAAGCTCTACATGGCAGTTGTTCGTCCAGCGCTTTCATACGGTTCACAGTGTTAGACAATGTACATGAAGTATGAGAGTAAATTGACGGCAGCTGAATGAAGATGCTTCACATGACAGCAGGAGTGACAAAGCGCGATCGAATAAGAGAGAATCCGAGGAAGCCTACAAGTCAAAAATACCGCCTTGGACAAAATACAGCATGACAAACTTAGCTGGTACTCTCATGTACAAAGAACATGCCATGAGAACTCAGTTCAAAAGGCAATAGCACAAGACGTTCCAACATTATCGCGGAAGAAAAGCAGGCGCAAAAACTCCTGGATGAAACAAATGCAACGACATCTGCATTTAGTTGGCCTCAGACATGGAACAATCCAAAAACCGACGAACCCCAAAAGTGGAACCTTAGGTGAAGCAGTTGAGTGCGAGAGTTGTGGTCCCCCCTCGAGATCATGACAATCGCCGGTTAATTGAAGAAGAAGAAGACACTTAAAACGTAATTGGCGTGTTCACGAAAACGAGATATCGGAGATTTTTCTCCATCAAAAGATGAGCAAAATAAAAAAAAAAAAAGGGAATCTTATTTAGGGGATTTTTTCATCAAACTGAGATTGCAGAGGCGCTCGGAAATGTGCTTTTCCTGAACAAGCTTAATTTTTCTGGTTGCTGTTGCTGCAAATCTGACGTCACAGAATAAAAATTCCGACAGTTATAAAACAACTTTTGGTTCAAACTTAAAGTAAGATTTTCACGTATATGTAGCTGAATTAAAAATTATTTGTTTTTGGTTTACAACTTACAGAATTCTTATCCTGCAGGTCTATTCTCGACCTGGGAAGTGATACATTTTTCAAAAAAACATTTCATGCAAAAAATCCGATTCGCGATGAGTGTAAAAAAGTGAACTTTAATTTTTTTTTAGTTTAGCGCGCACTAAAGGGGTTTTGGCTGCCCTTAAAATGTGAGAGCGTTGGGAAAATAGGAAAGGATTTAAGAGTAGAGGAGCACATTGGTTTTGAACCTCTGAATATTAAAATGGTCGGGAAAGATAGAGCCGGGTAAAGCATTCCACATTAGGGTAGTGCGGCTAAAAAAAGAATCTCTGTACTTGACAGTGCGTCCGACGTTGAGCTCGAGCTCGAGGGTAAACTGATATGCATTCCTAGAGGTACGAGTATTACGGTTGAATTTTTTAGGGGAGGAATACAGCTGGCTATTTCACTAGAACAATGTTTATAAAAGTAACGGTAAAATGCAAATGTTTCTGTTATATTTCTATTACCTATCATTTTCAAAGCCTTTTCTGAATCTTATATAAGAGAGTGTCTTTGAGTGTCGAAATTTTCAAATTCGATCATACTTTGTAGTTCAGTTATGGAGTTCGGGGTGGAAACAGGGGAATTACAACACATGAATTTTTTTTTATTTAAATATTTTGAAGTTTGATTTCGTTAGACTTAAATTCTATAAATTTAAGCTTTTACTTCACAAAACTGGGGATTTAATCCGCCGAATTATTTTGCACTTGGAATCATATGTTGACAAGTAAAAGATAAAAGAAAATGATAAAAGAAAATCTTGTTAGTTATACATATTTCATTGTTTATGTATCTTTTTTAAAAGGCGATGTAGAATGACCTGAAATTCACACACAATTAAATATATTGACAATAAGATCCTCACTAGTCATGTTAAGATTGTCCTATCCGGATGGTAGACTTTAATTTTTGTGAATTTAAAGTCAAACAAACCTTATCAATAATTCAAAATAGTTCAATTACAAACTTCAACGTGTTATACTTGGCGAATTTATGTCACTACCAATCTTATAACAGTAAAACTGTAATTTTGTTTTTTTTCTAAAAAAAAAAATAATATGTATCTTTTGTGGTTGGTTTAATTCCAACACTAGAACATTACGAAAATAATTTCTTTTAAATTTGTTTACATATTTTTTTTAAAGAATCATTTTTTTTTTTTTGAAAAACAGAATTTTTAAACACAGAAATTTGAAAAACTCAATTTTGAATTTAGTTTTATTTTGTATTTATATTAAGTCCTAATTTATTCACTCTCCATTAAATTTAAATTCGCTATTAAAAATGGAAAAATAATTAAATTTGTATGATAATTTCAAACAATCCCTTTTTTAAGTGTGAGTTCAAATTTAATGGGAATTGAATAAATTAGGCCTAAGTGTATTTAAATTGTATTTAAATAGTTTAAAGTTCTAACGTTAGTTAATTAACGGATTAATTAATAAATAAATAGGACCATTTTTGACATATTATCTATGTGATGAAAATTTTGGAAACTTAATTTTGAATTTCAATTTTGTTTCTCATAAGTGCAACCTTGAACGACCTTGATATTAATAACAGAACAATTAAGCAAACAAAAAAAAAAAAACTTAAATAAAATTCACTCCATAGCAACATACTATTTTATTTCTCGCTGAATGTCAAAAAAGAAATAAAATACACATTTTATTAATAAACTCACCTTTTATTAATGAGCTTGCTGGAATAGTTTATTAAGAACACTTGAAAATCCGGTATTGGTTATAATAAGCTTCACTAACTTTAGCTTAGGATATAAACTTGTTTTTGATCTTGTGTGTGTTTTTTTTTTAATTAAGTGCAACTTTGAATTTTTATCCTTTAAAATAAAGTTGTTTTTTTATCACGTTGTTCACGATTAACCACTAGTGTTATATATTTTTTTTTAATTAAGTTTTTTTTTTTTTAAACTCAAACAGTCCATAAAAGGCTTTTATTTATTTGATTTCCTTCGTTTATTTATTTTAATATATGCCACAACGTTTTTTTGCAAAAAAAAAAATTATATTCAATTCTTGTCCGAAATGCTAAAAACGCCTGCTGCAATTTTTTTTGTTTAAGTAAACTTTAAGGTGATCACTGCAAGTCGCTCTGAGAACCAATAAAATCACTATGGTCACAAAAATAAATAAACCGACAATGATGGCGATGTTGATGGTGGTACAATTTACAATGGACACAATCAAGAGAGACTTTAATGCATTAGATACTATTTTATAAAAGCGACATTAGCATATAAAGAGAGATCACCAGTTAACCTACGGTCTACGAAATTCGCAGCTTAGCGTCCGCACTCGACAAGGTTGAAAATAAAACTAACTAACGGAAGATACGACCAAAAGACACCTAACATAGGTTTTGAAAAGGTACTTAAAAATAACAACAAAGCATAGGTTCCTAAGTAAAATATCCAAGAGAAAGAAAAAACAAACGTCATAACTTAGGCTAAGCTAAAATTCAACATTAAAAGAGAGTCAACTCAACTGAGAAGCAGTATGTTTGCATTGCTTACCTAGTTAAAAGCTTGCAAATGGGGCTTTTTTTGGGTGATACCTGATATATTTTGTGATTTTCTGTGAGTGTTTTTAATACCAAGTTAACCAGTATCTTTAGTCGAAACAAGTGATCTTTAAAGAGAAACTGCCTTATGGAATTGTGTCATGTTCCTTGTGTTTATGAAAACGAGGGTTGAAACTTGAAAGTTAATAAGATGTTGTTAGTGTTGCCAGTGCTACTGTACTTTTATTTAGTTATTTTTAATAATATGCTTTTAAGGTTTTTAATTCCATGTACAGTTCCATTTGTATATTTTAACAAAATAACTGCAAATGCTGGTGATGAAAACATGTATTTGTAGTCAATAAAACTTTTTATTGATGACTTTTAAAACTTATTCAAGTTTAGATGCACAAATAGAAAGGAATTAGTTATGCACAAATACCCCTAAGTGTTTTCAAATTTGAAAGAATGGATGATGCTCTTTATTTACGTTAGGTACGTTGAATGATTGTTAAGGTGAGTCTACCATCAACAATACCAGGCCACAATACATAGTTTATGAATGCTATTGGCTTAGACTAGCCATCTGTTTTGCTTTGGCTATCGACAGCGCAGATCCTTTCGGTTGGAGCTTCACTTTAGACCTTAGGCTGTATTTTCAAAAAAAGGATGTCAGAAAAAAGGATTTTATTTGTTCTTTGTTCCTTTTGATCAACAAGAGCTGATAGATAAGGGCAAGTATTTTGTTGAAGTCTTAAGGTTGTCTTTTTGTAAGAAAACAAATTATTTGTATATACTTTGGTTTGATCGAATTAGTTGAGCCTGCAAATAATAATACAAATATTACCAAAAAGTCAAACAAAATTTATAAAATTTTAAGATTGGTATATTAGGGGTGAGTTATAGCGATCGGGAAAAGTTAAAACGTTATGAAACTGAATATTTTTCCTGATGGTTGTTTATAGCGAACAGGAAAAATCAGTTGGCCTGTCTACCACTAAATGTTCCTGATTAAAATGCAGGCACGAACAATTTTTCTGACCGCAATTTTTTTAGTGTAATAAGTAGAAATTGGAACGAGTTATTCGATAAACATATGGTACGAAAAATCATTTTTCATCAGGGAATTAAATAAATACATTTGAAACAGAGGATTATTGGTCAGTTGAATAATTTTATTTACAAGGTGTCCAGTATATAATGGATAAGCTTGATGCCGACAATAGCTGGCCTTAAGACCTTTCAGAAAAAAAAAAATATTTAAAAAAAAAAAATTATTTTCCTTGTAGTTTTTAGGTTATGATTTTTAGGATATGATATATGAAGGAAAAACCATTTTTTTTTTACTTTACATCCTGAATAAGTTTATTAATTTAAGATATGTAGCTATATGGAAAAGCTATATCAAAAAGATATTGCTTTCGACTTTTTCGATATTTAATATATATATTTAATATATATAAATATATATAATATTTAACTGACCAACTTTTGTTTGCACACTTGTTTTGCGTTAATTAATACCTAAACGAAAATTTTCATTCAAATCGTCACAGTTTTCGTGGCACTAAGTACCCCTCTTAACACCCCTGTCTAGATCAAGTTTTATAGTAAAAACTTGTCAACAAAAACTTGCTTCAACAGGTTTAGGCAACTCACTCAATTCTTTAGCACTAGGGGTTCCCGAGATATAAGATCGCAAAAACCGTAACTGACTGACTGACAGATCATCAACGTTATGGAGCACTTCCCGACATCGTACAATCTTGTTATTTGGCACAACGATAGGCCCTGTGGTGTTTACAAAGGAAAAATTCGAAAATTTAAGATTTTCCATTCAGGGGGCGTGGTTTCCGCCCATTTTCATAGAATTGATATAAATTATTTGGATCACTTCTGATCCAATTCCACTATCGTGGAATGATGAAATTTAGTACAGCGGTGGGGCTTAAAGTGCAGACAAAGGAAAACATTTAAAATTTGATATTTTACATTCTGGGGTGTGGCACCCGCCCATAGAATAGAATTGATATCAATTATGAGAAGCACTTCTGATTGTCGTAGAATGATGTTTGGTAGAACGATAGGGCTAGAAGTGAAAGCAAAGTTTTAAAATTTGAGATTTTAAATTCAAAGGGCGTGGCATTCGCCCATATTCCCAGAATTGATATCAATTATATGGAGCACTTCTGGTTGTCGTAGAATGATGAAATTTGGCAGAGCGATAAGACTTGACATGCAAGCAAAGGGAAAATTAAAAATTTGAGATTTAACATTCATTGGGCGTGGCAACCACCCATTTTAACAGAAATTAAATATATTGAGATTACTTCCGTTTGGTGCAGGATTATCAAATTTGGTATAACGGTTCGTTTTCAGGTGTATACAAAGAAAAAGTTGAAATCATGAAATTTTTCATGCAGGGCCTATATAACAAAAAAAAATCATGTGCAAACTAAAATGCAACAATGCCAACAGAAAAAATAAAAGCAAGAAAAGCGATGACAAAAAAAAAAACAATAAACAGTGCAACGAGTGATAAACCCCTTTTTTCCTCCTCCCTTCTCCTCTCACAGTTGCATAAACTTGATCGTTATGTGTACTGTGTGTGAAGCTTCCCACATAGTGCATACATCGAGCAAGTAAGTCTGACGTCAGATAGATAGTTGTTATTTTTTCTAGTTTACCAGGGTTCGGATCAGTACTATTTGTCGCTAAGGCATAACACTAGTAACAAGTTGTACTGAAAAGTTCCAATTGGGAATTAGAATTAAATATTCATCTTAGGTAATTGTCTGACTTGTGTTTCGTTAGCTTAGAGAATCGAAATGGTTGGTAGTTTTAGAGTTGAATTCAGCAAAATTCGTGGGCTTAGAAGGAATTTTTATGCCACATATGTTCACACTGCAAAAAACACGCCAGCTGTTTTGGCACTGAGTGAAACTCAGATAGGTGAAAATTCTGATCATTCGGAATTTAATTTATTTGGGTATAACTTGGTGCCATTATTCTTTCCCCGTCAAGGTCTTGCCGTTTACATAAGAAATGACATTGCGTACCAACTTCAACCACAATATGGTCTGTGTTCTAACACAAACTTCAACTTCATGTGGTTAAAATTCAAGGTGAATAAGCGCATCATTCATACTTGTTTTCTTTATCGAAGTCCTAATCTGGACAGAAATTCAACTTGTAACGAATTTGATGCTCTGTCCGACTCCATTCAAAGAATTGTTGTCCATTACCCTCACACTGAAATCGTCATTGCGGGCGATTTCAATGTACACAATTCTAGTTGGCTTCGCTTTTCGGGTCAGACAACACCCGAAGGAAGGTATGTTGAGCTCTTTGCTGAGTTGAACCACCTGACTTTGACGAGCCAACTCGAATACCGGATGTTACAGGTCAATCCGCCAACACCCTTGACTTGTTTCTTACCTCTGACCCTGATAAATACACTATTAGTGTATCATCGCCTCTAGGCTCGTCAGACCATTGTGTCATATCTGCTAATTTCTCGTGCCAACAAAACTCAGTTAAAGAGAAAGCACCAACGAGAACCGTTTGGCAATACGAGAAAGCCAACTGGGACGGTCTCAACGGTTTCTTCAGTAACTTTAACTGGTCACTATGCTTCCTCGATAGTGACGTAGACGGCAGTGCAGATATGATCACAAATTTAATTCTTTGTGGAATGAGAAATTTTATCCCGAATAGGGTAAAATCTATCAAACCCAAAGAAAACTCGTGGTTTAATTCGAGCTGTAAAGAGGTTATTAGGGTCAGAGAAGTAAGTTTCCGTAGTTACAAAGCCAACCCTACTGAGGAAAACCGGAAAAAGTTTCAACAAGCCAGGAAGTCCTGTAACGACCATATTCGAAGAACCAAATTTTTGCATAACCAAAAATTAAGGCAAAAAATTCTACAATGTCCCAATAGTGTCCCCTTTTGTCAGCTCGTTAGAGAAAGCCAATTTGCTTGCAGCACAGTTTGCTGTTAATTCCAGAAAGTGTTATGACTCCTCCCGTACTTGAGAGCGCAAACGATTTTATCGGACGAATCTTCTTTCGCACTCGTGCAGTTGCCAGAGTCCTAAAAGATGTTGACATACACAAATCCGCTGGCCCGGATAGTATCCCTCCCATTGTTCTGAAGAGGTGTTCTTCAACGCTGGCAAAACCAATGCGTAAGCTTTTCCATCTGTCCTATTCTACTGGTCTCTTTCCGAGTGGATGGAAAACAGCATTTGTCCAGCCAGTCCCTAAAAAAGGCGTATCTTCTTTACCCTCAAATTGTCGTCCAATTGCACTTACGTCCCTTCTTTCCAAGGTCATCGAAACGCTGATCAATTTTCAGCTCAAGAAATATCTCGAAGAACGAAAGCTTTTTAATGACCGGCAGTACGGCTTTCGAAGCAATATGTCCACTGGTGATCTGATGGTATATCTCACCGAACAGTGGAACAAATCTTTACATCGTTTTGGAGAAAGTAAGATTATTGCACTTGATATTTCTAAAGCGTTTGATAGAATTTGGCATCAAGCTCTCTTATCGAAAATAGGCGCATTTGGTATCGATGAATCTCTTCTTCGTTTGATTAGAAATTACCTTTCGGACCGCTCAGTACAATTTGTATTAGACGGTTTCAAGTCTGAAATCCACAAAATAAATGCTGGTGTACCCCAGGGCTCTGTTTTGTCTCCGACCCTCTTCCTTATTTTCATAAATGATCTTTTATCTGAAACTTCTAATCCATTAAACTGTTTCGCTGATGACAGTACCCTCAGCTTTTCATATTCGTTTTTAGATTCACATCCATGTCCTTCGGATGTGGAACTCGAACGGCAGCGTATGATAAGCTCATTAAATTCTGATCTTGACAGCATTGTCCAATGGGGAATCAAAAACCGCGTGGAATTTAATGCTTCTAAAACTCAATGCTGTCTTCTGTAGTCCAAACAAAACCCACCCCCTATGCCACTATCTATGAGTGGCACTTGCATTGTGGAAACCGAAAAGCTTTCAGTACTCGGTATGTGTATCACAGACCACCTTGTGTGGAATGATCACATTTTTGTGATCTGGCTGTTATATATAAAGCCTTTATCCGTCCAAAACTCGAGTACAATTCCCATGTTTGGGCAGGTGCTCCATCAACCCACTTGTGTCTTTTGGATAGGATACAAAGAAGAGCTATGAAAATGATAGGTGACAGAAATATAACGGAAGCATTTGCAACTCTCGAACACCGCCGCAATGTTTCATGTCTTTCGTTGTTTTACCGTTATTTTTATAAGCAGTGCTCTACTGAAATAGCCAGTTGTATTCCGCCCCTAAAAGAATTTAACCGTAATACTCGTACTTTCAGGAATGCACATCAGTTTACCCTTGAGCCCAACTTCGGACGTACGGTCAAGTATAGAGATTCTTTTTTTAGCCGAACTACTAGAATGTGGAATGCTTTACCCGGCTCTATTTTTCCCTTCCATTTCGATATTCAAAGGTTCAAAACCAATGTGCATCGGCATCTCCTCTTTAATCCTACTGTGTTTAATTTAACAATTTAAGGGTACCAAAAACCCCTTGAGTGCGCGTACTATCTAAAAGTACGCCAAGTTCTAAGTTTATTAATGTTAAATATCAAATATTTTAAGTAGAGTAACATCGAAGAACCTAAAAATTATTAGAGACATCTGTTATTTAATGATTAGGATTACTGACTTAAATTGAGTTGGTTTACTTGGCAAGTTTTCTTTTTTTACCTCATTACTCAATTTTGAAATGAAAGCTGGACTAGTAAACCAACTCAATTTAGGTCAGTAATCATTAAATAATAGATGTCTCTAATAATTTTTAGGTTTAATTTTATCATTCACATATTTACAACAAAAAAAAAAAAACAATGTTTGATGGCTTTTGAGGCTATTCAAATGTCCACTGCACCCTCCTTAAATCAAAAACATCAGCGGTTCAAATTATGAGTGACGATCGCCAGCGGCGGCAGAACAGCTCACCACGCCGCGCCATCGGCGTCAAAACAAATCTCTTCATTAAAATTAATATGTTTTGGAATTTCTTTGAAGTTTTACCTTTTAGGTTGTCCTGAGTAGATATGCTTAGAACCTCAATTCCAAAATGAGCTGAAAGAAACAATGAAAAAAACTTAAATTCTACTGAAATGACGCACGCATTTTTACTAGTTGTCGGTTTAATAACTTTTCTTAGGCCATCACATGGCAATTAAAAACTTCCTGGCAATTTACGATTATTATTTCCTTTCTAGTTTCCGCGTAACATGCACTATGGTGGACTCCCATCATCTATGTAGGTGTAGGTACTTGATCAATATGGCTAAACAAACCATTAGCTGGCAGTAAATCGACAGGTGGGCATCGGGAACCGGATGTAAAATAATGACCATAAACGACGCTTAGTTCAGTTTGCACGGTAATACATAGACCAAAATTTAAAGAATTTTCTATTCAGGCAATAAAAATAGAAATTTTTTATTTTTACAGAGAGTCTTAAAAGTACTAGAAACCATCTAATACAATTTTCAATTTAAGATTGAAATCTATGATAAGATTTCCCTACTAGCTATTAAATCCCAGTTTTTCAGAAAGAGATTTGAGTTAAATTCAAGATTTGCCTTCAAGTTAATCAAAATTTTTTAAATGCATTAAAATTTGAAAACAATATTTAAAAAAAAAACATTTGTAGATCTAAAAATCAATGCTTTACCTTCATGTTGATCCACAATCTTCAAATTTTGTGTTTTTTAATCGTCAGCTTGTATTTTATCCCCAAAAACAAGGAGCTGAAAACTAATGAGTTTTTGTCAAACAATTGTTATATACGCCATGTTAAATGCGAAAACACTATAATGTCAAAAACTAACAAAAGTCTGTCCGATCACTAAATTCGCAAAAAGGACAGTCTTAGCTATAATTTGATATCCTATTCTCAGAAATCCCTTATGGGATACGTACCTTTAATCAACCCGAAATGCAAATGCGCGCGCTGAATATAAAAAATATATATATAAATATAAAATAAAAAATGTAGACTTTACGAGCTGAATCGAATCGAAAAATACAAGTAAACCTGGATTGAAAAAATAAAGAATCGCGATTCAAGTGTGTGTGCATTTCAATTTGCTTTGTTTTGTTTTGTTGTGTTTTTCCGTACCTAAAAATTAAATCCGCACACACACAGTAAATATAAGAGCATCACTTCAAGTGTACTTCGATCCTATTTGAATTCGATCCAGTGAGTCCGTATACCTAGATCGAAATCTCAATCCGAATCTTTCGTGGAATCCTCTCATGTAAACCAAGTATATGTCTCCAAAACTATTTATTCGAACAAATAAGTGTTAATATCTCTTTTGTGCGCAACTTTGTAAGCTTAATTTTATGCACTAAAAATTTTCTCGTTAAATTGATAATTCTACAAAAATATAAAATAGATGGGACAGAGACCTGTTTAACTGTTGAATTTGACACTTGAATGACCTCTCAATGACAATTAGATTGGCCTCCATTAGATGCCAAGAATCAAAAGTCCAGACAGTAATAGTTTTTTCCATATGCCATGACTAACCCCACCTGGGATAGCTTTCCAAATTAAGCATAAGATTAATAAAAGTGTAGTGGACCAAATTTTTGGCTTGTTAATAATAATTGTTTCTGGAACAAAACCCAAAAAAAAAAATCCATGATGACCCGGTTATTTTTTAAATTGGTGGTTACTCGACAGCGGACTTTTTGTGGAAAAGTTACGGATATAATTTATGGCATTGCTTTGAAAACGTCAGCCTGTTAATAACTTTATCTGAGTCAAAACCTATTTCCCCAAAAATAAACTAAAAACTTAAAATAAACAAAGAATCAATACTAAAAATAACAAAAAAAAAAATAAAATACTTTTATCCCCTTGTAATATCCTGAGTTCATTTAATATTCCAGTTTAAGCCAACTTATTAAAATGATTCGTTAATCGGAACACTTTATGCATCCAAGTAAATTATATCTTACCTGTTTCTTATAAGGATTAAAAGAGAGATGACTGGTTAACTCAACTTACGAGTAACTTAAAAATACACAAATCTCGTTCTAACCAGAACCGTAAATAAAAGTGTTGTTCTAAGAAAAATAACAAAACATAAGATTCACACAAAATATCTGTACAAACAAATAAGTTTACGAGTAGGTATACTGACGATAATCTCATCAAAATTGTTTTTTTTTTTTTTAATTTAAAATTTTTATTTTAGTCAGAAGAGGTGATCTAAGATTGTCCAGTGATGTAATAAGATTGGCTTGGCACGGTTGTTAACATTATTTATGTTGATGATTTGCCCGAAGCAGATTCATTGTCATCGAAAAGAATTTTGTAGAAAACTTCTACTCCATCAGCAAAGACTGGTTTAAGATATTAAAATTGTGTTAAATGAAAACGAAATTTATGTGTCAGATATCCTAAGTTATTGAAAATGTGTAGATTTGTTATAATATAAATCACAGTCTTTCCAAACTATGCTAAATTGAAATTACGAAAACAGGTTAGAACAGCATACTTTTTTTTTTTAATATTGTTTTTACATCTTAAAATTTGCCAGTTTTTAAAAACAAAAATGTCATCAATTTAAAAATAGAACAATCACAAGTATTTTTTCAATAGCGTTTCCCGGAAGATAGAATAAAACAAAACAAAATAGGCTAGCGTTTAATTTAATTATTATTTTGAAAAAAAAACAAAAAAATGTAAGAAAGCAGGAAATGAATATTTTTCATTAATATACGAATTTCTTAAACTAATTGAAATTCAATACCGTGTTATTCTGATTTCTTCAATAAATCTAAATTTTTTGTGATAAATAAATATATATTTTTTTTTAAGAATTCAAATATTTATGTATAATTACGAGTTTCGTCATTGGTTGTTGTGCATCAGGAGTAAGCAATTACCTTGGTACAATCTATGCATATCGTCCCCTCAGAAGCAAAGTGGCTTAGGTATCTCCAAATTTAGCGATTTTGTGTTAAGTATACAGAAAAAATCACAAAAAAATGCAATTTTTAGATCAAACTGTCATACAAATATGTACTTCTTAAACTGAAGGTGTGAGGGCGATAGTATTGTTTTGTATTTAATAACATAACATCCCTGAACTATTCATCAGTAAAATGACATTTTCAGTTTCATGACAGTCTTCATTGTGGGTTGTCGTATTGTTTGGCGCATATAAAGATCTAATCCTAAAATGTTTAACTACACTGAAACGAAAAGGTAGGTTTTCTTTTTATTTTCGACACTTTTTTACTTGTGACACTTATCTCCAAAAAATGTTATCGAAGTATGAAAATAAAGTTTTAGGAAAAGTTCGTTTTATGTCGTTTCTCATCAATTCTTTTTTACAATTATTTGAATGCTGAAATGTTTTGTTCACGTTAAACATACAAATAAAAATTATTTTTGTGCGAAACGATATGTCTTAATTTTTTTTTGTTTTTTAAGTGATTTTTTAAAAATTAATTATACCATTTAATTAGAGGACAAAAAAGTAATTTTTTTTTATTCTACTACTCCTTCTCGCATAAACTCAAGATGAAAAATCAATTTTTAAGAATCAAAATATTTCAAATCACTTTTCTGAAAAACTCAAGATTTTGAAATGACCCACTTTGCTTCTGAGGGGACGATATATTCACAGTTCTTTTTAATGACGAATCTAAAGGGTATAAGACGATAGGACCACCAAAGAGAAGATAAAGTCCTTTTTATGTAAGTATGACTTTATTTTCAGTAGTTTGGAGGCTTTAAGTAATAAAATTTGATTGTCCTAAGATCACTTATAATTCACAACAAATAAAAGAGATCAGTTTAGGTTTAAGGCAAGACCGTAATCAACTTCAGCGGAACTTCACGACGACGCACGCGGCAAAACATTATTTTTTATGAAATTTTAGGAGCTATATCGCACAAAGCTGACTGAACTTCAAACAAATTCATACGAATTCGTGTGAAGTGTAGTTCCGCTGCAGTGCAGTTCCGTCGAGTGCGGTCGAACCTTTAAGGTTCAAGTTTTTTTTTTGCGACAAAGATATATGAAGTTATATAACAGACAACGAATTTAGACATCCCCACTTTTCCTATAATGATATCCTTAATTTTGGTGCCTTTATATCCGCTTCTGTCGCACTTTAATATGTTTTCAATACAAAATACAATAACAATTATTCATAATTGCTGTAGCGGAGATAGCAGCAAACATAAAGGCGCACTAAAAGATGGAAGTATCTAGTATGACTAGTTATTGTGTTAAAAAAAAAATAATAATTTTTAGTCATATAGGCTTGAACCACAAGTACAAATTTGTTTATTTGTAAAAAAAATTAAAATAAATCGGGTGGCACAACGGCTCATGAAGAACCAGGGCCTAGTGACTAACAACTCGCAACCATTCCTGTGTGCGCCTGTCGACAGGAATGGAAGGGACCTACAATTTTATGCCGAATCCGAACGGCTAGACGAGAAGCACTTATTCGTGACAAGTGATACTCTTGAAGGATTTGTCAATTCCTCGCCAGAGGCAGTAGCCCTGAAAAAAATCTTTTTAGTTTTTAGGTGGACGAGGCTGGGATGCGAACCCAGACCTTCAGCGTGACAGTCCAACGCACTAACCATTACGCTACGGGCTACTTATTTGTATTATTTAAAAATTGATTAGGTACCTACATTATGTATGTACCTAGGTAGGTATATTTTTAAATTAGCTGTGGGTATGTTTTGAACTCCACATTTTTGACAAGATTTGAAAACTGTTTATAATAGGTTAGTTCAGAAAAATTATATTTAAGTGGTCGTACTGGCAAAAGCTCATATATGTATAGTATATGCTTTGACAATATTAGTCCTCTGAGATCGCATTTTTCCTGAATTAGCCAAATCAACGAGAAATTGTTTTGTTTAAATTGCCACTGTAGGACATAAGACAAAGCTGCTCTAAGAAATAACCCGCGGCCCAATTCTGTTAGCGTGAATGAGTTTTCGTGTATACGCTGCGAACAATTTATATTCATGCTTAAAAAATATGTCGAAAAGTTTGCACGTCACTCTAAAGTCTAGAGGGATTGCAAATATTCATTTGTTGATAACAAAACATTATAACACTCATACTTACCAAATGTCTTAGCTTGAAAGTTATATGAAGAGCAAATGAATAACTCACTGGAAATTTATAGATTGAAAGTTTTGGATGTGTTTTTTATTTCGGAGTTTTTTTTTAATAGCGATTTTTATTGAATATCAAAGAGTGCGAACTAGAATTTTTAACGTCTAACATATTGGTCCTTCTCGAGCCATTGAAAAGTGAATCGGAAAGCGATTGTTGTGGTTGTAAACCCAGTTAAAAAAAAAAACACAATAAAAAAAAAGACAAAGTGAAACGACAAATCGAAAAAACACTAAATAAAGTGAAGCACCAGTTTTTGTCGAGTAAATTCGAAAGCCATCGCAAGAAGATATTTGCCAACATTGAGTCCCGGGAGGGTGCTGCAAGCTGCTACACTGACTGAAAGAGGAAAAAGTGAGTACAATTTACTTACATTTATATTTTATATAAAAATATTGTTATAAAAATGCCTGAGTCTAAGATTGGCTCAATAAGAGTGATTAAACACTATTGTAAGGGAATTACAATGAAATTTTACAACTTTGAGAAGACGGTTGATCCTGGTCGGCATACAAAAAATTATTTACTAACGCTTCTCGAAATGTCTGAAAGCGATTTGTCGACGATTGACAGAAGGTTTGATGATATCAAACGCGATGAAGAGACTTCAAAGCAAAATTAGAATACTTTAAAGGATATAGTAAATCAAACACACAAAATATACAAGCGGTACAAATCAGAGCTTTTAAACGAGCTAAGGAAGTTCTCAACACCCATCCCAATAAAATCTAAATTACCTCTAAAGCCATCTACAACTCTAAATCCACTTCCAAACGATTTAGAACAAACATGTAATGATTCATCGTGTACTCTTTAACGTTTTCAGAGTGTATTTTTGATCCAATTTCTTGTTCTAAGGGCTTCTAACATCAAATTTACCATAAAAAGTGACAAATCCTCAGAACAAGAAATTGGGACCAAAATACACTCTGAACAGATTTCCCAAACAAAAGTTATGCATTTTAATATTTTATAAAAATATCGTTCTTAATTATGTCGCCACCACTGTATATGGTACATGATTTAAAGGTATTTGTCAACGGTAAAAAGTAAAATTAAGATAATGTAATAACACAAAAAAAAAAATGTCTCATAAGTATGGATTTGTACCATAACCTGCAATCTATTTCCTTTTTAAAAGTGACTACACAAAATGCCAAGATTTTGGGGGACTTTGGAAACGTTACAATTCTGAGTC
Organism: Melangyna quadrimaculata; assembly: GCA_949320155.1. Taxonomy (NCBI): domain Eukaryota; kingdom Metazoa; phylum Arthropoda; class Insecta; order Diptera; family Syrphidae; genus Melangyna; species Melangyna quadrimaculata. The sequence continues at coordinate 62,355,668 of OX439485.1, forward strand.
AATTATTATTTTGTTTACTTTATTTACCTAATAAATTGTTTTCTGCAAATACACTGATGAGTAAACTTATTTAATTTTTAAGCCACAATATTTTTATGCAAAAAAAAAAAAACACTCACCACGGAAATAACAAGATCAATTAACGGAAATTTAAATAGTCTTTTAAGCTTGTGACTCTAATTACTCTAATTACTTAAATTTTGTTATTTCTAGAGTTTTAAGCTTAACGTTGGTAATTGTTGTAATTGGTGCGATTTGTCGAATTGAAAATGTTGACATATCTTCTCTAGAATCAGAAATTCGTCGTTTTTAGAAAGATGTATGTTTGTGTGTGTATGTACGTACGTTCAGGGTATATGGTTCGTCCACCTTATCTCCAGAACTAATATCGACTTCGAATATTATTTTACAGATAACAACGTCATAATGTGCTGAAAAGGTTTTCTTACAAATTCAACAAACTGTTTTCTACTACTAGTCCAGGCAAATTAGATTTTGGCATGGATGTATGTAACTTATAAAGGGTGGTTAAATTTTAAGGGCCGATGTTGATTTTGAAAAAACACGAATTATTTAGGAAATTATTGTCAATTCTTTTTGTTATGAAAATATTGGTATGGTTCAATTATGTATGGAACAAAATATCGGCGAAATGGCCGCGGCGACTTCGGCATTACACCTCCATCCAATGGTCCAAATTTTTGATGACGCTGAGGCATAATTGAGGTTCTATGTCGTTAATGTGCCGAATTATCTCATCCTTTGGCTCTTGAATTGTTGCTGGCTTATCGACGTACACCTTTTCTTTCAAATAAAATATTTTATTGCCCAAAAATAAATTAAAAACTGGAAATATTGCCCAAATACATTTTTTGACTCCAATCATAAAATGGAAATATCGCCCGGAAATTGAACATGTAAATTGTTTTTGTAAAGCTTGGGGTTCTTTCCTCAATTTTGGGTGATTTTTCCAAATAAAATTTAAATGGATTTTATTGTCAATAGTTTTAATTAACAAGGGTATCTTAGGTGGCTCGCTTCGCGGGTTCAGGGATTTTAACTCCTTTTTCGGGTCCTCTGTCCCGCTCACGCGACTCCGTCGGTTCGCTTAAGGTATGCTCAGTCGCCAAGCACGCGCCTATGTTGTCACACATTAACTGACAACTTAGGCGCCTGCCTGGCGGCTTAGCATACCCTAAGCGGAGCGACGGAGTCGCGTGAGCGGGACAGAGGACCCGAAATGGGAGTTAAAATCCTTGAACCCGTGAAGCGGGCCACCCAAGGTACTGTTTATTACAAACAAACTGAAAACACACCAACTGACAACATATTCGGCTGCCTGGCGACTGACCATACCCTCAGAGGTATTCAGAGTTTTTTTTGGCGATATTTTCTTGTATTTGGGCGTAACTTCATTGTTTTGTAATTGTTTCTGGCAATATTTTCATTTTTTGGGGACTTATTTCCAGTTTGTCTATTTGAACATACAATTTTGGGCGTTGTTTCATCTAGATAAATAAAGCAAAAATCGGAAAAACGCCCAAAACTGGAAAAAAAATACAACAACAATTTCTTCAGAAATCTCACGATAGCGAACACCATTCACAGTAACCGGCCTGATTTTTGAAAAAAAAAATACGGCCCGATGATGCCGCCAGCCCATAAACCGCACCAAACAGTCACTCTTTGTGGGTGCATTGGTTTTTCGACAATCACTCTTGGATTATCATTCGCCCAAATGCGGCAATTCTGCTTATTGATGAATCCACTGAGGTGAAAATGTGCCTCATCACTGAAGATGATTTTCTTTGAAAATTGATCATCCACTGTTGCCATTTCTTGCCACCATTCTGACCATTGACGACGACGCTTGAAATGGTCAAGAGGCTTTAGTTTTTGAGTCAATTGCACCTTTTAAGCGTGTTAATGCAAGTCTTTATTCATAACGTTCATCAATGACGAGCGTGAGAGGTACAGTTGTTGGGCACGACGACGAGTTGAGGTGGATGGCTCTACAGCCACACTATCGCGAACAGCAGCATTATTTTCTGAAGTACGAGCTGTACGAGCATGCACTGGTGTTTTCAAATCTCCTACAGACCCGGTTTGCTCAAATTTTTGCACGATTTTTCCGATTGTACGCACATTTGGACGATTAAATTGAACGAAAAAATCACGAAGTGAACGATATGCATTTTGATTTGAACGTCCATTTTCATAATAAGCCTGAATAACTTTAACGCATTGCTCGATTGCGTCTTTCCATGGTTCAAATTGAGTTAGTCTGAAATTGAGAAATATCAAATGAAATGCAGAAAAAAACTTGACGTTTAGGTGTGGTTCACATTCGACATCAGTCCTTAAAATTTAACCACCCTTTAGTATCTTAGATTTTCGTAGCATTCGGTGAGAAATAATATAAACAAAGAACATGAGGTTGCTCTCGCTCAAAAAGGTATGCTATTTGCAGGAAAAATCAAAACGTGCAAGAAAGTGCATAGTTCACTCCCTGTTTTTTATTATTTTTCTATATAACTTTGGAAATATGCATCTTAGGAAAAAAATTATCAAATTAAAATTAGTTAATTATAAAATTCTCCACAAGATGACATTTATATAAAACTTTCTGTTGTTATATTTTTGCTGCTATACAGCGTTGAAGTCAGAAAAAAGCTCTAAAAAAAAACATAGTAGAAACGCTAAACGACAGATACAAAATTCTACAATTCTACTATAAATGTGGACTCAAGTACTCTAGGGAATTACAAAATGAAATATTGAAACCCGATTCAAATTGGTCTGATATGTTCGGCATGAGAGATAATGTTAAAAAAGTGCACCGCCAATTTTTGCGTATATGGTCAATGGTTTCGCGGGTGGCAATGGTACAGTGGATGTAGTGTTTGACTGCTAAGCTGGACGTGTGGGTTCGAGCCCCAGTCTAGTAAGCATTCTTTTCTATTTTCCCCAGTTTCAACTGGATGCCACCCGTGGAATTTCATGAGATAATTAATATCTTATTCTCAATCCACTATGCCAACAAAAATCTTTCCTTTCCTTCTATTCCTTCTAACTAGTGCCGTGCATTGCATTTTTTTTAGAGCAAAAAAACTACTAAAATTCTTAAAAAATGATTTTCAACTCGAATATCTTGAGAACGAACAACGATATCGATTTAAAATTGTTACCAAAAGTATACTTCAATTCCATCTATAGCTAAACTATTTTGAGATTAAAAGATTAAAATCAAAATATTGCCAAAAACGACTTTTAAAAAATGTATTAATTCGACAAATTCACCCATGCTCCCATGAGAACCCAGTTCAAAAGGCAATAGCACAAGACGTTCCAACACTATCGCGGAAGAAAAAGGCATGCGCAAAAACTCCTGGATGAAACAAATGCATCAATGACGCCTGCATTTAGTTGGCCTTAGATATGGAACAATCCAAAACCCGGAGGCCTGTCGACGTTTTCTGAGGTCAACCATAGGCGAACCCCACAAGTCTAACCTAAGGTGAAGCAGTTGAGTGGGAGAGTTGTGGTCCCCTCGAGATCATGACAATCACCGCGGTGCGCCGTAAAATGAAGAAGAAGATTAATTCGAAAAAGTCTTACACTCAAAATCGTTTCAAAATTAGGCATCTGACAAATAAGTTGTCTTTTTATATTCTTTGCAACCATGTAGTTTTGTTTCAACTACATTCCCCTAATTTATGTCATTTTTTGCCAAAAGTCTGTTTTGAAATACATAATTGGCTTAAGTAGTTAATACCTCCATAACGAGAGGAGTAAGGAAAAAAAGTTGGATAAGTAAAATAAAAAAATAAAAACTGTACTAGCTTGGTTTTCAAGAGTTCCAATGGGAGATGATGAAATGTAAGTGATAAGAACAAAATTCCTTTTTTTATTTTCATTCATCGAACTTGTCATTGCCGTGATGAGTGTTTTTTCATTAAAATAGTGTGGTTAACAAATTAAATAAGTTAACTCATTTGTGTGTTTTGCAGGAATCCATTTTGAAATAAACAAAAAGAAGTCTTTTACCTTCATGTTAATGGCAGTGATACGAAGAAATAATAATATGGCGAAAGAAATTCCTCTAGAAATTCCTTCTAGAATTTGTTCTTCAAGCTCTCTCCGAAACTTACTTTACTTTCCTTTTGATGGCGCTCACAGCCCAGGATGGGCTTCGGCCGCAACTAACAAGCCCCTCCAGCCAGCTCTGTCCCTAGCTAGCCGCTTCCAATTGCACACACCGAGTGCTTTGATGTCGTCATTCACTTGATTGCGCCACCTGTTACGGGTTCTTCCTTTGCTGCGTACCCCATCGGGGTTGGATTCGAAGACTCTCTCCGAAAACAAATAACAAATTAAAACCCTACAAGTTTCTAGACGTTGTTAAAATATGAGTACCCACATGCAGAACTACCTGAAACATAAATTTAAACAAAAAAGCTAAGTTATCCTATAAAACAACAAACAATCGTCTAAAAATTCATCTGCAAAACAATGATGAGATCTTAAAATATACATAGGTACCTTACTTACGCCAAGTTCTAAGTTTATGAAGGCTAAATCATTCCTTCAATAAAATACTACTGAATTTTTCACAATTTATAAAGATTGGAAAACTTGTACAGTGACGCCTTTGTTTTTGGTGTGAGTTCGAGAGAAGTGTGAGACGAGAGAAGTCTCGGTCTCGCATGACGAGAGTGAGACGAGACGAGACTGCCTTTTAAGCATCCGAGACGAGACCAAGACGAGACTGTATATTTGGACCGAAATTTACATACAAAAAAAAAATAAATTGGGTTGCACAACGGCTCGTGAAGAACCAGGGCCTAGTGACTAACAACTCGCAACCATTCCTGTGTGCACCTATCGACAGGAATGGAAGGAACCTACAATTTTATGCCGAATCCGAACGGCTAGACGAGAAGCACTTATTCGTGACAAGTGATACTCTTGGAGAATTTGATATACATAATAATAGTATTTTTTCTTGTATGGATTATGATGAAATTAACTGTCTCTGTATTGATCATCCTAACGTAGATTCTTATTCTGGTTTCTCTGTAGTTCATCAAAACATTCGCAGTGTTAGAAACATTTTTGATGTTTTTTTGGCTCATCTCGCATCTTTAAAACATTTACCTGATCTCATATTTCTGTCTGAGATATGGATTTATGATTTTGAGGTAGCTAATTATTTAATTCCAAAATTTACTTTTTCTGCTTATTGTAATAATTCTTAAGCTGCTGGTGGTGTAGCAGTGTTTTATAGGAGTGACATTGTCTGCGATATTATCTATCCTAGACTAAAAACTGCTGATTTAATTGTCGTAAATTGTGAGATATCTGGTACTCGGTTTTGTTTTGTTTGTATGTATAGATTTCATTTTTTCACTATAAAAGCTTTTGTGGATGAATTGTCTATATTTTTGGAAAATCAAAGTTATAAGAACCAAGTTCTCTTGGGTGACTTCAATATTGATATTTTGTCTGAATCGTTTGATGCTGACAATTTTCTAGCTGTTTTATCTTCCTTTGGTTTTGAGTCCTTAGTAAATAAACCTACTAGAGGAACTTCATACTTGGATCACATTTTCTTAAGATTACATAGAAATACTAATGTGAATTATAAAGCAGATGTATTTGACTTTAAAATAACTGACCATAGTTTAGTAAGTCTTCAGTTTGATAATTTTGTTTCCAGGAACGAACAGCCTTACTCGAAAAAATTCCAAAAAATTAATTTTGTTTCCCTTAAATCTGCTTTGACATATGAGTTTTGGGATGAAGTTAATGTAGCAGAGAATCCGTCAGTTGTCTTTGACCTCTTTCTAGCCAAACTTCAATTTCATATTTCGAATAATAGTTTGTTCAGGAAAGGAAAGATTTGAAACTAACTCAGTACTAAAAAAAATAAATAAAAAGAAAAACTATTTGGCTGTCTTAAAAAACATCCGAATAACACGAGGCTTAAGTTTCTCTATAAAAAACTTTGTCTTGAGCTTAAAACTGAAATTCCCCTTTGTAGAGACACTTTTTATGGTAATAAACTGGCTGAGAACTAAGGTAACTCGAAAAAAGAATGGGAAATAGTAAATGGTATTCTGAACAGAAATAAAGCCGAGGTGAATATTATAATAGAAACTGAAAACTCTACTGAGACAGATCCTGAAAAAGTTGCAAACCTGTTTAATGATTTTTTCGCAAACATTAGGGAGAATTTATCAAATTTTCCAACTTTTGAAAACGTGTGGTGTTGTAGTAACACTATCATTGATGTTAGTTTTCAACCAAGAAGTTTTTTCTTTGTCAATTTTAGTTCGGAAGAAATCCATAAAATCATAATGTCATTAAATAATTCAAACTCTTCTTCTGATGATTTTATTTCCTGTATAACTCTGTAAAAAATTTAAATTTACGTTTCTGATATTTTATGCTTCATTTTCATTTTTAATCTCAGCTTGCAAAAAGGAGTTTTTCCTGATGCCCTAAACAAAGCCTTAGTTATACCACTTCATAAAACAGGTATCACCTCAAGCCTAAATAATTACCGTCCCATATCCCTCCTAAAAGTTTTTTCAAAAATTTTTGAAAACGGGATGAAAAAGACAAACTTTTTTAGTGACTATCAATACGGGTTTATGACTGGAAGGTCTACGGAGGATGCCGTTTTAAAACTCTGTGGTGAAATTTAAAGCAGCCTGAACAATTCTGAGATACCTTTATCTCTGTTCATAGATATAACTAAGGCTTCTGATACGGTGGATCATGTTTTGTTGCTTGATAAATTGTATAGAGCTGGCCTTAGAGGTACCGTGTATGATTGGTTAGAATACTATTTAATGAACAGAAAACAAAGGGTCAAAATTCGGGATAGTATTAGCTCAGAGACGATTATTCATATGGGTGTTCCCCAAGGATCTGTCCTGGGCCCTATCCTTTTTTTAATCTTTGTTAACTCTCTTTTTGTTCAACCTTTTAAAGGCAGTATCACAGCTTTTGCTGATGATACTGCTTTGTCATATTCTTCGAAAAATTATTTCCAATTATTTATTGATATAAATAATGATCTTGAGATACTGCGTAAATGGTTTTGTATTTATCGACTTAAGTGACAAAACAAAATTTATGATTTATAACATAAGGGGTAATATTTATGAAGATATTTCAATAAGTTATCATTCACCTTTCTGTCTTTGATATCGACTTAATAATGATTGCTTTCATGATTCCACTACTTCCTATAATGAAAACCTGCTATGCTCTGATGGTTGTTTTAGAATTGAGAGAGTTGAAAGTTTCAAATACCTAGGTATTCTGATAGATTTACAGATGAGTTGGTTAAACCACACTTCTAACTTAAAAATTTATCTAAACAAAGTTGTTAGGCAAATCTTAGTCTATATTGTAGTCTGCCTATTCTAAAATTGGTATACAATGGTTTATTTAAATCTAAGCTTCAATATGGACTTCCTTGTTGGGGCGGTACTCATTATAACAAAATTGAGCCTTTACTTATCAAGCAAAAACATGCTATCAGAATTATTGCTAGGGTTAATCGTAGGACCCCAAGTTTTGATTTATTCAAGAATCTTAATATTCTGCCACTAAAGCACTTATATTTCTATAAAGTATTAAAAATATTCTTCGAAAATTCTGGAGATACGGCTGCTAGATTGTATGGATCTCATAGTTTGCGTGTCAACGGCATGAATTTGGTAACTATACCTAACATTAAAAAAGCACACTTTTGTCACTTTTATTTAGTTACTGCACCTCGTTTATTCAATAACCTGCCTGAATATATTAGATGCGAGAGAGTCGAACCAACATTCCGAAGAAATATTAAGCGTTTTCTATTTTCTTTGAACTACAGTGAAATAGATACATTATTGCATGTAATTATTTGAGAATTAAAAAAAAAATAATGAGTTTAGTTTCCTTGCTTGTATTTTTCATTTTGCTTTTGAGTTGCCCACTTGAATTTTTCATTTTGTTTTTTTACTTGCTTTATTATAATATTATTAATTTTCTTACATTATAAATGATCCCCATCAATTGTTTTAAACATTTTTTTTGTAACTTAAGGGTACATTCGCCTCTTGCCTTTGCGCAACAGGATGTTCCTAACTATTTTATTTGAAGTTTAATGCTATTGCTTATTTAATTATCTTCATCTTAAATAAAGTCAAAGTAAAAAAAAAATTGTCAATTCCTCGCAAGAGGCAGTAGCCCTGAAAAAAACTTTTGTTTTTACATTTTACAGAGATAATAAATTAAAAAATCCAATTTCAGTTAAATATTTATTTTCTTCTGCACATTCAAACTATAATCGAATATACGAGACAAGACTGAAAATTTTCGATTTTAACGAGACCGAGACAAGACTTACAAAAGTCTCGCCGAGTCCGGTCTCGTGGCCAGCCCTAGTTCTCTCTCTTTTTTGTCGGCATTTCAGGCCCTACCACTTTTCCAAATTGCATAATATTACAACAACTGAAAAGGTTTCATATAAATGATAGCAGTTCGGAGAAAATAAATAGATGTCCCGACCCCTGAATTTCAAATTTTCGATTTATTTCTTTGTATGCACCCTAAGTCCTTCCGCTCTGCCAAATTTATTATTGTACAACAGTTGGAATTCCTCCACATAAATGGATTTATCTCAAATTTTAAATTTTAGACTGCAGGTACAACCAATCTTCCAAATTTCATCATTCAACAACAATAAAAAGCCACGCCTCCTGAGTGGAAAATCACAAATTTTTAATATGGCCCCGGGCTTGCTCTTCAAGCCCTATCAATCTGTCAAATCGCTCCACATAGTTTATAGGAATTTAGAGAAAAAGTGCGAAGACAACACCACTTAATATGATTTAAAAATCAATTTACCACTTATAGAATTTCCTGAAGTAGCTGCTTTATGCTAAAAAAACAAAACAGTACCACTATAAACTTAACATTTTCTGAATCATACGTAAAATACAATTTCAAATAACTTACAAGCCCAATTTATTAGTAACTCAATCTCAATGTTTGTTATGGGCCAATAAATATTTTTGTTTTGTATTGACAACTAAAAATACCTACAATTATTCAAGCTTTGTTGTTGATATAATAAATTAACAAACCACGAAGTTCGATGTCGCCACGTCATAAGCCCATCGAACTGGACAATCAATTGTCATTTTTGCCTCGGGCGAAAAAAAACAACGATAATAATCTTACCAAATTAAAGTTTAATTGATGTAATTTGTTACATCTCTCCTTGGCTTTTATGATACATGCATACATACACTTTCTTGAACTTAAAAATCTGACCACAAAAAAACTGGTTGCAATTTATAAATGTTTTCACGCTAAATTCACGAAAACCCGATGAATAATAATAATTCCATAGTTCTATAAAATTTGTGACTTTTGCACACCAGTCACGTCATAATATAGACCTTACCATTACTACCCCCATTCTTAGCGATGGATATTTTGGTATTTCCGAGGATTTTTGATAGTTCATTGATTCATTCATGAAGGGGAAGCTCCCTCGTATAGTTGATACAAAAAAAAAGACATAATAAAATAAAAGAGGTATTCACCTCTTTGGTCAGTCACAGTCAGATTGACCTTCTTCTCATCGCTCACCACATTTCGAATCCATTGCGAAAGGGCATACTGTGTAAATGTTATCCATTTCGTATCGTCTCGCAAGCAGCACCATGTGATGTGGATGTTATCGACATCGATAACAATGACGTTTAACAAAATACCTTTAGTCATTTATTTTTTACGATCATCTTTAGCTTTTGCCGGTAATAATTCCAAGAGATTTGAATAGTTTAAACTTCCTTCTTGTGGAGTGAGTAATGACACTAGCTGTATTTACTATAGCTTGTATTTTATAGCAGATATGATAACTATTTCTAAATGGCACGTCCATCAGTATAGTGTAATTCGGAGATTATTTTCAGAAATTGGTGAAATACATCATATACCTATAGGCAAGGCATAGGTGAAATTGCATCAGTATCATGGAGGCTTGGCGTCATGACATTTTAAAGGCATACCTTTGTATAAATCAGTCAAGTTGGTAAATTTAGTTTGTAAAATATATAGATTTTTCAATTATTGAAAAAACGCTTTGAGTCTTAATATTTGTTAAAAGTGTTAGGCATATCACCAGAGATTCGAAAGACAAAGTTTCGAAGAACAAAGGTTTAAAAAAAAAAAAAAATTACAATAGGACAAGGGATCCGCAAAGCCAAAGTTCGGGAAGACAAAGGTTCGAAAAGACAGATTATCGAAAAGCAAAGTTATTGAATGCGAAATGATTGAAAAATCACCAAATCAAAAAAAAAAAATTAGAAAGCATCGGAAGCCGGCTGGAGACAGAAAAAATATATTGAACGACTGAATCGCATGAACTTGCTCTTGAAGTTAACAGCTAGAATGTTGTTATGTATTGACGTATTGATGATGTATGTTAATGATTTAGTGATGCAATGTTAAAAACGTATTAAAATAAAATGTTGACAATATAAGATTTAAAACAAAATTGTATGTACATTGCGAAGGTATATTATAAAAAAAAAAAACATTAGGGGTATTCCCGGTCCGGTGCAACGAAAAAGTGTAAAATTATGAAATTGTGTCACTACTCTGCTACCAACTACACAAGGCAAATTTTACACCATTGTATTTGTCTGTTGCAATAGTGTTAGGGTATAGCAAAAGGGGAAAACTATTGCAAAATGTTAGTCAGTCAAATTTGTTGTTTTAGTGCAAGAAAATTTTGCACTTTTACACTTTTGCAATGATACTAGACCAGTTGCATCGAATCGGGAATACCCCTATTGGTCCTAAAAAAATGTTTAAATACATGAAATTGATTTTTTTAACTGTTTAAATTCCTTGGCTTTAGTAATTTGAGCTTAACAGAAAAATACCAATTAATTTCTTCAACTAATATTAATTTTTGAAAAAAAAAAAACTATTTTAAAAATCGTTCGAGCGTTTTTTTTTCAAATATTTTTTTATAATATAAAATTTTGAAAACTTTTTTTAAGAAAAAAATTTGGAATGCGAATTTAAATTAATTATATAAATTAAATATAGTAATAAATTACTTTTTTGGCACTGTATGAGTTCTTTTATAGATAAATAATAGAAACTGAATAATTTCTTATTCTCATACAAATATAGCCTTATTTAAAACTAACGTTTTCGAGAATATCTTTTCATCTTCAGGTTATTAAGCGAATTGAAAAATAATGGTACTTTGGTTTTGAACAAGGATAATGAACATTATGATTATTTCTTATCAAATGCTGACAAAAATGTAGTGAGCTTTGGTAAGAATGAAAGTGCTACTGTTCGTTTGATAGACTTGACAAGAAACGATTACAGTCTAAATTTAAAAATCAAACCGAACAATGGTCAAATTATCAACTGTAATTTTTCAATTTGCTTAAAAACTTAAAGATGAGAAGATATTCTCGAAAACGTTAGTTTTAAATAAAGCTATATTTGTATGAGAATAAGAAGTTATTCAGTTTCTTTTATTATTTATCTGTTAATTATATTTATATTTTAAGGAAATATACACATACAAATGAAATTTCAAAAAATTTCACTAACTCATTTTTAAAAATCCAATTTTGAAAATTCGGAAATTCAAAAAAAAAACGAAAAAGCAATTAAAAAAAAAGTTGATATCCAAAAATATTTTAAATCGGTTTACCAGACAAGTCAAACGTATGAAAAGTTGTTCTATGGGAAATACTGTAAATAAGAATGCAGAATAAAATATTATTAATTTGAAAGTAAATTGCACTTATATAATATTTCGAGAAAAATAAAATTTTTCTTAACGGGTTTTCAAGATTTGTATGGAATATACCGTTATTTTTGAATTAAGAAACATGATTTTTTCAAATGCTTATTCTAGAAAGTAATAAAAAATTAAGTAAGACCAAGTTGACAAAGTGCCAATTTACTCACAGTCATTAAAAAGACTATTTTTTCCATTTTTTAATTGGAGAATTTCAAAAACTAAACGTTCTAGGGCAATTTTGAGGTCTGACTCGTATTTAGTGCATCAAACACATTTAAAATAGTTATACATTTCTTTTGCACCAGAAAATGTTTTAAATTTAGTTGACTTTTGTTTTCCACATCGCACTTTATGATTACGAAAGGCACTTTATGATAACAATAAGTTAACAAAAAATGATAAATTGAATAAAAAGAAAAAGTTTGTTAATCCTCTATTAAGACTAAACATCCCCCTTAGGTGAATTTTGTCGTTGTAGCTACGAACGATTTTAAATTAATTAAACAATTAATTAATAGATGAAAAAATGAATGTTTATAATCGATCAGTTTCTAATTTTCAATAGTGAATTTAAATTTAATGGAACTTTTTTGAATTTAATTTTGAACTTTTAGTTTTCTTAAACTGTGGTTGATAATAATGATTCGGCTTTTTAAAACCTTCACAACACAAAAAATATCATATAACCTATTTCGAGCAAACTAATAATAAAAAAAAACAATGGTTTCACTGAGGTTATAAGCAAATAAGCATTTCAAAAAATCAAAAAGGTATCCTTTTCCTATAATAATTATTTAATTTTTTTTTAATAAAAACGTTCCAGGCATTTTTGAGAAAAATAAAATTTTCCTTTTTGGCTGAAAAAAATTGAATGGGTAAATTCACCTATAGATTTTTTGTTCGTCGTCGGCGAAGATTGAAATGCGAAAAGTTCTTGATGACGCATTTCAAATAATTTATATTATTATAATTAAAAGCATTGAGCAAAAGCTAATTTGGTTAATAAGCTTAATTCAAGGTAGAGTCTTTTGATTTTTGAATAAAAGTTGGTTCAATACTGCGGGCTTTTATTTAAATTAAAACTTGTGTAATTCTGTCAAAGAAAGAATTTGCTGAGGCCGGTTCACGCATTAAATCAACTTCTTTATTATTTTAAGTTTAGGTATGTTAAAATATTAGTCATCTAAACTGGAATCTATATATTAATATGTGGTGACTAAACCTTGTGATAAACGTTTTTCTCCTTGAGTCCGCAATTAGAAAATATATGTATTTAATTGTAAAACTCCGAAATAAACTTCATCATTTCCGGTAAAACTTAGAATTTTTCAGCAACATTGGTACAAGTCCAAAATGTTCTGTCTTTTATCAGCTTTGTAATTGGATAATCGAACCACCTAAAGGTAAAGGTACTGTTCTGCAAAACAAACTATTGACATTGGCGCCTAATAAGAGAGTTAAAATCCTTCGTCCTATTTCAATGCATTTCGTGTATTTAACTAAATTTAATTTCGTGATATGTACGAATGCATTCGTACTATTTAAATGCATTAGGGGCATTCCATAACAAGTGGTAACTTTGTATGTTTATATATTTTATTTGGGAAACAAATGAAAATATTTTATCCCTAACCTTACTTCTATGAGTAGTCACATCTCAAAAAACACTTAAATAGTAATATGTCAAATTAATCAAAAATTTTACTTGAAAACAGTCCAGCGTCCTTACAAATTAGCATGATCTTAATTTGAAAATAATTTGGTTTGTTTCATCTTATTATTAATACTTTTTTTTTGGATTATTTTCTTCTTCTATCTTTCCTTTTGAAATGTCAACACCTATTTTGAGCTTTTAAGTCAAGTAGAGGCATAAATTTACCGTTTTTAAATCATATTGTCAAAATGTCGGGCACGTGACAATTCAACAGTTTAATTTGATGTACTACCAAAATGAGGCTAGTAGCTATTTATAATTTACGACTTAAACAGCGCAGGAAGTGAGCTATCTAATACATAATTTTGTTTAATTTTATCGTGTTAATAACATGTAAAAAAGGGGATTGGCATATTTGTCGGACAAGTGACAATGGAATGCCTCATTACATGTATTTTATTAATATTTCCCGCAAATTTTGTGAAAATACAATATTTTATATTCATTTTTATATTCACTAATGAATTCATCCTCTTCGAATATTTTAAATCCAACATTTTTGAAAATTGTACACAATATTCAAAAAATAATTCGTACAATCCGCTTAAGTTTTTTTTTGTGCATATACTAATGTTTCGTATTATTTAGTATTATTTACTTAAATACATATGTACATACAAAAAAAAAACGAAAAATAATATTTGTACTATTTACGAAAGCCTATTCGTGCAATTTACGGAAAACTTTCGTGGTTTTGCACCACGAAAGTATCGTGGTGTTTAACACTTCTGTAAAAAAAACTGTTAAACAAAATTTTCGGACTTTTACCAATGCCTCTGAAAAATTCAAGTTCAAGTTTTATTTGTAGCTTTTAGAATTTTGGGGTCTTACAGTTAGATGTACATCATTAATAGTATATAGCGTAATGGTGTAATTAGCCGTTAAGGCATATAAAGATTGTCGGATTTTGGCTAGAAGCAGATCTATAGGATATGGCTGTAGTAGGTGCTTGTTGATCCAGTAAGGGACATTCATTTAAAATATTAATAATTTTCCTCATATTAACTAATAAGCAATGCTTTAAAATAAAAATATACATATGTACAAGTTTTTTGAAATATCGCAAAATTATTGGCAGCGAGTTTATCGAGTCTTATACTACGTTTTCATTAGAGCCAAAATAAGGTAATTTCGGAATTTGGCAAAAAAAGTGTTTTCATTATCAAATTTGCTATAGTCGTTGGACAACTCATTTCATTTTTAATTTGGAATGGCAGTTGAAAGTTTTTTTTTTGTTGTATTTTCTTTGTGTTTTGACATTTTCATGCAAGAGCTGGTTGAAATTAGCTCATTTGAGAACGAGAATTTGTATGGGAAATGAGGTAATTTCGGATCGGATTTGGAAATTTGCAACGAAATTACCTCATTTGGCCCAGTGAATACGTATTATTAGCGTGACACTCATACCAGTTAAAAAATTTTAACTTTGATGGCATTATTTCTACTATTAATAACGAGTTTTTGTGAAAAAAAATTAAACCAAACATAAAAAAAAACAAACAACATACCAAACAATTGGGTGTGATAATAAATTGGCGAAAAAACCGTTGTCCGCATAGAGAAAAAAAAAATATAGGGAGATATCCGCCCTAACTAACTGAACTGCTCTTGTGCAGTAAAAAAATATAGGAACGGTTGCAGTTATGCAAAGTTGGATCCAGTTGAAAGAAACGAGACCAAAAATCATAAAAACCGTAATATAATTCGAAATTGATAAGAATTTCCTCTTTAAAGCTACCCTGATTCCGAAACCCCTGGATTTCGTCTGCGGTGGTGAAACTGGAACACCCTGTATATACGATTTGACTAAGCATCAAAAAGTGCCTCTCACATTAGCCCTCCGAAATCGTAATTGTAAGTCCTATGCATTTCTGCCAACTAACAACACGCACGCAGAATTAAGAATGTTGAGCAAACAAATTACCGCGTGCCCCTTGTGTTTTTTTTTTTCAAAATAAATTCACAAAAATCGTCTGAACTTAAAATCGCCATTTAACAGAAGATGATAGCTTTAAGCCAATGTTTAATATTTCTAAAACTAATGAATGATCTACGAATAATATCATTTCAGGTAGATAATTTTAAATAAATATTATATGTTGAAGATTAACGACCTTAACCCACACTATTTAAATTTTATATAATTTCTATATAGACAATGAAAGTGATGATGGCAGTTATTATCTAAGAATCATTCCTAATTCTCTTTGACCACTCTAATTGCCTAGATCATCTTCTTATTTTTTTTATTCTCTAATTTTATTTAAACCTTAATTTATCATTTTGAAGCTTTAAGCCGGCTCTGAAAAGTGACTTCATAAATACTTTAAAATATATGCGGGTATGTTAATCACTGCTATAGAACCAATCAAAATCCTCAGCAATTAACTTAATTTTGAAAATAATAAAAAAAAAAAAAAATCTTCCAAAATCATTAAGCTTGTATCATTAAATGGCACACCAATAGTGTTGGTATTCCAACAGCAAGTAAAACAATGAAAATAGCTTAGGTGAGGTACTCATTTTTCTCATTCATTAATCAAATTAGCTAGCTCAGTGAATCTAATTGAAATTGTAACAAGAGTAAAAACTAAAATTCTTAGTTCTCAGTAGTCCCACTGTGACTTTAGGTTAGGTATCCAATGACACAAGATCTATAGTTAGACCAGAAACTTTTATAATAACAAAAAGAATTCCATTTCAATCTTTTCCGCATCAGGCTTCTGCTGAAGGCTACACAAGTCTCATACTTAATAAAAATTAAAAAAAAAAAAAAAACTATTGCAATATTTTTGATTCTTTATATATTTCTTTTAAGTCTTTTAAGCTAATTTAACTTTTCGATCGAAATCAAAACATCATAACAAGAAACTATGGCGCATATTATTAAACATAAGTCAGCTGAGATATAATAATTAACATAGAAATTGACGCGCAAAAATTCGGCTCTCACCATCATCAGCGTGAGTGCTTCCGCAAAAAAATAACTTAAAATATTGTTGAACTTCGGAAGTAGGAATGCTTTTGTACTTACCCCCACGCAGCCGACCTTACAAAGTATAAGAAAAAAAAAGAAAACATTATGAGAAACATCACTTGTCAGTAGTTGTTGTAGTTGAGAGTTTTATATGATTTTTCATTTTGTATGCGTGGTTATGACTCCGTAACCAATATAACAACTTTTAAGCTTGTTAAATTTAGTTTATTGAATGAATGAAAATGCAAAAATTAAACATTCACATTTTCGATTAGGATGGAAGTAAAACTGCAAACATTTGAACTTCTAAGAGCTAAGCGTTGCCATGTCAAGGCATCTCAATTAGGTCAGACCGAAAATGTGCATCGATTTTATATAGCCAGTATCATGCTAAAAATTCCACTAAAATTGGAAAACAGGTAGCCTTTTTACTTAAACTGATTTAACTGGGTTGACTGAAGTTTTTGTTATTTTGTTTGTCTTTACCTAATTTCCAAAAAAAACCCGCCAGCAATATGATCAAACGCGCATACAATTTTTCTGAGTACAATAAATTGCTAAGATGGAAATAGAGGTAGAAAAAAATTATAGTCCAGTATATAAAAAACTTTTTATTTTCATAGATTTTGGGGTGCTCTTTCCGAATTTTCACTTTGCCACCTCTGCCGCTAACGTCACAATTTAAGGTTAAATGTCGAAAATATCAGTTTTTCACATATAACTCCGCAAGGGTAAATGCTTTCGAAAAGTATTTTAAACAAAACTTGTAGATTTTGTGATTCTGAAGAAAAAAAGTTCTAACAATTTTTTTCCTACGACTCACTTTTAAGAAGATATCGACATTTCAAAAAACGTAAAATGTCGACAATACCCGTTTTTCACGCATAACTTCTAAACGGTTCATATTTTTTAAAATATCTGAATACAAGGTTTGTACACTATGTAAAAAAATATTATTTTTTTCTTAAAAACAACTGTTTTAAGGATATAATTATTTTAAAAGTTTGACAGAAATACTAAATTTCTTGTGGTTCACGTTTTACTCTTGAATGACAAAACAAATTAGGGGCTTTATTTCGAGAGTCTATTCAGAATAGACTTAAAGTCGAATAGACTTATAGTCTACCGTCGGTATTGCGAAGTTCTATAAGAATCAATTTTTCTCTACTGAATAGAATTTTTTTTCGATCAGGAATTTCTGATCGACTTTTGTGTAAATTTTTGTTTAAACCTATAATAAGAATATATTTTAGTGGAAAACAATATTTCCTTCCTTCAAGATGCTCAATCATCTTAACATGTGCTGCAATATAAAATTTGCTACCATAATACATTTTTTTCAAAGATTTTTATATACTTATTATACATTCTTTAGAAATTGTGCATTTTTAAAATGCATCATAAGAATGCACTTTTTCATAAAGTCTTAGTAATTGATTCTGATGTATTTATTGATATTTATATGGATGTCCAACAATTTTTTAAATGTTCTTCCGTTTGCAATAAGCTGCAATGTCATATTTGGTTTGGGCTTTACTATTACTATTTATTTCGTCAAAAAAACGTCAAATTTTCGTCAAACTATATTAATTTTCTAAAACTCTAGGGGAGATTTGACATTTCAGTCTAAAGCTCTAGTCGAGAGCTTTTATTATTCTATTTGCGAAAATAAATTCTAAGAAGATGAAGAAATTTAAATATTAAAATATTGAAATTACTTCTGTTTTAAGTGGAGTGAATGAATAAAATTCAATTAAAAAGTACAAGTGACCTCAACTCCAGAAATTATTGTGTTTCGCCCAAGGTATAACAGTGGGCTCTTCAGTCAGTCTGTTATACCCTACTAAGACACAAATTTTGGTCGATGTTTACCGACTCTTATAAAAACCACAGCAAAAAGATACTGTGAATTTTAGAATAATAAAATTCACAGTATCTTTTTGCTGTGGTTTTTATAAGAGTCGGTAAACATCGACCAAAATTTGTGTCTTAGTAGGGTATAACAGACTGACTGAAGAGCCCACTGTTATACCTTGGGCGAAACACAATAATTTCTGGAGTTGAGGTCACTTGTACTTTTTAATTGAAAAATAAATTCTATTTCAATAAGTCTACTGAGCAAGGCGATACTAATTTCAAATTTGATAGAATCGAAAAAAAGTCGAATAGACTTAAGTCGAATAGACTCTCGCAATAAGCTCCTTTATCGAAAAATTATCTGACCAAAATTTAAACATACTGTAGCCCTATATAAGTTTGTACATTTAGTATTATATCATTATTTCAAGAAATCACAAAAAGTGAAAATACCGGTTTTTAGCCGTTTACTCTTAAATAACGAATTTGACGGAAAATATTTTGAACCCATTTTGTAGATATTAACATTATCTAGAAGAATTATTTGACACTTTTTTACGTATAACACATCAGTTGCAAGATATTCCGACTTCAAAAATGGCCAAATTTCGAAAACAGCATTTTTGAATACAGAAAAATTAAAAATAATATTGTCTAGAATATGAAGTATTGAATATTATATGATTATATGAATACATAAATACAGAAATATGAAAAAAATTAAGTGAATAAGTACAAAATTTAAGTAGGTCAATAGTTTACGAGATTTCCAGATGAGGAATGTAAACATTGTTGATCGGACAGAGATGAAGTAAGAAAGCAATGTAAATGAATTTTTAAAGTCGGAATATCTTGCAACTGATGTGTCATTCGCGAAAAAGTGTCAAATAATTCTTCCAGATAATATTAATATCTACAAAATAGGTTCAAAATATTTTCCGTCAAATTTGTCATTTAAGAGTAAACGGTTAAAAACCGGTATTTTCCACTTTTTGTGATTTCTTAAAATAATGATATAATACTAATTATGGCTGCTAGAAACTACAGGGCTAGTTGGCCCAGGGGGTAGCGCACTGGGCTTAGAAGCAGAAGATCGCAGGATCAAAGCTCACATAAGCCAAATTTTTTGTTTGCCTGACGTGGCAAAAAGGTTCATAATCTCCAAGGCCCTTGTTCTAGCCTTTGCTAACCCTTGCAAGCCCATTGGCAGAATCTATGTAAAACCCTCTAGGGCCTTGTCGAAAACTAGATTGTTTTCTGCGCGGGAAGTTTAGTCAATTTCATTTTTTTATATGAACTTGACAGGACGTTAAACTAAAATCACAAAAACGCAAAGCAGTACGTGTACCTATATTATAGTTAAAACACATTTAACTTAAAGAAAAGGCAGGGGACCTCATCCGGAAAGATTATGGGAGACTCTACTTCGAGCAAAAAAAATTTTAATGCAAAATGATAAAATTTCAAAATGAAAAACTAACAAAACAAATCCCCCGAATTGATTCTATACTCGCATCTGAAAGAATTTTTTTTCCTCTATTTCCATTCTACCAATTTATTGTACTCAGACAAAATGTATGCGTTTGATCATATTGCTGGCTTAGAAATTGGGTAAAGACAAACAAAATAACAAAAACTTCCGTCAACCCAATTTAATGAGATTAAGTTAATAGGCTACCTATTTTCCAATTTTAATGGAATTTTTAGCATGATACTGGTTATACAAAATCGATGCACGTTTCGGTCTGGTCTGGTGCGGTCTGTCTGGTCTGGTGGCACAAAAGAACCGAATTAACACAACTAGGAAAGCACTAGACAAAATTCAAGGGCTCGCATGCATATGCATTACTGGAGCAATGAGAACTTGTCCCACTGCAGCAATGGAGGTTATCCTTCACCTAGACCCACTTTATGTGGTGGTATAAAGCGCAGCAGAGTGAGCCATCCTTAGATTCGCTAGGAAAGGTACATACTGGGAAGGTAAAATGTATAGGAGTTAGAGAAAGAAAATCTTTTTCCAGGTCCTCAGTATCAAGATTACTTGACATTCCAAGAGATAGCATGACTAAAAAGTGTTGACAAAATTCAGAACGGAGTTAAGTAGCAGGGTAGGCGAAACAGTGAACTACGCTCTCAATGCAAATGCCATCAAATGGTACACTGATGGATTGAGAACGTCTCAAGGGACGGGTGCAGGAATATTTGGGCCAAGAACCAAACTTTCTCTGTCGATGGGCAGTCCACTTACATTTTCCAAGCGGAGGGAGGTAAAATGTGCCAAACGTTATCTCGAAAGAAACTACCGTTACCAAAACATTACCAATATGTGGGATAGCCAAGCCGCACTCAAGGCATTGAACTCCTATGCCATTAGTTCAAAACTGGTATGGGAGTGCGTGGTTAAACGACCTTGGCAAAAATAATAATGTAACACTTCATTGGGTTCCTGGGCACGTAAAAAGGAGTCCA
Organism: Melangyna quadrimaculata; assembly: GCA_949320155.1. NCBI lineage: Eukaryota > Metazoa > Arthropoda > Insecta > Diptera > Syrphidae > Melangyna > Melangyna quadrimaculata. Next base: position 62,376,530 of record OX439485.1, read on the forward strand.
GGGAAATAAAGAGACAGACTCTTTGGCCAAAATAGGAGCAATGACACCCTCAACGGGTGGTATAGGAGAAAATGTGATTAAAAATAAAATAAAATCAGAAGAGGAGGCCAAAATATCCAAATTATGGACAGAACTCCCCCACCTGCGGCAAGCGAAACTACTTCTTGGGAGCTAAAACCAAAAACGCTTTGAATCCTGTATAGGATTAAGCAGGAATAACCTCGGAATAATAACCGGTTTCCTCACTAATCACTGCAAACTGAAAAGACACCTCAGTATTCTTGGGCAGATTCTGCGACACGCATGAGGAAACAACTGACCACATATTAGGTAAATGCTATGCACTCGTGCAACAAAGACATAGGTGTCTGGGACGTCACCCGATAGAAGAGAGCGAACTACCATCTCTAAAAGTTCTCCAAATACTCAAGTTTCTCAAAGAAACAAACTTGGGGGAAGAGCTATAGAATGAGTGATATCATCTAGCTCTAGAAGGGGGCACAATAGATCTTAAGGTCGCAGTGTACTTAAACCCAATATATTTATTATTCATTAATTCATTCATACATATGTTAAATTAATATCACACCAAAAACATAAATGTTAAAAAAGGAGCCAAGTTCTTCTTTATACAAAAACCTTTGCGTAACAACTCCGTAAAAAGTTGTGGGATCTAAAAGTACGGCAAGTTCTAAGTTTATTAATGTTTAATATCAAATATTTTAAGTAGAGTAACATGGAAGAACCTCAAAATTATCAGAGAAATCTGTTATTTAATGATTACTGACTTAAATTGAGTTGGTTTACTAGTCAAGTTTTCATTTTAAAATTGAGTCATTAGGTAATAAAAGAAAACTTGCCAAGTAAATACCCGGTAATTTTTGTCAAAGAAGGCTTGCGCTTCTTATCCTTGCACAAAAAAAAGTTATTTTTCGATTTTATTTTCCATCTGATTGGTAACATTGCATATTCAGATTTTTTATATTTTTAAATCATCGTTTTTGATAGTAAAGCCTAGTACTCAGTTCAAGTGAAAATGGAATTTCTATATAAAAGTGACTTTTATTTCACAACGATGAAATTCATAACGAGAGCTGAGTACCCAAAATGTGAAAACGAAATATGAACCGGTTCAAAATTAATTTCATTTCATAATTTTCATTTCCCAATGTACAACCACTGGGAAAAACAAATAAAAATGTGGAAAAGTGTGACATTTGTCTATTAATTTATTTTGCTGATAATAAAATTAAAAATACATTAATAAAAAGCCGAAGTAATTATTTTGGAACTGACAATAACTTATTTTTGAATCGCTAGTGTTACTGACAAGCCAAAATCAACAAACTTTGGAATTAATACAGTTTTTGTTATTTTTTTAATTAAAAATTCTTTCAATTTGACTGCCATAGAAATCAATATTTTTTTTGCATTCAAAGTGAGTATCAAATATTAGAAAGCTGAGGACTGAAAATTCACGTGGAGAATCAATCAATTCTCAAATTCGGCTTATATGTCGAGTTATATCAAAAAAATTGAAAATTGCCTTGGGTGACCACTATCTCAAAAATTAATGTATAGGTTTATTTCTTGTTCTTATGTGTTTCCTTAGAGAGGAAATCAAGTCTGTTTTTAGCTTCAAAAATAACTGCGTAACTACCAAACAACCGTTAAGAATAAAGTTATGACATCTCGCTTTCGTAGTTAAACCTAGTACTCAGTTCAAGTGAAAATGTAATTTCTATATAAATGTGACACTTATTTCACAGCGATGAAATTCATAACGTGAGCTGAGTACCTAAATGTGTGAGCTAAATATGAACAAGTTCAAAATTAATTTCATTTCATAATTTTCATTTCCTTACGTACGACCAATAAGGAAAAAAGAATAGAAGTGTGGAAAAGTGTGACGTTTGTCAATAAATTGAAATAAAAGTTGTTATAATTGAATAAAAAAGCCTAAAGAATTATTTTGGATCTTACGATCTTTTATTATCGAATATGTAGTGTTACTGACGAGCCAAAAACCATAACTATGAATAAAAAAAAGTAGTCTTCTCAAGCATTTAAGGATTCTGTCTAGCTATCAGATAAATCAATTTTTTTTTCATCCAAAGTGAGTATTAAAAATTGTCAAACTGAGGTATAAAAATTCACGTGGAGAATTAATTACGGTTTCATAATGATTATTCACGTGAATTTTAAACGGTTTTTATTTTTCATTTCACTTAGAGGTGAGTACTGGGCTTTGGAAATGAAAATGTAAGTTAGGGGAAATTGTGAGTCTAGGATGCATTGCCAGTGAGGTGTTCATTTGTATTCAAAAATGTAGCCCCACTTGTTGGCTTTTTTTTTGAGATCTTAATCTTGAATTTCGACTATTAGAACTTTTGTTTTGAGTTTTTGAAAAAAAAAACGTGTTCATAATTATTTTTTTAAACAAGATAACGTAGCTTTTCCACTTGTGGACGATATAGTTGGAAATTATCAATCAAAGCAGACAATTTAGTTTATTTTTTCCGCTTTCCTGATTAAATTAAAAAATACGATTGTGACGACAATTAAACACGTGGTATGCGGAATAAAAAACAAACAAATGAATCGTTAAACCAACTCCGCATACCGATAAGTTAGAAGTTCAAAATTGTCACCAAAAATCCAGAGTAATAATAACCATCATCCCTGATATTTTCTAGCTTCTAAGGCTACCCATAAAAAAGATGAAAATCATCGCAAAAATAATCATAAACATTAACATGAAAGTTGTGTTAATATTTAAATTTTAACGCTTTTTTATGCTCAACCAGACTGAGTCACTAACGAATGTCACTAACGAATAGAACCCATTCCCTTCAGGAATCGGTTGTAGTGTCGAAAAGTTAGAGGCAGTTAAAAGCAACGGGACCACAATTTATAAAACCCATTATAAGTCCAAAAAGGAATCAAAGAAGAGTAATAAATAACCTCTTAAGTTGTGTGACTAAAAATGCTCTCTGATGGATCATATGGTTTTTTTTTGCAGCGATGACTGTGGGAATCGCTGGAGAGAGGTTATTTTTTTTTTTAAAGTTTTTCCATACTTCCTCATAAAATGCAGTACTTTTTTAAAACATTTTAGAATTAAAGGTAATAGAGTAGCAATCAATTTTCATATACCGTCTAAAATATTAACCATAAAGCCTGGGGTTACACCATTTTTATTTGCAAAACTCTTTGTGTTCATATTCAAATGCAGATAAGTAATAGGTTAAGAGAGTATTTTTATGTAGTAATAATTGTTCACTGATATCTTTTATTAATAACACTTCAACCACCAAGCATAAAAACTTTAAACAGTTTAAAATTAACATGAGCATTAGCGAATGACCTTGTATTGCGATTGCCACATTAAGAACATACAAAACTACTTCTACTTTTAAGCTTATACCAGTTACAAACTTATAATGGTTGTTCCCACCTAACTTTATTTAAAAAAAAAAAAAAAAAAATAAAGAAAATAAACAACCAATAAACCTACAAAACCAGTACCAACTCACCATCAACAGGCCTACAACAGAACACCATGATAAGAATATAATAATCATAGCCTTGAACCCTCTGACCATAAGAACTAGGTATATAGCTTTGTTTATTTTTAGGAATTCAGAGATTGCTTTTACACCGCCAACAACTGTCACACAATTTGTTATTAATTATACAGTTTCATCAGTGACATTCATATTCCGAGTCGAGTGCTACCAACGTTCATGGTGCCTAAGCTCTAAACATCAATTATTTATCACCGACTTCACCCTGTGTTATAAATTTACACTTGAGACATTTTAAACAGATTTATCTGGAGGGTTCGTATGTACCTATAGTTCTGGTGACACATAGATACACGAAGTGTCATCTTGGGCACTCTTTTCTATATACCTAGTTAAAACCGACTTTAAAAGTCATCTTCGCTGGCGGTTGTTTGGTTTGGTGTAGAACTAAAGAGTAAAGAGCTCGTGTGTCAGCTACTGGTACTAATAATGTCATTAATTGTGCTACAATGCGAATTATTTTGATTTTATCTGACAGATGCAACCAGAGGCGACCATCGTCATCGGCCGGTGGTGGCACGCGAGCGGCGGGTGGTAGCGGCGCCCTACGATGATGACGACGGACGGTCATGGGACAACACAATTAGCTCGTTTCTCTGATCATAGATTGTTACACTCTCTGACTAATTGAGTTTACCTATCTTGGTGGTACGCCGCCATTTCTATTAATCCGTTCAAGTGTCAGAATCATCAGAAGTGTAGAAAACTGGATGGAAATTATATACATATCTATTTAAATTCTGTGACTTTATGAATTTCACGCATTTTATTCGAAAAGGGATAAAACTTACTCGTACAACAACCGAGAGACAGAGTGTTGAAGGTTTTATTTTGCATGGATTTGTGCTATTTAAAGAATTTTAATTTTCCATCGAGAGTTTATAATTAATCACAGCTGACAAAACTCAATGGAGGCTTATCAGGTCAAAATGGACGCATCGAAAAGAGTTAAATTAATTGGATTTTCAGAGTGAATTTTAGATTAAATTCTTTTGAATTGGATTTGCTGTTGCATGTTTATAAATAAATACCAACTGTTGAAAATGCAAATGGAAATAGAAGATGAGTTGTTTAAAGAGGAATGTAAATAATATAGACATGTTTTGTATTTTGCTAAAAGACCTTTCGACTGCGAAAATGAACCCAAATGTATTTTAGGTTAAGCAATTTGTTGTTGCTCTGGGATTTAACTGTTGCAGACATCAGCAGATCAGGAGATAAGGGGGGGGGGAGGAATTGGACACGGGTTCAGGGCTTTATAATTTGCATGTGAATAGTAATAATAAGTAATTTCCTAAAATGTTTGCCTCCTTATCCCATCATCCTTAATAAGAATTCAAGTCTCAGGCAAAATGGCAGAGCATCATTAGAGTTTCTGTCAGATAACTTTAAGAATACCGAAAGTTAAATGTAAGCAACCTGGGGTTTAAACAATGATTTTGGAATCAACATAGCGCAATCTTACTCTTGATAGATCTATTTTTGTTCTGATGCTTTTATGTACAGAAAATACAAGTAAAAAGACAAAAACTGAAACCACCCCAAAATTTATGAAAATAAAACGTACAACCGGATTGCACGAACTTGATCTTGTATACTTAAAAACTAGAACTAGAATGTATGTAGCTAGACATTGACATTAACCCACAAATAAGGCTATTCCCTTAAAAAAAAAACGCAAAATCCTATTTCCATTTAATGTTTTTTTTTTTTTGAAAAAACTGGAATTCTTTGTTCTTTTCATTGTCTTGATGATTATGCCCTTTTTTAGACATTCCTATCATTTAAATACTCATAGTAGATTTGCTTAAAGCCTCGTTGTTATTTTTTCACGAAGTCAATGCTTAACTTAAGAACAAGATCACTCGGAATTCAGCCTACATGGTTATAGCTTAGTGCCTTTATTTTTTTCTCATCATGGTCTCGCCGTGTATGTTCGAAACGATGTTGCTTATCAGCTTCAACCACAATGTGGTTCTTGTTTGAATACAAACTTTAATTTAATGTGGTTTAAATTCACCGTCCATAAGCTCATCATCCATACTTGTTTTATTTATCGTAGTCCTAGTTTGGATGGTAATTCGACTTCCAATGAACTCGATGCACTATCTGACTCCATCCAGAGAATTATTTCCCATTTTCCGCACAGTGAAATCGTTGTTACGGGCGATTTCAATGTACATAATTTTTTGTGGCTACGCTATTCGGGTCAGACAACACCCGAAGGAAGGTACGCGGAGATTTTTGCAGAGTTAAACAACTTAACTCAGCTTATTGACGAGCCTACTCGGATTCCTGACGTTGCAGGTCAATCCGCTAACACTCTAGACTTGTTCCTTACCTCTGACCCTGATAAGTACACTCTAGGCACATCAGACCATTGTGTCATATCTGCAAATTTCTGATGCCAACAAAATCCAGTTAGAGAAAAAACTCCCAAGAGAACCATTTGGCAATATGAGAAAGCCAACTGGGACGGTCTCAATGATTTTTTCAGGAGCTTTAACTGGTCACTATGCTCCCTCGATAGTGACGTAGATGCCAGTACAGATATGATCACAAATTTAATTCTTTGTGGAATGAGAAATTTTATCCCGAAAAGGGTAAAATCTATCAAACCCAAAGAAAACTCATGGTTTGATTCGAGCTGTAAAGAGGTTATCAGGATCAGAGAAGTAAGCTTCCGTAGTTATAAAGCCAACCCTACTGAGGAAAACCGGAAAAAGTTTCAACAAGCTAGAAAGACCTGTAACGTTCATATTCGACGAACCAAATTTTTACATGATCAAAAGTTACGGCAAAAAATACTACAATATCCCAAAGGTAGTACAAATTTTTGGTCATTTGTAAAAAACATACGAAATACCACCTCGTCCTCGGTTCCAACGCTCGTCTTCAATGATACTCCTTTTGTCAGCTCGCAAGATAAAGCCAATTTGCTTGCAGCAAAGTTTGCTGTTAATTCGACGCTGCCAGAAAGTGTTATAATTCCTCCTGTACTTGAGAGCGTAAATGATTTAATGGGACAAATCTTCTTTCACACTCGTGCAGTTGCTAGAGTTCTAAAGGATCTCGATGTACACAAATCCACTGGCCCGGATAGTATCCCTCCCATTGTTCTGAAGAGGTGTTCTTTAACGCTGGCAAAACCACTGCGTAAGCTTTTCCATCTGTCCTACTCTACTGGTCTCTTTCCGAGTGGATGGAAAACAGCATTTGTTCAGCCTGTCCCAAAAAAAGGCGTGTCTTCTTCCCCCTCCAACTATCGACCAATTGCGCTTACGTCCCTTCTTTCCAAGGTTATGGAAACGCTGATTAATTTTCAGCTAAAGAAATATCTCGAAGAACGAAAGCTTCTTAATGACCGGTAGTACGGCTTTCGTAGCAATAGGTCCACTGGTGATCTGATGGTATATCTCACCGAACAGTGGCACAAATCTTTACACCATTTTGGAGAAAGTAAGATTATTGCGCTTGATATTTCAAAAGCATTTGATAGAGTTTGGCATCAAGCTCTGTTTTCAAAAATGCGTGCATTTGGTATCGATGAACCTCTTCTTCGTTGGATTAGAAAATACCTTTCGGACCGCTCAGTACAAGTTGTATTGGACGGTTTCAAGTCTGAAATCCACAAAATAAATAAATGCAGGGCACCGTTTTGTCTCCGACCCTCTTCCTTATATTCAAAAACGACCTCTTATCTGAAACTTCTAATCCATTAAACTGTTTCGCTGACGACAGTACCCTCAGCTTTTCATATTCGTTTCTTGATTCACATCCATGTCCTTCGGATGTGGAACTCGAACGGCAGCGTATGATAAGCTCATTAAATTCTGATCCTGACAGTATTGTTCAGTGGGGAATAAAAAACCGTGTAGAATTTAATGCTTCTAAAACTCAATGCTGTCTCCTGTCGTTAAAGCGGAACCCACCCCTAATGCTGCTATCTATGAGCGGCACTTGCATAGTGGTAACTGAACAACTTTTAGTCCTCGGTATGTGCGTCACAGAGCACCCTTTGTGGAACGACCACATATTTGACATCGCCAAAAATTCTGCTAGGTGTTTAGGTTTTCTCCGTCGATGCAAGAATGTTTTCTCCCCCTCTGATTTGGCTGTGATCTACAAAGCCTTATTCGTCCAAAACTTGAGTACAACTCCCATATTTGGGCAGGTGCTCCAATAACCCAATTGAGTCTATTGGATAGAATTCAAAAGAGAGCTCTTAAAATGATAGGTGAAAGAACTATAACGGAAACGTTTACATCTCTGGAGCACCGTCGAAATGTTTCATGCCTTTCGTTATTTTACCGTTATTTTAACAAACATTGCTCTAGTGAAATAGCCAGTTGCATTCCTCCCCTTAAACGATTCATCCGTAATACTCGCGCTTCTAGGAATGTCCATCAGTTTACTCTTTAGCCCAACTTCGGACGTACTGTTAAGTACAGAGATTCTTTCTTCAGTCGCACTACACGAATGTGGAATGCTCTACCCAGCTCTATCTTCGCCTCCCATTGTGATCTACAGACATTCAAAACCAATGTACATCGGTTTCTCCTTTCAAATCCCATCCAACCCACCTAATCGCTCGTGCTGTGTTTTTCACTTTAAGGGTATTCACAACCCCTTTAGCGCGCGCTAAATATAAAAAAAAAAAAAAAATAAGTAGAAATACACTTCAAAAGTCATTTGAGGTTCTTAAAATGAAAAAGGAAAATTAACTGTTTATTTTAATAACAATATGAGTTGAGCAACAATTTTGTATAAGGAAATACAAATTTTAAATATTTTATTAGTAACTTGTTTGTTAGTTAATAGGTATTTAATTACAAACAAAGACTTTAAGCAATTGGAGCTATTTATACTAACAAAGTGTAACTTTGTCTTGCATTTTATTTATATCCAAAGGTACCAAAAAGTTAAAAAATAATAATATATACAATTTTTAAAAGTATACTGTTCTAAGAACGTAGGTCATTTTGAGTAAAACAAAAGAGCTGAAATCAAAACTTCTTTTTTTTGTATTTTAATACTAGCAACTTTTTAAATCAAATTCACGACTGCATCGAATGAACTTTTTCTTCTGTTCAAGTGACTTATGTAATTTTTTTTTTAAATTGTATGCAAAGTGAGTATTATTTGAAAAACAAAGAATCAAAAGCATGAAGTTAATGTTTTTAATTGCTTATATGTCTGTAGGTTATAGAAGATTGAACTATACAAAAACGATAATTGGTTTCTTGAAATTTCTGGTGATTGTTTCAAATTGAATTAAGTTTCCTATTGATTTTGACAACATTAATCCTCTGCGACCCTTAGTTCTCGAGAAAAAAAAATCAAACTAGAAAGACATTTTAAATTCTTCATTCAAAAATATATTTTTCTTTTTCGTCGAAATGTTAATTTTCCACACACGATTAATTCTGTGCGAAAAGAGAGTAGAGACTTCTCAGCGTAGTACCTGCAAAACGAAAAGCACAACGAACATTTTCGTTTATGACTTCGTCACATCATTTTTGTATGAAATTTTTCGTTTCGCTTGAGCTGCATATTATGCTTAAGCATACAATTTGAAGCAAAACCGTCTCACACACAGCAGATGAACAGATCGACGGACACGTCTGGTAGAAAAACACTTTTTGTTCTTCCTTCTTCTCCATAATCGTAATGTAAATTTTGATTTAAACCTCGAATTTATGAAGGATAATATCTAAGCTCTCGTGCATACAAATTATTGTAACATGTTTTACACGAGATGGTTATTTCAAAAATGATAACTTCCGTAAGGGAATGCTTCCGGTTGAGCGTAAAAAAGCCTTAAAAATTATAAAATTTGAAAATTGTAACGCTACTTGTTCTACTCGCTTGTCTTAGCCCCGGGACTCCGGGTGAGATACAATTATTGAGGAATAAAATGGTTCTAAGTAATAAATGAATTAAGAGCCGAATATATCATTAAGTCGAGTTTAACCCATACAAAAAATTAAAATCTAAGATAGATTCGACTTCCATCTGTTGTCATTACTTAGGGCCATATTACTTATATACATATACAGTATTTTACACGGATATAAGAAACACTCATATAAGAAAAACTCGCTTATAAGAAATGCAGCCCAACACACCGTGTCTTTTTCTTTAAATTGCCTTTGAAATTGGTCGTACAAAATAAACTCGCATATAAGAAAATATAGAAAATAAAAATAAGAAAAACGCCTATACGAAATCGTTTCTTTGCACAAACATTAATTTCAAAAACAAAAAAGTACGCAAATATTTACTTCATAATTTTTTAATTAACCTTTGCCAAAACTAGTTTGTGCCATAAATATGTTTCCATGGTTAATGCCATCTCTTAATTCTCATATAGAATTGCAGAAACAGCTTAAAAGCGCTAGAATACTCAGTAAATATGTTTTTCTTGCTTGGTTTTGTATATTATTTCTGTATAAGAAATTTCCTCTCTTATATCCGTGTTTCTCATATAAGAAATAGTCTTTCTTATATCCGTTGTTTGCATATTAGTTATGGCGTTAGGGGAGCCAACCTTGCACTTCATTCTGACGGGATGAGCTTTAGTACACTAATAGTCCACATCCTAAGTTTACTTTTAAGAAGTGTTGCCATGGTGGCAACACTGGCAGACCGGAGATATAAGGGTTGCCTTCTGACCATGTTTTAACACGAAATTTCACATAAATTAGCATATAATTTGGGAACCAGACATCGTTGATGGAACGGAATGTCTTGTTGGATGGAAAATACTTTAATACATAGAAGTATGTTAGTTTTTTGGCCCCTCTCCCACCCTTGTACGCTGGGGGAGCAAAATACCCTCGGCGTATAAGGGTTTTTATTTGTCAGAAAATATTGTTTACAAAATGAATATTCATAAAATTTTAAGATGAGTGTCGACGTAGAATGTCACACTCTACAGCATATCCGAAGCCCATTTTTATCAATGTATTAGTTTTTTGTATAATCGCTTTCAAAATGGGGGGAGGGGAAGGTGGAAGTATATCAAACCACTTTATATTTGCCTTGGTATAATCTAAGCATGTGGCACATGACCTTAGGGTAATTTTTAATGCCCAATCTTATGCAATCAAAATAATTTCAATATAATTTCCCTAGAAAAACTTATAACCTTTTTATAAAATGATGACTAAATTTTCAGTGAAACGAGCATAACATTACCAAATTTCAATGGTATGGTGATAAAACTTGGCACACATGTCTCATTTGTCGTAAGAAATAAGAATTAAAAGAGTCCATAAGAATATCTGGGGCTAAAGGTTTTTTTTTTTGAGCGAAACAGAAAAGTGTAAGACTTTGCCCAGTAAACCCACTCTAGAAATAGTACGTTGATGAAAGTTGGTAGAAATGTTTTGATTTTTGTTGTTACCAAGAACAAAAATGATAAATCAAATATCTATTGTCAAAGGTGTTTTTTGAGGAAAATGTTTTATCTGCTCTACTCAAAAAATACATTAATTTTTCCATTAAACGTCGATTACTTTCTTAATGGTGATTATATCATCTTAATTTTACTAAAATTGGATTGAGCGTTAAAAAATACTTTAAATTCATGTACCATATTGAATATTTGTACCCCGATTACATAAAAATAAAAAATTGGGTTTATAACCCACATTTTTATAACCCAAATTTCTTGGATTATCAGAGTTTCTTATATCCGTGTTATACTGATATATTTTCAAATTAGGGCCATTCGTTCAAATTTGTCTACTACCCCAAGTGAAACTTCAGTTTTTCCATCTTATCTTATACTACGTTTTCATTAGAGCCGAAATGAGGTAATTTCGAAATTTGGCAAAAAAGTGTTTTCATTATCAAATTTGCTATCATTTATAATTGAAATTTCATTTATTTTTCTTATATTATTATTATAATTTAAAATCGACTTTAAATAAAACTAGAATACTTTCTTTTATTAAATTTATTTATAAATGTAATTCATATGAAATGTCATTTCAGGCAGACGGTAGGAGTGCCATGTCCTTATTCTTAAGAAAAATTTGTAAAGCTTGTTGATGAAATAAAGAATTTATCTATCTACCTATCTATCTATCTTATCAAAGGAGAATGGGCATATTTGGGTGTGAGCGGCCACGAATGAAATAAGTCTCAAATGAAAGGTCTGGTACAAGCGAGTAACTTTCAATATGGGTGTTTCGCTGCAGTGCATTTAGGAAAAGAGATATGAAGACATTTTCAAATGCATTTTTGGGTCAGGTGGCGTTTTCAAAAACTATCTGATACTTATCCTGATTTGAAAATGTCTAATGACACAATAAGTACCAGGTCAAGATATAGCATGCGGTAATTTTACTAAGCTCCTTATACGAGTTCAGAAGGCAACAGTATAAGATAATCTATTTAATCGCAGCTTTTTAAAAAGAGGGTACCAGCCGATTCTTTTAGTACAATAATCATTAAACAAACCGGTGGCAGTGGTCAGATACGCTTGTTCAGGCTGTTTCGGTGGAAAATGCACTTTTCCTTTTGCATTTTGGTCTTAGTATACCTCCTTAACAAGGTATTCCCAAGAATGGAGTATCAAATGACAAAGCTAGATTGCCTCTTTATACGAATGTATGGCTCAAATAGGCTCCGGTCTAAGAAGGTTGGGCCTTTTTTTGAATTCTCTAAGAACACATGTTTCCCGTACTAATATGAATAGGCAAAGACTAACTTTCGGAAGCATCACTGATGTCCATCCCAATTTTGACGATTTTCCAAATCTATCAGAAGATGATTTTGTTTTATTTGCTCTGGGAACGTACCAAGTGAAGGTAGCCCGCGGTTATTTTGCTAAGCACCTAGTACAGGGCTTGTATAATATCGAAGTGCACCGAGGACATCAAGTAAGAAATCTTCCGCAATATACTGAAGAGCAAGACATTTGGTTGCAGCGCGCAACCACAGTGGGATGCTGAGCGCATATTATGTGCGTAGTTTGGTATTTAGGCTGGGCAAGAAACCGAACCAATGATATTCGCTTTTCAGCAGCGGAATTAATTACGATTAAAGAGGATCAGTAGTGCCTACTCATTTTTTAAAAACATTTTTTTAGTAGGTATAGAATATTATACAAAGTATGGTAATTGTAGTATTGTACTAATATTTAATGTTCTATGTGCCTTGTTTATAATAAAAATCTTTGAGACTGATGTCTATATAATTGTTATTCCACTTTCCTTTTCTATATTTCCATTCACATTAGCCACAATACTGACTAAAACTCTATTAAAGTGTTAACACAAAAATGCATTTTATCCTATTTTGAAGTACACCACAACGAAAAAACTTCAACACTGTACCTTAACGACCAAAACACATCCAAAAATATTAAAACCATTCTTGGCCGCTCGCACCCACTTTTCATACAAATTTGCCCATTCTCCTTTGCTAATTTCATTTGACATCTCATTTCATTTTGAATTTGGAATGGCAGTTAGCCGTTTATTTTTGTTGTTTTCTCTTTCTGTTTTAAGTTGTTGAGTATAGTGTATTGATATTCTCATACAAAAGTTTTTGAAACTGATTCCCACTGGATGCCTTATTTCCAACGTAATTTCGTGCAAATGAGGTTGAAATTACCTCATTTCGAAATGTGATTTTGTATGGGAAATTAGATAATTTCGGATCTCATTTGGAAATTTGCAACGAAATTACCTCATTTGGCCCAGGGAAAACTGCATATTATCTTATCTTATCATATTTATATCTATCAATAGGTTATGATTTAACTTATATCTATCTTATTTTTCTATACTTTTTTTTAAGGGTGTATTAGCTTAACTCAAGCAACAACTTAGTAATCTCGGTTGATCTTATAATTAGCTTGAATCATCTTGGTGCGCTGCCTTCTGGTCCACTTCTAAGGCCTTGGAAGTCCCTTTAATTTCATCTAAGTTACTTTTTTGTGACTTTAAATACAATTCACGTCCAATTTTGATTGCATCTTCTTGACGTGGACATATTTTAGACCATTTTGATGATATCCAAATTCCTTGCCTCGGGGCGGCTGTTCAATAATACTAGCCAGAATAGTGGCCAAAAATGGATGTTCTTCAGGGGTCAAACCACGAAAGAAGCTACTGTCGATTAGTCGAGCCCAGTTGTATCCATGTTGGGGGTTTTCAATTGAATTTTGGTCCGCAAAAAAGTTGATAAGAGTCCATGCAGATTTTGCTTCATAATAAGATGTCATTTTCAATACCTCACCCAATGATTTGTTTAATATTGCACGTGCCTGATTAACCAAGTTCAACAGTCGAAGGCCATATCGAGCCGTGTCAGTTAAAACTGAGGCTAATAAATAATTTTGAATATTCTTAACCGAATTATTCAGACTAAGAGTTGTGAGGTACTCTCCTGCCAGCAATGTAAATATATTGCTAGTAGCAGACATCCCTGGTTCGAAGCTGGCAATACAATCATTTATGCAGCTCACACACGGTGGCGCAAAAGGGCTCACAGCGGGCCATTCAACTAAATTGGCAAGGTTTCTCTCGTATGGCATTTTGGAGAATGCCATTCCCATCTGTGTTGAATCCTTAATGACGGCTCGGCAAAGAGTCATGGCTAGGAATCCGGTCAGCTGGTATAAATTGATCTCATCAGGTGTTGCACTTTTAGCAGTATCTATCGATTTAATTACATCTCCAACATAATTTCGGAACCTTTTGGAGCTTTCAGGAGAATAATTTTCATCGTACATATAATCCATGAAGATTTCATCTATTGCACCAAGCTTAAGAGCGCTGAGTTCTGTATTGGCTGAAATATTACGATCGTAAAAAGATGTTTCAACTGTTCCCGGTTCGAAAATATATCCAGAGGAAGTGCGGGCATTCCCGATCATGTCAAAAATGGTTGCATACAAATTATCTTCAGCACGGATGGTCCCGGTAAAGTAGGAATTGTAGAATCGAACAAGAGCCTTTAGAGAATAGTCTCTGTTTTGAATGTAAGATGGAAAGTGCAATTTGTTTCTTTGAGCCAACAGATAATCATCATTAAATGCCACAGTTTTCTTAGACAATTGCCATTCAAGCCAACCGCGGCACAATTCGTAGCTCTCAACAGTATTACATATCAAATTCATATTTCCAACGATGAACTTTGGTGTAAGAGTTTGAAAATGAATCATCGTTTACAGCTGACAAACTAGATGCTCACGATTTAATTTGTCATAATTGATCCATGCCACTATGGCGTTAAAGACTTCCTCCTCGAAGTCATCATGGAGATTGTCGTAAGATAAAAGATCCTTTAATTCATTTTCACCCAGCTTCTCCTTCGAAATTGTAGAGAAGTGCGAACAAGTATATTCGAAGGACTTGGCCTTCAGTCTTGGTAGGTTCAGTTCATTAGACAATCGAATCCAGTTCAAAGAGCTGTTGGAATCGATGTTTGTCTCAATCAATTCACAGCAACCGTCAACTAAAGATTTAATTTTTAGAAACGATGCAGTTCGCAGAAGTATCTCGATCGTTTCAAGTGTTGTTTCAATGGAGCCCGAATACATGAATTCGATAATAAGTTTCAGGATTGAAGCATCAATATTTTTGAGTTCGACTACATTGCCCTTCGAAGCTGACTGACCAACACGAAATACGTCCAAGAAGTACTCACTGAATGCACACAGCACAATTCTATGGGCTTGGATACTGAAGCAATTGGTGCCAGCTATCAGAACTGTGTCGAAGAATTCATTTTCCTTATAGAAAGTCAAGAGTTTTTCGGAGAAAATTGCAGCGAATTGATCGCAGTTGAAGATGATTTTGCCATTGTTTTTTTGAGATGCAATTATTGATGCCATTTTATAGATTATTATAAGAAACGTAAT
The DNA here is from genome assembly GCA_949320155.1 of Melangyna quadrimaculata. Lineage (NCBI taxonomy): Eukaryota > Metazoa > Arthropoda > Insecta > Diptera > Syrphidae > Melangyna > Melangyna quadrimaculata. The sequence goes on from OX439485.1 coordinate 62,391,998, forward strand.
CTGGAAGTAAGATGTAGAGCGTATTGTTCTCTCACTCGGGACTTATTTTTATTTTTAAAGAATAACCCTTTAGATGAAGATATTTTTCATACAAAGTTATTTTAATTTGGGTTTGAGATTTAAAAACTCTTTACGATAAGAAGTCAAGTACTTGCCGCTTTGAACTACTTCTATTTAATATGATGTCCGAGCTAGTTTCGGGATGAATATAGAGCAAGATTAAAATGAAATGATGGATTTACATTAAGATACCTGTATTTTTGTTCCTACAAAGAGAATACATGCTTTTAAGACTAACTTGGCATCACTTTAGAGTTATTAAGATGTCATTAAAAAGCTATTATTAATTGACTGTAATTATCTACCTATTCGACTTAATACATTAACATAAAAATATATAAAAACGAATTCGCAAAATTGACCCAGATTTACCATTTGTAAATCTTCTTTGTTTTTAGTGCAATTCTCAAGGAAATCGAACTGATTAAATAATTCAAAGGAAATCGAAAATTAAACTGTATCGCCTTCAATCAAAATGCTATTGAATGCGAACTGCTGAACCGATTTTGACCAGACTTCACAAGTTCCGGCTGCAGTTGCTTATTGTGGATTATAATGTATCAATGGTGTCCTTATTTACATTGATAATTCGTGTGGTGGCATCGCAGGTGGCTCCATCGATTGGGTATAATTGACAGTTTGCCCCTATTCCATTATTGTATATCAACTGATGTGTAGGTACCTATTTCCTTGATTTGGCGAGAATTTTTTTTGTTGAATTTGGTAATTTATTTTGTTGATGTCATCGTTTTCGGTGCAAGGCATGCATAATTACAAAGCCGATCGAGATTTTTATAATTGGTCGTGAATGGTGATATCGATGCAATTTTTTGCATACCATCGTTAAAACACACATTTTTTTCAACTGGAAAAAGTTTGTCGGAAACGATATCAGTTGTGTTATAAGATCTTTAGGAAGTTTGCCATTCCCATTACCAATATCTAAAAGTTGCTTTGGTATAGCAAATGTTTAAGCTGAAGCATATTTGTCGATAGCGTGACTTTCTTCACATGTCTCCATAGTTTCGACGATATCAATGAAAGCGTTTAGTTTATCAGCTGGTGTTGATCATGAAATAACTGTCAAAGTTTTACCGCAAATCACCAACAAGGTGCAAGAATATAACAGCTCCTATCATTAGTTGTTGATCTATTAATTATAAATTGGGTGACGCAACGGCTCGTAAAGAACCAGGGCCTAGTGACTAACAACTCGCAACCATTCTCTGAACTGCTTAGAGAGAAGCACTTATTCCTCGCAAGAGGCAGTAGCCCTGAAAAAAACTTTTTAGTTTCTTAGGTGGACGAGGCTGGGAAGTGAACGCAGGCCTCCAGCGTGACAGTCATCGCACTAGCCATTACGCTACGGGCTACTACTTAGTTGTTGATCGTTGCCTTTAAAATCACGCAAAATTCGATCCTTCCTTCCTAAATGAGAATTTAACAATTTTTCAACAAAAAGTTTCCATTGAGACAATTCTGCTGAAGTTACACGTTCGTGCTTCAGATTGGATCTTACCATAAAGTTTTTGGAGCAGTTGGTAAGCAAGTGGTCGAAATGATAACGAACATTTGCATCCCTCGAACACCGCCACAATGTTTTATGTCTAACGTTAATTTACCGTTACTTTTACTTTTTATAAACATTGTTCTAGTGAAATAGCCAGCTGCATTCCTCCCCTAAAACAATTCAACCGTAATACTCGTACTTCTATAGGAATGCCCTCGAGCTAAACTTCGGACGCACATTCAAGGAATCTCTACCTTTTTTAGACGCACCACCCGAATGTATGCTTTACCCGGCTCTATCTTTCCCGACAATTTTAATATTCAGAGGTTCAAAACCAATGTGCATCGGTATTTCCTCTTAAATCCTTCTCTATTGTACCAACGCTTAAACAAAATCCCTTTAGTGCGCGCTCAACTCAAAAAAATAAAAAAAAAAATCGCTACTAAGCAATTTATATGTATGATTGGATACGCATAGGGGACATCATATGCAGTCAACTACATCAATAAATAACTTTGTTTGACATGCCATTATGTCAAACTTCAACCTCAATTAGTCGTTTAGAAAGTTCCTTATCATTCGATACACGCTCGAAGATTTCATAAGAATCATCGACCTTATACAAAATTCCTTCGTAAAGTACGGAAAATTTCTTTTTCAATTTACTTCAACGAGATTAAGCAAATAATTTATAAAAAGTTGAACTGATTTATCATTGACCATGTGATTTATAATTTCTTAGCCTATAAATTTGACAAGAACACACTTGATTTTAAAGTAGGTATCACCTTCCAATAAAAGTTCCCTTCATTTGAAGCACATAAATTAACAGCTGGCCAATCACAGACTAGATTTTTTGTTACTTACAAGTTTCTTAGTCATCTGAACGTACTCATTGGATACGTTCAGTAGATATAAGCGACTTCATATTCAGTCAACTACATTGAACGTTAGTTTGCCTAAAAATAACTACATATGTAACTATTTTTCGACATGTCGTATCAAACTTATAACTTTTCTTCAATACTTTACCTCAAGTTCATTTAGAAAAAAAGAGAATCCTCGACAGGAATACAAAATTCCGGCGTAATGTACGGAAAATTTCATTTTAAATTTCATTAACGCGACCGCACCAAAAATTTATAAAAAGTTAAACTGATTATTAATTTCACAAATGACAATTTTGACAAGAACACACTTGATTCAAAACTAAGGCCGGTATTTCTTAACTATCTTTCCAGTCTCTTTCAGATGCCCCTTTGGCGGAGTTATGGCACATAACTACTGTGGTCATCTACTTGCATATGAAGGCATGAGTAGAATAAAGTACGTACAATGACAAAACTATGACATTACGATGATGGACAAGTCCCCAAAAAAGTGATATTCGACAAGACGGATGTCTTTTATGTCTGTTTGAGCCTGATTATACGGTTCGTTTTTTCATTCGTAGTAGTAGTAGCCCGTAGCGTAATGGTTAGTGCGTTCGACTGTCACGCTGGAGGTCTGAGTTCGCTTCCTACCGTCGTCCACCTAAAAACTAAATAGTTTTTTTCAGGGCTACTGCCTCCAAGAAAATCACTTGTCACGAATAAGTGCTTCTCGTCTAGCCGTTCGGATTTGGCATAAAATTGTAGGTCCCTTCCATTCCGTCGACAGGCGCACACAGGAATGGTTGCGAGTTGTTAGTCACTAGGCCCTGGTTCTTCATGAGCCGTTGTGCCACCCGATTTATTTTTTTTCATTCGTTTCGTCTTTCGTGATTTTGACAGGCACAAACGTTCATGATAAGATGGTTCCCGAAAATACAGACGTACTTCCTTTCGTTATTTTGGCGTTCATGAAATTTGAGGATGTTTTGTGTAAAAATAATCAGTAGTTATAAATAAAAATATTTTGTAATCACTTCTTTCTCAAGTATACTTGTGTATTAGGTATAGGCGCCCACAGGATTTTTTTCAGGGGGGGGGGGGGGGTCAGTTAAAAAAATAATGTACAATTTTTTAATTCGATGATTTTTTTTTTATTAAAAGTTTATTTATTTTGTCTAGGCATAGGTCAGTTGTAAGTGATTTTATTTTAGGACTAGAAAATGTGACATTTTATTCGTGTTGACGTTAAATAATTATTAAAGGAAGCAAATATATGATTTTTCTTCAACATTTGTTACTTAGTGAATAGCAACTGCAACCGCCTGGGCTCTTTTCCAAAACGGTCAATTATTTCGTTGTAAAAGTTTGTTTGATCTTTGACAATATTTCGATGTATGTACATCATGCACAACGAATCAAGTCGTTTGTCGGTCATTGTGGATCTAAGCCAAGTTTTTACTTTGCGTTGGGTGCTGAACGATCGCTCAATGGTGCAAGTAGTTGCTGGAATTGAGAGCTCTATACTAAGAGCTGACAAAATCGATGGATAAAACTCCTCTTCACTGTTCAATAAATCAGAAATGTTTAAACAATCATTTCCAATAGTCTGCATTTTGTAAAAATTGTACCACATCTTGGACTCCGTAAGGAAATTGTCCAGAAAGCAGCCATATTTCTCCATTATTTTCTGTATAATTATATCGAATTCTGGAGAATCCATAATTTGCATTTTTTTGGTGATGGCTGAAATAGTGGAAAAATGCAGCTTGATTTGCTTCTGAAAAGCGTTCTGTAAGCGACATTATCAGGGAACCAATGTACGGAATATAAATAGCTTTTCTAAAATAACTTTGGGGGGAAGAAGCGGGAACATTTGATCGAAAAATTTGTTTTTGAATTATTCTTGAACAGGTTAAAAATATGCCTGATTCACTCAAGCATTTTTCAATAACATCCCATAGAGATTTAAAGCAATTGTCAGCATCCGCTCGATTTTGTTGAAACAATTTATTGAAAACATTGACCTGATCTTTCACTGTTGTAAGATTTTGGTCAACGCCCTGTAAAATATTAGCAACAGGTTCTAGCATCGACGAGTAATGTGACATCACAAAGAAACAAACTAAAAAGGTTGAATTTGTGCAAGAGTAATATAGTTGGAGGGCACGTTGCTTTGTTATTCTATTACTCTCTTCCGAAAGCTTTTGCAGTGCCTCAATTACAACAACGATATGCTCTCTCAGAATTCGAATGCTTTTGTATTTTGACGCCCACCTTGTTTCACCAAACAGAGGAATACTGGGTATGCATTTTCGTCGTAAGTGACTCTCGCGAAAAAAAAGTTATAACTTCCTTAATCGTCCCGACAGCATTTCTGATTTCAGAAACTTCGCTTACGTCGTTAAATTTGCCTGATGTCTGCGGATATACATATGTCCTGTATCCGTTTTCTCTACCGACTCAATTTCCCGGCCATGTTGAGCACCCATCATAAGCTTAACCAACCATATTTTGACAAATTTAATCTGAAATTGCAATGCCACAAAGCCTATAAAAATTCTTCTCGCACGTGGAATTTGCCTGTTGGCATTGTTTGCACAAATCGAATGCCTAAAGAAAGTTGTTCTGTGCCAGATATATCACTTGATTCATCCGCAACAACCGAACAAAATTAGGTTTTGTTTGCGTCTTCAATTAGTTTCTCTCTTAAAATTGCATTACAGATTTCAATCAGTTCATTTTGTGTACGGTGAGAAATATACGTTGCATTTGCATCATGGTCTTTTAAAATTAAATCTCCAGCATCTTCTCTGAAATGCAGCAAGTTGTTGAAACTGTAGTTTAATCCGTCTATATATGTATTATGTATGTGTTGATTGTCGTTTTGATGATTGTTCTGGCTTTCTTTGCCTATAGATGTGATTAAGAAAGCTATCTTCTAATCGACAATCAACTCAATTGATTTCACCCCTGATAATGATAAAATCCCAAGGCAAATCGTGGACCTGGAAACAAAGCTGCCAAGAAAAAAATCACATTTCCGAACAAGACAAAAAGTAAAATGAAAGCGGCTATACACGGCTTGGCTCAGAGTCAGAGGGGGGGGCAAACCCTGGACTCTGACAAAAAAAGTACTTTTAAACAGTCGTTTTTGTGAAAATTTCCTAGTTAATAATAAAAATAGAACTAGTATGATTGTTCGGACAGAGTCAGGGGAGGGCAAGTGCCCCTCCTTGCCCCCCTGCGGGCACCTATGGTATTAGGTACATATATTCAATCACGAAAAACAATTTTCCATTTCATTCATTTTTGTTCAAATCGATTTTTGCTCACATCGAGGAGCATTGTAGTTACCAAATCAGAAACGTCAAAGTTCAACCAGAAAAAAATCTTGAAATTTTCATTCCTGCTGTCGTTTCTTCCTTCCCTCTCGATTTCTACTCCCATCACTCAAACTGTCTAAAAGACGAAAGACAAACCAAATCTCCAGAGGATGAATTCAAATTTTATTTCAGATCGACTAGAAACGGTAGCTGATGCCTTACAACGACTTTGGTTTATCAAGTTTTCTAGAAAACAGCTCCATAGATTTGGATTCAACTTCGTACATGCAACAAATATAACAATAACAATTATAAATAAATACAATAACAAATATTATTTAACAGGTTCTTTTCAAAAAATTCGAATATCGAAAATAATGTTTTTAGGTTTTGTGAGCAAACTTTTTTTTTTTTGGATGCTCCCGAATATCTCGTCATTAGCTTAATTTGTTTTGAGATAATTTTGCAATTTGATACTTCTCAGTTAGTCAAAATGAATCGGGTTATACCAGCTTAAATGTCTATCTTTGACCACAGCATTGATGCAAACATTTCGCGGTGCACTTATTTAACATTACCTCTCATGCCGAACCTATCAGACCGATTTGAATCGGGTTTCAATATATCATTTTGTAATTCCCTAGAGTACTTGAATCCACATTTATAGTTGCATTGGATCATTTTTTACCTGTCAGTTAAGCGCCTCAAAACTACTATGTTTTTTACAGCTTTTTTTCTGCCTTCAATGCTGTATAGTAACAAAAATATAACACCAGAAAGTTCTATAAAAATGTCATCTTGTGGAGAATTTTATAACAAACAAATTTTGTTTGAATGTTTTTTTCCTAAGATGCATGTTTTCAAAGTTTAATAGGAAAAGAACAAAAAACATGGAGTGAATAATGCACTTTCTTGATGATTTTTCCTGCAAATAGCACACCTTTTTGAGCGGGAGCAATCTCATATTCTCTTTGTTTATATTATTTCTGATCGAATACCACACAAATCTAAGATACTACATGTTACAAACATGCCAAAATCTAATTTGCTTGGACTATAAGGTTAACGAGTGCCGCCGAAGAGCTGAAATTCTAATGGAAAATACAGGTAATTTTCACAGTCTTTAACAGAAAAATTCGATAAAAGTGTAAAAGTTAACCCCTCATAATAATAAACGGAGTAAGCGATAAGTTATCTTATCACTAACTCGTGGGTAAAGTAGTAAGAATTCTGCCACTTAAGAGCTAGCTATAATCCACTAGGGAAGGTGGTTTAGCGAGGTCTTAAATAAGGAAAGTGCGTATCAGTTTTAATTCACGAGTTATCTCTTAATTTATGGTTACTCGAGAGCTCAAAGTAGCACTGGTCATATAGCCCAGTAAACAGCAGATGGCTCCTGGACCAAATCCTGTGAGGAATCACTAAATTTGCCACTTGATACTCACTTCCCAGGTAGCTCACAAATTGTCTCAAATACTGAATTCACTCAGTCACATGACTTGGTCAATCAAATACCAGGTCTGATTACAAGGGACAAGCTCCAATGGGCTATAGACAGCTTCCAACCTTATAAATCCGCGGGACCAGACGGCATTATACCTGCTGAACTTCAGAGATCCTCAGATATCATAATTCCTATGCTCGAAACTATACTGATTGGTTGTCTGAATTTCATTCATATTCCTTCAGTATGGAGAGAGGTGAAAGTTGTCTTCATACCCAAAGCTGGAAAATACTCCCAAATTAATCCAAAAGACCTGAGACCAATTAGCTTATCATCATTCATTCTTAAAACTTTCGAACGTCTGATTGATATCCACCTGCGTGACACTATAGAGCTTAACCTTATCTCTAAAGCACAACACGCTTACTGTAAGGGAAAATCGGTGGAAACTGCTCTTCACACCTTAGTAAGATCTATCGAATACTCCCTGCACCATAAAGAGTACACGCTTGCGGCTTTCCTTGATATAGAAGGCGCCTTTAACAACGTCAGCGGCCGTGCAATAGTAGGAGCACTGGAAAATTTGAAGGTGGACGGCCTACTGATTAAGTTGATAGACCATATGTTGGGAAGTAGGGTCATCAACTCTGCATTGGGAGGCTATTCCACTAGAAGATCTGTCACTAGAGGCACACCACAAGGTGGGGTCCTTTCACCACTTCTATGGAACTTGGTCATAAATGACTTACTGACTGTCCTGGAGGGTGAAGGATTCAAAGTGATTGCGTATGCCGATGATGTTGCAATAGCTATATCAGGGAAACACCCCCAGGTTCTTACAGAACTTCTTCAAACCGCTCTAAACAAGCTACTAAAATGGGCAGAACGCTGTGAGCTAGGTGTAAACCCCCGAAAAACAGAACTTGTCCTCTTCACAAGGAAATATAAAATACCACAGATAAATCCTCCAACAATTAATGGTGTTCCACTTTCCTTTTCAGATGAAGCCAAATATTTAGGTCTCATACTGGATAAAAAACTAAGTTGGAAACCTAATATTCAAGAGAGAATTAAAAAAGCCACTGTTGCTTTATTCTCCTGTAAAAAAGCTATAGGTACTAAATGGGGTCTATCCCCTGCCATAACTCACTGGCTCTACACTGCGGTCGTAAGACCGATTCTCACTTATGGGGTAACAATTTGGTGGACTGCGTCACGTACTGTGACCAGCTGAGCAAGGTCCAGAGATCAGCAAGTATGTGCATAAGTGGAGCTCTCCGCTCGACACCATCAGCTGCACTAGACATACTCCTCAGCCTCACACCCCTCGATATATATGACAAGCAAATGGCTGCGAACACAGCTGTCCGCCTTAAAGCCATTTCTCAATGGACCAACAACTCTATCGGTCATACTAAAATTCTAGACTTATATGAATCTATTCCTTGTCATTCCGACTACACCACATCCAAACTAAATTTCGACAAAAGTTTCCAGGTCACCATACCCTCAAGAGAATCTTGGAGGTTGGGGACCCTCTCAAAGGTGATTCAGTTCATTTTTATACTGATGGGTCGAAAACTGTGGAAGGTGTGGGTGGCGGAGTGTACTCAGACAGACTTAATTTAAGTCTCTCCTTCCGGCTCCCTAACCACTGTAGCGTATTCCAAGCGGAAATCCTGGCAATTAAAGAAGCTCTGTCTTGGCTGAGAGAAAACGTGATATCAACATCGGATATACGCATCTTCTCAGATAGTCAAGCAGCACTTAAATCTCTCAACTCTGTCTCTACCAACTCCGTTACGGCCCAAAACTGTCGATCGTCTCTTGAAGAGATGGCGGAACAGTTTAATATTCACCTTCTTTGGGTGCCGGGCCATAGAGATATTCCGGGAAATTGTAAAGCCGATGAACTTGCCAGAAATGGAACTCTAATGCCCGTTTTGCCTAACAGGTGGAACATAGGTATACCGATCGCTACGTGTAAACTTTTGCTAAAACAAAAATCTGCAAGGAAAGCAAACTCTAGATGAACAAACCTTACTACATGTCTGGCCACAAAAGAAATCTGGCCATCGCTAGACCCTAGGCGCTCTAAAAGTTTGCTATCACTTAGTAGATCACAAATTAGCTCCGTAATAGGTGTCATAACAGGACACTGCCTTATAGGAAAACACGCCACAAGACTTGGCGTTTTCTCAAATGACTTCTGTAGAAGTTGCATGGACGAAGAGGAGGAGGAAACAATTCCTCACCTCCTCTGCACATGTCCTGCTCTTTCACAGAGGCGCAGACTCCTTCTTGGGGACTACTTTTTCAATGATCCAAGCGATCTAGCTAATACAGACATACACTGTCTCTCTCGCTTCATAAAAAGCTCCGAATGGTTTTCGTAATGAGGATAATCTCCTCATTCCTATCATGTGGTATCACAACGCACCTAATTATGGTCTAAGTGTGTCAGCCGTTTTCCTGACAGCCACTTTAACCTAACCTAACCTATATAGCCCAGTGGGTTTAGTTGTGAAATAATTCATGAAAAAATTGGGCCTGTGAAGATTTTTCCCCTCCCCACATTCGACAGGAAAAAAAAACATTCCATCAATGTTATCTATTTAAATGTCTTACCTCCTTATATTGTATATTTGTATATGCTTAGACATTTTATTTCAGTTGAGTGATATAAGTAGATACTAATATCTATGTACTAACATAATTTAAAAAAAAAAAATACCCAAACCAAAGAAACGTCCTTTTCCCAAAATTACTGGATAAATATGACGCACTTCATAGCCTCGCTTGGCAGTTTTATCAATTTGGATCGCCGCCACCGCGCCGTTGAATCAATTCAATATACACTTCAAGGCCACTTTACCGGTTATGACCACGCGCTCATATACATTTAGTTTTAAAACCATTAAGACTTCGATTTCTCACGAAATACAATGACGCAAATAAATTCTCTCTCTAGATGCAGACAAAAGCAACCTTTAGGAAGATACATCCAACCTCGTATATATACATAAGTCCAACAAACAATTAAGCGAAACGACACCCGCGTAGGCGGCAGGCCTATGATATATGACAACATTTCTTCAAAACTGTAGCCAACAAGATAATTACATTTTATCAACTATAATACACTTTGGGCCCAAAGATATACTCGCACATCTATTCGCCCTAAGTTTCATTTCAAGGTCTCGACCCGATACTTTATAAACCCCTACCTAGGGATGAGTTTTTTTTTTGTGTTACTTTATGCTTGTCTAGCATCACATGAAAATTAAATTTTATTTCTATATTTAGCATAAATCTTTTTAAGTGTGGGCAGAGGACACTACTTAGACTCACACACTTGATCTTAGAGTCGCCCTTAAGAATTCATCTGGAGGACCAATTTATGGCCCATGGCAGGCAGGAATGTCTCCTTTATCTGACACTTCGATTGCTTTTGTAGTGCAAAAAAATGATAATTGCCACACATATCCTTAAAAATAAATCCCAATGATATATTGTCACGTTCAATTGCCAAGACGAACAAAACATACATTCCCCCTAACAAAACAAAACAAAAAAAAAACATCCTTGGTCAGGATCAGGACCTCCGAGATTATGACAACTGTATGACAATTAATCAAAAAATCCATTTGCTTCTTCTTCGACGTGCGTCGGTCGGCCGTCTTCGAAAAAAAAAAATTAACCCAGGAAAATAAGCAAACAAAACAAACTGTCAGGTAATGGAAAATTGAAAATATGTCCATTGTCACGACGAAGTGGTGCCTTAAAATACCATCCATTCCAGGATAGTAAGGCTATAAAGCCTACGCGCTTCTGCTTGATGCTCTGCCAAACAGCAGCGGCAGCCACCGTTCGTTTGGGGTAAATTATGAAGTCAAGGAGCATGCAAATCACTGCTAACAGCATGGTGTCTTCATAATGGGAAAATTGGTTTCTAACTCGTGCCGCGAGGATCGCATCGGCCGGCCTCGCCCGTTGGCGATGCGCTGGGCTGTTGTGAGACTGTATCCGTCTGTATTTACACAGCGTCATGTTTTGCGCCACTATATCTATGAGGACGTATGGATATGCGGTCTATAATGAACAGCACTGAAGCATCAATTCACTGAAGCGGCTAATGGCAGGCCAGAAAGTGAATCTGCACTAGGAATTCTAAATTATCACTTTCAACATAGTCCCAAGAAGGTTTGAGGCAGCCAAAGAAGCACACAGTGGTGCCAAAAAAAAAAAAAAAATAAATTATCAGCTATATCTCATCGCGGCTGCGGAAAAGAATAATGCCAACTCATAGCTTTAATCTTAACATTAACAAAACCGCTGGTCGGACAAGGTTTTTCAGGTGGCAATGGGTAGAAAACACACTTTTTCGGTTGCATTTTTGGCTTAGCATACCTAAACCATGATGGATTTTTATAATTGGGGTATCAAATGAAAGCTTAGACTGTCCTCTTTACAAAACTAGTGGTCGGACAGACTTTTGTTGGCTGTATTATCTATTATCTAAATTATCTATTTTAATTTTAATTTCTAAGAAGATTCTAAATTAAAAAGTTAAAAGTAATCAACTGAGCCTTTTTTCGAAAAAAAAAAGTTCTAACTAAAAATTACCATTTTTCGAAATAAAATATGTAGCTATCCTTTATTTATAAAATTAACTGAGTTTTTTTTTAATCAAAATGGTGGAAGCCGTTTTTGAAAAAAAAAAAAATGATATTTTCCTTAGCGGTTAAAAATGTGTGAATGGCAATTACCGTTAATTTTGGTCTACAAAATTATAAAGTCGAAGAGGAAGCGAAAACGGGGAAATTACCTCTTAAGTTTTTCAACTTAAAATGACCTCAGGAACACATGTTTCTTTTTTTATCTATGGGAGTGACTTTGGCCAATCCTGTATAACCTCTACTTCAATTTGTTTCTAGGTTTTAGTTTTTATTAATTAAAACAATTGGGTAAATAAAAAAATCATTAACTCTAATTGCTTGTCATTCTTGTTTCGAAGTTTTTTTTGTATGCAATTGTAGTTAATTTCATGATTTTTGAATCATATGTTTGTCTTAATAACGGTATCTTAAATTTTAATCTCGATGAGTTCTTGAGAATTTATGAAGGATTCTTGACTATCAAGGACAATATATGTCTATTTGTTTTTTTTTAATTAAAATTAATTTTTGTTTGTAACAAATCCATATAACTAATTTTAGGTTTTGAATCCCCTTATTAGAATAATTGATAACAGTACAGGCAAATTAGTCAAAAAACAATAGTTTTATGGAACGAAATATAGGACGGTTGAATTGTGTATACCTGAAAGAGGGCTAGTAGAAAAGCTCAAGTCCTATTTTTCGGGACGCCATACCCCTTTGGAAATCCACCATTTTGGAAAACGCGAATTGATCTACATAATCTCCGAAAATATCGATTTGAAGTGAAAAGTTGTCATAATAAAATTTGTTGGAAATAAAAATTATCTTTTATTTTGCATCAAAACTTTTTCCTGCGTCGACATTATTTTTGAGGTTATGTCGTTTTGTATTTTTTTTTTTCGTTTTACTTTTTGTACTTTTTGACATTTTTCTAATTTCGCAAGAAACTTATTTAAATTGTTCTCATAATATAAATTGTAGGTGACAAAGTTTAACAAATTTTTATATATTTTTGAAGATGATGAGATATCCCAGTCCAAAGTTAGAGCTGAAAGAGGGCTATTAGAAAATATAATGTCCGTGTGTTCGGGACGCCATTACCCTGTTGAAATCCACCATTTTGGAAAATGCGAATTGACCTGTATCTCAGAAACTATTGATCTTAGAGTTCAAACTGTGAGGCCAAGGTTGTAGCCAATTAAACCCTTTTCGTTTATATATACATTTTTCTCGGTGCGGGCAATTACACATTTTTGATGTTCCCGAGGAAACTTACATGAATTACTTTCCTAATAAGAATTTTAGAAAAAAAAATTCAACATTTTAATATATATTTTTGAAGATGATGCGATACCGCAGTCAAAAGTTACTGCCTTTGTTGTATTTGTATTAATTTTAATAACAGTTTAGTATTTTATTTACTCCAGTGTTTCGCGCATTCAAAATGGCTGTAACTTTTGACTGTGGTATCGGATCACCTTCAAAAATATATCAACATGTTGAAAATTTGGTGTTATAAATTCACATGTGGTAAGTAATTCACGTTAAATTCATATTGGTTATGACGTCTCCAGTTGTGTGTTATTATGAAAAATATAAATTGAAAATAAAATTGATTTAAACAAATAAAATAAATTTAATATTTTAAACTTTAATCATTTCTTTTTCGCTGTTTGCAACTGAATATCTTTTTCAGTTGCAAACAGCCCGATGATAGAATATAATTTCCAAAACGCGTAGCCTAAAATAAAAATTAAATTAGGTATTAGTTGAGTTTAAAAATTTAAAAACAAGTTTTTATATAACAAAAAGAAATTATTAAAGTTTAAAATATTTTATTTATTTTATTTGTTTTAATCAATTTTATTTTCAAATTATATTTTTCATAATTAACGTAAGTTTATTCGAGAACGACAAAAAGTGTTAATGAAAAAAAAAAAAAAAACAAATAATAAAACGACATAACCTTGTAAATATCACCCGCACCGAACAATATGTACGTATGAACAAAAGATAATATAATTGCCCAAAAGCTTGGCCTTACAATTTTTCCTCTAAGACCAATAGCTTTGAAGATATGGATCAATGCGCGTTTTCTAAAATGGCGGATTTCCCCAGGAGTATGCCGTCCCAAAAAAAAAGACTTAATACTTAATAGTCTTCTTTCCTGTATACAAAATTCAAATGTCCTTTATTTCTTTCCACACAAAAATCTATCTTTCCTGTGCTATAAAACATAAGTAGGTATACTAGAATCAGCTTCCAAGTAAGCAAATCATGCGCTATGAAAAACAAGTTTCATTCAATGTTTTTAAGACTGCTTCCGAATGAGTATTGCCGAGAATAGGAACATTCGGCTCCTTTTTTTTGGGACACCATGTTAATATGTTACATGTGGAATGATCAATTAAACAATGCAAAACATTTTACATAATTATTTTGTAGAAATGACCTTTCCACTGATCGGTCTCCATGTCTCAACCTCACTCAAGTATGTTGTCTGAAGAGCCCGGATTGTTGTGACTCTCTGCCAGCCTCACTGATCAATTGAAATGAAAAATATTTTCCTCGCACTAGTGTATACATTTTATTTTATTACTTTTATATCAACCGCCTCAAGGCGCCACTTGTCAGCTAAAAGGAAGGTTGTTGTTTAAGAATCCATTAAAAAATCTTCAGAACTGCATAAATGTACATTTGTATAGGATTTCCCATGACCCTTTTAATTCTCAGGCAAGTCAAAACCTTCTTCACTCACTGATGATGTGCTGTGTGGTGCGTGTGTCTGCATGTTATGTTATCTTATTATGCGAACTGCGAACTTCTTTTGTTGCGTGATTGGTGGTCTATTGGAACTCGGAACATATCATTAAAACTCAATTGATCATCATATTAAAAAAACTAAAGATGTAAGATTCATCATCATGGTATGATGTACTATACCTAACCTAAACACAACATTTTTGCATAGTCTGCCCGCATGTTTCATTTCTTTTCTCAGCCATCAAAAACTAATTAAATATTCAGAAATGCAGAAATGAATTGAATGCCTTTTTTGTTGTTGTATTTTTATTTATTTATTTTAATCGATCCACTATTCAAAAGACAACCAAGCCATCAACAAAGTCTACTGCGTCTTCATAATATATTTTGAATGCTTGAAATAATGCTCGTATAGAGACGAAATAAACATATGTATGTGAGTTGTGCCAAAATCAGCATATTAACTATTGGCACGAAACGATCAAACACTCGATGACCTTGAATTTTTAATCATGAATCCTAAGTAGTATCTAAATAAAATGAGTAAAGGCTTTTTTGTGTGTGTGTAAATTATAATTGAAGATGAATCCATATTCCATACTGATGGGAGTGACAGAAACTAGCACACAAACTTAAAGGTGTTTTCAAAAAATAAAAAAATAACAAGAAAGTTTGTTTTTAATTTTATTCAGACAAATTAAAAGAAATAAAACAGATGAATGATGGATCGCATGAACTTGCTCTTGTTGTTCAATGATTCAAAGAAGATAATCATTGAAGACATTAAGTAGTTGAAAAAGATAATGAGTTCAAATTCTTGGGACTTTTTATAGACTCGAGAATTACCTTCTACTGTCATACAGAGTCCTTAAGGAAATATTTTAATTGGACATTAAGAAATATTTTCTATCTAAGTAAGGTTTGCTCTAAAAAACTCTTGACAACTATTTACTATGGAATATTCCATTCAAAGATGCAGTACGCAATTGCCTATCAGAATAAAATTCAACCGCTGCTTACACTACAGAAAGGTGTACTCAGGAAAATTTGCCGAAAACACGGACGACATCATAGTTTCGAACTTTTTTACAATCTTAATTTGCTTCCTGTTAGACATCTGTATTGCTTTAAAGTATTGAAGACTTTTTTTATGAGGTCAGGAAATCTTAATTTTAGATTAATTTCGAACTATAACATTCGTGGTAACTTTTTAAACATTGTTTCGGTTCCACAATTCCGCACGACTGCATATCGTAATTTTTATTCTGTGTTTTCATATCGTCTTTTTAATAAACTTCCTCATACTAAAAGAGCACTTACCATTCCTGGAATGTTTTTAAAGCGAGTTAAAGATTGGCTTTTAAATTTTGATTTTGTAAGCATAGAATCACTTGTTTCTGATGTTTTGGTTTGATAAAGAGTTATCAGTTTATAATTTTTTTTTTTTTTATTATATTATTTTTCTTTATTGAACAAATTTTTTTAAAAATGTTAATATTGTGGTTTTTTTCCTTTATTATATTTTTTTCTATCTTTTATTCCTTATTCAATTTTATGAAATTATTTTATTTTTGCAATTTTTATAATAAGAACAATTTATTTTAAATTATACTATGTAATATACAATAGGGTCACCCCACCCGCTCTCGAATACCAATGAAGGGACATTTATCACTATTTTTATACCGCTTTGGTATTACAAAATACAAAATGTCATTAAATTTCCTTTAATTATTTGTATTATTTGTATTATTGTTGTTATTTTTAATTTTTAAATCATATATAAATTGAATTTAAAGTGAAATAAATAACATCTAACTATCTATCTATCAAAAGTACTAAACCAATATTATTGAACACAAATCAGATAAAACTAATTTAGTCGTAATTTACATTCTTTTTTTATTTAACAAAAACAAGAGATAAGAAAAAAAAAAACGCTAGTTCTTTAGTGGCTTTTTGTCTGACAGAAACCTGAAATGCTGTTTTATTAAAATCATTTTAGAATTACAGTTCTTAAGAAAAAGTGACAAAAAAACCGAAATGTTTGTATCAAATTTTTGTTCCAGCTGAACGGGAAGCCACCCTGAAAAGGAGTAGTTAGATATCTTGTTCTAGATAAGTTAGAACAAAAATTGAGTTTCATCTCTAGGGAATCACAAACAAATGATGTCTAGTCCAATATGTACACGGACGCACAGACAGACTGACGCGACGGACGCACGTCACGGATGCCCTGACGAAAACAGCTTTTTTGAACTTCTCCGTCATCTTTTTGTTGAATTTTGTTCACGAAAACAATCTAGGTGTTACAGGAAAGTTAGTCAGAAAAACATTATTTTTGGAACGAAAAATAGGATGGCTGATTTTTGCATATCTGAAAGAGGGCTTTTAGAAAAACTTTAATTAAGGTTATCGGGACGCCGCAATACCCTTGATGGGGAAATCTACCATTTTGGAAACCTCGAATTGTCTATATCTCCAAACCATTGGTTTCAGCTAAAGAATTGCAATTGAAAACAAACATGCGAGTCGCTTTAGGAAATGACTAGTTCACTGCAGAGTTCTTCAGGAAATTATTGGTGATGGGCAATGGCGTGATATCAGTGGACTTAGTCACCGGCCTGATTGAATTCCCACTGAATTTTTGCCACTTTACAACAACGCCGGAAGAGATTATCACGAATGTTTTCCCGAATATCGTTCAAAATTATGTTAACCATGATTGGCTGAGTTCACGAGCGATTTTGGCTGCGAGAAATAAGGATGTCGATCATTTGAATTTCGTCATTCAAAATCAAATCGCTGGTGAGTTACATTTATTCAAATCCGTGGACTCCGTGATGGATGAAAACGAAGGCAGCAACTATCCCACGGAATTTTTGAATTCTTTGGATGTTCCGGGGGTTCCACTACACAATTTAAAATTGAAAGTCGGCCCATTCGGCGCAAATCATTCGGAATAAGCGGAATGAGAACATCTTCCCTTTTAAATTTTCCCCTCAAAATCGTGGCTTAAATAAGATATGATTTGATTTGATGCACTTTACCACCACGAGCAACATCAACATCATTAAATCAAAATCTTTGCAAGAGTAACACCATGTATGAGAAAATTAAAGCCCGAAGATGGTTATATTAAACCGAAACGCTTCGCTTCATATCTAAAATATAAATCTTTTGAAATAATTGAATTAACAAATAAATTTAAATTATTTTTTAACGATTTCAGGCGCAAAATTTTAAAGAGCCTATTATTAAGAATTTAGTATGATACTACTTAACATTTTACTAATTGTTTAACAGTTTACTAAAATTTCCTAAATTTTAAATACTTTTTAACTAGTATCATACTAAACTAAAAATTATGAAAAATTCTTCCCGGGATAGAAACTCGAATGGATTCCTGCGACAAGAACACAACAACAAACACGAGGAAGAGCAAGTGGCGGCTGTTTATACGGGTATAAAAAAAGCGTAGAACGAG
Source organism: Melangyna quadrimaculata (assembly GCA_949320155.1). Taxonomy (NCBI): domain Eukaryota; kingdom Metazoa; phylum Arthropoda; class Insecta; order Diptera; family Syrphidae; genus Melangyna; species Melangyna quadrimaculata. The sequence goes on from OX439485.1 coordinate 62,410,118, forward strand.
TTTATCAACTCACCTTTGTCAAGCACTGTGACACCGTTTTTCTCAGAGGACATTTTGGAGGAGCTTTTCTTAACCTTGTGCCTGCGTACATAAACTGCAACCATTGGAATTAAGAATAATTTCATATTAGTAGGCGATTTGAACGTAAGAACTGAACTGGCACGAAAGGAAGTGTAGATGTCCAGCTTGGGAATAAAAATCTAGTTCCTACAATCAGAACCTCAAAGGATAATTGTTGTGACCGAAACTCGAATGCGTTCACTGAGTTCTTTGAAGAGATTGGAGCGTTTATTTTGAACGGAAGGGGATATGGAGACAGAACTGGCGAATTTACATTTGTGAGCAGCAGAGGGTCTTCTGTCATCGACTACTGTTGTCCATCATATAGTTCTATTGATGCAATAAAAGACTTTAGGATCGGTTGTGAAACTTTCTCTGATCACATGCCCCTCATAGTAAGTCTTATTGCACAAGAAATTACAACGATCAACGATTTTATGAAACCTCTACCAAGACTTAAATGGCGCGATGACAAGAAAACAACATACGCATGCAGTCTTGAAAGATACATACCACAAAAAATTGCTAGGACCAAAGTAGGCGAAGATCTTTGTTTTGCGATTAAAGAATGTGTATACAGCGCTAATGGGGAAACTAATCGACCTAGTTCGAATTTCGTACCAAAGAAACCATGGTTCGATACAGCTTGCTTTTACGTTAGGAGAAATGTATTGCAAAACCTTAAAATGTACAGAAAACACAATATCGATGTTTACAGAAGAAGCACCCGAGAGTCGAATAAAAAATACAAAGCCCTATGCATGCTGAAGCAACGAAATTATTATTTAAATATCGCAAGCCAACTAGAGTCAGTCAAGGCAACAAGCGATTGGTGGAAACTCGCTAAGACAATGCGCGGAAACACTAAGAATCATAAGTCAGATATATCATCATTTGAGTTTAGGACACATTTCCAAAACCTACTCAATCCAACATCAGCTGCAGAAATATTATACGAGAATACCTTAAATCCAGACATCCATATACCTTTACTTGATGTAGACATTAAAATGGATGAAGTTCAATCAGCTATCGCATCAGTAAATAACAACAAAGCCCCCGGTATCGATGGTATTCCTTTCGAGTTCTATAAAAATGCGCCGCCTAACCTAATCAAAGAAATCCACAGACTATTTTGCGATGTCTTTAGTACAGGAGCAATTCCCGACTCTTTCAAAAAATCTATAATATTTCCTCTTTTCAAGAAAGGGAACCCTAGCAATGTAGCCAACTACTGCGGTCTGTCTTTTATGGACACTATATACAAGCTGTTCACAACTGTTCTTTTGAACCGCCTTAATCGATGGGTCGAAGAAAACCAAATTTTGAAGGAATTCCAAGCTGCATACAGACAATACTACTCAACTGTGGACCAAATTTTCAATCTTTCTTGCCTTATAAAGCTACAACTCAACAAAGGAAAGAAAATTTATGAGTTTTTCATAGATTTGAAAGCTGCAACATAAACAGAGGCGCTTTGTTTCACAAATTAACACTATTAAGAATATCCACAAAAATGCTTGCAATCCTTAAGGCTCTCTATCACAACAACAATGCAACAGTATGGAATGGATCATATATCAGTGACTTCTTTCCTATCAATCGAGGTGTTAAACAGGGATGCGTTCTCAGTGCTCTGCTATTTATCCTGTTTTTGAATGACCTCGACTCTGATCTACCAGGAGGAGTAACTGTTGAAAACATATCAGTAAAAGTTTTACTTTATGCAGACGATATTGTGCTACTATCCGACAATCCCGCTTCCTTGCATGCAATGATAAATAGCTTCGCAAATTATTGTACAAAATGGAATCTGCTTGTGAACTTAGGAAAATCAGAACTAGTAATTTTTCGAAACGGTGGTCGCCGGGCAGCTGAGGAAAAATGGACTTTTAACAGCGATGAAATCAAAATATCAAACAAGTATAAGTACCTAGGAGTTACTCTGACTTACAATATGTCGTGGCCAGAGCATCTTATGCAGAGACTTGCAATGTCAAAAAATTCAATAAATGCTACCTGGTCAAACTTCATCAGAAACAAAAACATACAACACTCAGCTAAGTATAAGATATATGAAGCTGCTTCAAAATCAGTTATGAACTACTGTGCTCAAGTTTGGGGATATTCCGAGTACAACGAAGTAGAAAAATTGCAAGAGTTTTTCCTTAAAAGATGTTTCTCCTTACCTAGTAACACGCCAAACTACGTACTCAATCTAGAAACAGGACTTCCAAAAGCCTTCCCTTCAACACTTGAACTCCATTTCAAATACATCCAAAGAGTAAGCACCCTTCCCTTAAACAGATTGCCGAGACAACTTTCAGATGTCATTGTGAGAAAGCAAATTTGCTGGGCTAATGAATGGTCAGAACTCTTCAATGAAGTCAACATCGAGTTTAACTGGTCTACAAAGTCTCAGTGGAAAGCATTGCATACAGAAACTTGCGCAAAACTCATGGAAAGACACTGGGTAGAACACACAAACAGAGCTCTTCAATCATGCTTCCACGATGAGTATTGTAACCTGAACTACGCCGAGGTGCCAAACTACTTCGAAGACAGTAACTCACGCGAGATGATAAGTATGGTGTTAAAGGCCAGGTGCGGATTGAGATTAAGCCTCAATGCAAGAGCATTTAGAAGAGATTCGGTTGGCATTTGTACGATCTGTAACCTTGATGCTACTGAAAATACATACCACTTTGTAGGAGTGTGCCCTTGTTTTCGGACATACAGAAGACAGTTCTTTGGACGTGAAATTCTTAACCGTGACCAGTTCCTCGAGATCCTCATCGGACAAAGTTATACGCAACTTTACAATTTCTTAAAAACGCTCTAAGATATCGAAATCTAATCATAAATATCTAAATATAAATCTAAGCTTAAATAAATTTAATATAGTTAACACTTTAACCTGACAGGCAACTTAAAAAGTTATTGTCATTTAATTTAATTTTATTATAATGAAATCCAACCATTTGTAAAAAACTTGGTGGAAAATAAAATTTTTTATCTATCTTTTTATCTATCTACTAAACTAATTTCCTTCATAAAAGTCAGCTGAACACGTCCAAAAGAGTGACAGCTCGTGCAAAAAATTCACAAACACCCCTGATTTTGACAACTTTAAACGTCAAAGTGTCATATGGATTTAGTACAATACAAAAAATATAAAATAGCCATTTGCTGGTTTTAACTTTAGTAAAATGTTAGGAGATAGTATGATGCTAAACTCGTTTAAAATTAGCAAAATACACTTTTTTACCTAGTATTATACTAAAAATGATTTAACATCGTACTAAATCGACTAAAATTTTGCGCCAAAGTTTTTAAATACATAAATTTAAATTTGTTTTTCTTATTTATTGGAACGCGTTTGATCAAATCAAATCAAATCAAATCTTATATAAGCCACGATTTTGAGGTGAAAATTTAAAGGCGAAGGTGTTCTCATTTCACGGATTTCAGTAAAAAAGCGGAAGATTGGCTGACACGCCAATCATTTTAGTTTCATTGAAACACATCGAAATGGTTAATTAAGTTATTTTTATTGTATTTAATAAAACTTTAGAATAAAGAATTCCGAATGTTCGGATTATTATTGTCTTTACATAAACGAATCTGGGCGGAACGAAGTTCATCGGGTCAGATAGTTTAATATAAAAATTGAATTTTGTCTAAACGAAACCAATACTAGCCCAATGAGTGAGAAAAAACGAGAGTTAAATAAATAAGATACCTTGAAATATTCTTAATATAAATTAAAATTTATAGATTTGATAAAAATAAAATAATGTATTCAAAAGCCTATTTTTCTTCTTTTTCTCGAATAGACAAATTTATATAAAATTTATCAGAATCATGTTTAGGTACCTACATATCTATTTAAAACCAGAAAGTTAAGAAAATTATCAAAACTAGTTAGTAGTTAGTTAATATGATCGCGCTAGTGATCATCAGAGAATATTTTTAGTTGGTAAAACAGACGATGGCTCATTAAGAATGGTGATGTTTATTTAAATTCAAATGTTGTTATGGTTATGGCTATTGAAGTAGAAATTTGAAACAAAGAACTCCATGCGTATTTAATTCGTTCGTTCCTTGTTCTTAATATGCTTCCTTAGTTAAATAGCACAGGTAAAAGAATAGAAAAAATTAAATAATTCATAAGAATAAAGAATCGAAAGAGTTCATAAATATATCTGTGTTCTAAGTATGCAGGGTGTCCCTTAATTCGTCAAAAGTATTTAAGAGTATGATTTTTGAGTATATTCTAAGAAAAAAATGGTTCTACAATAAGTGGCTATCTCCAATTTTGATATCATTTATCGGGGATTTAAGAAAAGTCTTACTTTGGTTATAAATCGTTGGTAGTAAAACGATATATTTATTACGCATTTTCTGGAGAAAATTGTACCCAAAGTAAAAAAATTAGCATGTGCAGAAAAAATGGAACAGGCTAAAAACTGAATAGCGTAAGACTCAGAGAAGATATCAAATTTATTTAAACGCAGTTACAAAGGCTGGTATTTCTAAACGAAGTTTCTATGATGAATATTAACAGCGCAATAACTGTTAACATGGGTTAGGGTACACCAAAGTAAGACTTTTCTTAAATCACCGATAAATGATATTAAAATCGAAGATAGGCCCTTACTGTAGAACGAATTTTTTCTTAGAATATACCCAAGAATCATGCCCTAAAATACTATTGACGATTTAAGGGACACCCTGTATATTAGTTTTAATTCTAATAAAACCAAAACAATGGCAATACAGCCGCCCAGAAAAAAAGATACCGTCATTTGTATTTTAGACTGACTGTATTTGGCAGTATGAATGGTATGTAGGTGAAACTAGCCTTTGATGTTTTATTTGCCACGAAACCAAAAATCAAACGAGTTCATTAAAATGTCTGCTTGTAGAAGGTGTTTTTTTTATGAGTAAGGGAAAGTGTTAAATTATTGTTAGAAATCAACAAAATGCATTTTCCTTCCTTACCCTACCCCCAAATATAACATTTGTGGCAAGACTCTTCTTTCATGTTCAAAATGCGTCCAGTGTTAACCGTTAACCAATTGGTTCAGAGCTTTCAGCAACAAGGGCCTGTCTATGCTCTTCCGCGTGCCGGAAGCCTTCGTAAAGTTCGAAATAATATGAGAAAGGATCATTGGACGAACAAGTTGTGATTTTATTAAATTTAATGAGTGTAATAAAGTGGAAGAAGTCAATAAAAATTGTGATTTGATGATTAGGGATTTATGCCTAGGAACAATAAAATATGTTCAATTACTGTTTACTGAATCATTTTTAAATTTTAAAACAATGTTCATAATTTATTTTTTACTTGCGATATACCTAGTATAGGGTAAGTTAACGATTCGTGCAAAAAATCGAATTCGAGGTAATAATTTTCCCTAACATTACGATGCTAGAGAACACGAAAAAAGTGGGTCTCACAATTCTGTCCGTCTGTCTGTCTGTACCTCGACCTGCAGCCTCAATCCCTGAAAGGGTTTCCTTCAAACTTTGGACTTTAGGTTCTTAGGTGATTCCCTAGAGGGGAAATTGAAAATTTTTTTGTTAGCTCAAAAAATAATGGTACCTGCCATCAATATACAAAAATTGATTTATTCCAAATACGACTTTAATGATTTTGAAAAAAAAAACATACAAGGTACTATTTATTACTATAATTAATATTTAGGTAGAAAAAAAAATATTTATAATAATTATTAACGGTACCTGTCATAGAACCGATTGTTTGGTTTTCAAATTTCTCATTAACGGCTACACCGATTTCAACCAAATTTTTATATAAGGAGTTCTTTACAATTTTGTGCAAAATTGTATTTTATTAAATATTAAAAGTTGGCATACCAAATTTTATCTTTAAAAATGTTCAAGAATTTTTATATATACAAAACTAGCTGACCCGGCGAACTTCGTTTCGCCTAAATTCATTTATCTAAAGAAAATAATAATTCCGAGCATGTAAAACCATGCCCTTTCATGTAATTCGGTCAATTAAAATTCTTTATTCTAAAGTTTTATTAAATACAATAAAAATAACAAAATTAATAATGTCGATGTGTTTCAATGAAACCAAAATAATTAGCGTGTCGGCCAACCTACCGCTTTTTTACCGAAGAGCTTTATGGTAGACAACATTTTTCGTTTTATTTTCAGACGCTTACACGAACAAACCGGTAGGTTTGCCCATACGTGAGGTTTGCCGATATGTGAGAAATTTACCATGTGAGAAACATGGGAATTCAAGATTCATGTCATGATTGATCCGTGGAATGAGATCATCTTCGCTTTGGAATTGTCCCCTCAAAATTGTGGCTTGAATTAGATTCCATTTGATGCTCTTCACAATCAAACGCGTTCCTTTACAAAGTTTTGATGCATTGAGGTTGCGCAGCAAAATTATAACTTAGTCGACTTTTAATTTTAAATTGTGTGGTGGAAAGCCCGAAAATACAAATACTTTGAGCACAATGAAAATTAAAAAAAAAATATTTAAAATAAATTTTATTTGCCCGCACGCAATAGCAAATACAATTCAATTTGAATGACGAAACGAAAAGGACACCTCATATTCCTTCCTCAGGCCATCATGAATCCACCAATCCCGAAATCTTGGATATCAACCGATGTTCCGGGATTACCAATTTTCCTGAATATGTTAGAGCATTTTCTTCCAGTATCCTTTATGCCCTTCCTGGGGCCAATACGAATTTATCAAGCTCTTAATTGTGAAAATCAAAGTAACCGTTCTCGAGTTATGCACTAAGAACCGGATATACCCGAATTTCGGGAAAAATTCCCGGATTTTCTTGCAGTTTTCTATTTCCTTCAGTGAGCTAATACGAATTTATCAAGCCCTAAATCGTAAAAATCGAAGTAACCGTTCTTGAGTTATGCATTAAAAACTGGATGTTCCCTGTTTTCAAATTTTCCTGGAAATTTTCCGGGATTTTCCTCCAGTGTCCCATGTCCTTCCTTGAGCCAATACAAATCCATCAAGCTCTTAATCGTGAAAATCAAAGAAACCGTTCTCGAGATATGCACTATAAAAAGAGTATGATCCATGATTTCTAATTTTCCTGAAAATGTTTGGGGATTTTCCTACAGTTTACATCAAGCCCGAAATCGTGAAAATCAAACGATCCATTCTCGAGTTATACGTGCACACATGGATGACATTTCCCTTTTATGTACTTAGATTAATTTTAAAGAAAGCCACTCTAACGATTTTTGATTTTTTTTTTATAAATTCATATGTATCAAACAAATCAGATGGCATACTTTTTTTGAGCTCTATCTGTTTTAACACAAGTCTTATTTCGAAATTTTTATTGAAATTAAAATACTGAATCATAAGATCAAACAAAATAATAAAAACCGGCCTAAATATTTTTAACAATAGGTTAATAATTTTTTCGAATATTGGTTTATTGAAAAAATTAAAATAAAAAATAAAAAATTAAAATATTGAAATAAAAATTATTTTAAGATCCTACCTATATAAGGTATTCAAAATTTAAAAAAATGGGCACAACTGGATCGCACAAACTTGCTCTCTTAGCTAACAGCTTTAACGTAGCTAAAAATTCACGATGTACATACGTATTGGTTCCATAATATTATGATATCATTACAAAAAGTTTAATAACAATTTAACAATTTAAATTAAATATTATTGTCGTTAAATCAAGATGTAAAGCTGACATTTCTTTTAAGATAATTTTAAAAAGTTCTGCATTTATTTACCAAAATCATAATTTGCTACAAACAAAACTTTATTAATTTCGTCTTTTATTAGTCATAAAAAAAAAGTTTATTAAAGAAATAAATAAAAAAAGTTAAATAAGTCTGTAACATTATAAATAGCAATCATTTCCGACACCAACATTTTAACTGGATCTAAAATTCAAGGCATTTAAAGACGGATAACATTTTTCTAACCAACCAACAAAGGTTTCTTTTCTTAATGAGTGCAAATCGGCTTCAAGGCTTCTAAAAACCAAACAAAATTACAAGTTGTGTGTGGTCACCAATGTTATTTTGGTTCAATTCCATCATAACACTTTATAATATGACACAACATGGATAATGTATGTTTGTATTATGATGGGAAAAGAATGCTATTCTTTCAAACAATATTATAAGTTTGCTGATGCCTGATGGTTGTTCAAAGATCAAAAGTTAATTAAACCCGACAATCTTCAGGTATAAGAGGTTAAAATGTTATAATGATTCCGTTGAATTTAAGATAATTCCATATTTGGAATAAGATAATTATTCGCACATTCTCAGACTGACAGAGCCAATAAAGTCCAGATCCATCAACACCTGAATTATTTATTATTATTCTAACGCTCACTTCATTTAATTGTCACAATAGATTTTCCAAAGTTTACAACAAATAATTGCTCAATTATCTCACGGTTCCCCTGTGAATAAGGTCCAAGTATTTTTTCTGGAATTAATTATTTCGATTAGTTCGTTGTTTTTGTTGTTGTTTTTGTTTTTATACACGCATCAGCTTCACCTTTGAAACACGCATCATTGCATCGATACGCTGCTGCCTGAAGTGCGTAACATTTTCATTCATAAAAATGATTTCACAATAAAATCGTCTTCACATCTTTAAAGCGAGAATTTCACCTTTTCTACCAAGAAGACAATATCAAAAACGCTTGCGGATGTAACTCGTTCATTTCCGCCCCGTCTGGGAGAACTGAGATACATTTTTCTTCAAATACGAATATAATATTTGTATCTTTTTTTGATCTGAAGTTCAAGGCCGTTCAAGCCGAACTGTCTGGTATTTCCATTTTAATTATTCACTTAACTGATGTCTTTTATGGTCCATTCAAGAACGAGCTGTTACCATACAATAAAATCAAACTTGCAGAAGCAGATACATTCGTTCCTGATAGTCATGCGAGTTGACGCAACTTTTTCTCAGTTTTGCCGTCATCTTCGTCGCATCGCCATTATCGTCGCACAAAGAATCGCATTTGAAGACCACTCATGGGAAAAATATTAACAAGCCCACAGATGCCAACAACCAATATGATGTAATACAATGACGTGTTAACTAATTACTTAGACCTACCTATGTTATTGGCCAATTATAGAAGGTTGCTGATTTAAAAACAAACAAAAAAAAATGATTGGTGATAATACGCGTGCATTTGGGAATTGCTTCTTAATTTATTCAAATCACGTTTGGCCAGGGCGAAATGAAGACTGGTTTCGATTCTTGTTTCTTTCTTTGGGTTTTCCATTATTCGACATGCATCAAGTTTAGTTTAATTTGAGGTTACATTAATGTATCTTTATTGATATAAATATTTAGTTTTTGTTGTTGTTGTTTTAAATGAGAAATTCAGTTCGATGAACTCTTCTTTGTTTTGTTTTTTTTTTTTTTTTTCAAAAAATGTGAGGGGTAACGTTTTGGTTGTTGAGTAAGTCATTATAATGAGTAATCTACCGAACTGTCGGAATTGTTAATATAGTTTTTTTTTCGTTTGTTCAAAAGCCTTAAATACGAGTATGTAAATATGAATTATATCTACTTATTGAGATATAAAGAAGCAGATAATGGAAAAGCAATTAAAGAAAAATAAAATAAAAAAAAAAACAATAAAATTTATTAATGGCATTTTATTGTTACTTATTTTAATCTTCTATTAAAAGAACACGTTCGAGATATTATTAATTTTTGCGTAAGTCAAAGGTATCAAATGTTTATTTTGTGTCGATGTAGGTATGTGCCAAAAAAGTTTTACAAATTCAAATAAGTTGGGTGCAAACAGCCAATGGTTGAAATATATACCTAAAACTAGCCGACCCGTGCTGGCTTTGCTTCGCAAACTTTAAAAAAATGATATTTTGTTTGTTATAAGTATCTACACAAAATAATAGTCCGGGAGGCGACCGTAAGATTACCTATCTCATCAGGAGACCGAAAATAATGGTTACCAATCGGTAGCACTTTTCGTAACATTCACAAAACCACTGGTCGGGCGAACTTTTTCAGGGAATTTTAGACGGGAAAGGGTCACTTCCGGTACGGTTTTTTGATCACTACCTATCCCATCAGGGCCATGAAAACTCTTATTGCTAGTAGTAAGAGTTTTGCCTATAGATTCTAAAACTGTTGGTCGGGCGAAAAAAAATCTGGGAATAAATGCTTGCCCGACCGACTCAAACAAATTTTTTTTGATGCAAAACTATCTCATCGGGAAATGGGTAATATTGTTATCAAATGAAAGGTACGACTGCCTTCTTCACAAATCCCCTGGTCGGGCAAACTTTGATAGGGCATAACCTATTGCCCGACCACTTTAAAGGAAATTAATCAATTTTTCCTTGTTAATCTTTTGAAGTTAAAAAATTAACTTACTGTTGTCTAACTTATCTTAGATTATTTTGTTCCCTAACATTTAAAAAAAAATTTAAGCCAACAACACAAAACTCTTTTTAAACTATTTATTTCGCATTTTTGTACGTTGTTTGCATTTTTTAATGAAAAAACACTTTTGAATACATTTTTGTATTTTAATTCTTCAAGTAATCCCAACTTAAGAAGAGCTTGAAATTTAAACACAATAATTTAGTTACCACCTTACCCTCTGTATTTATTAATTTTTTTAATAAAATGAAACAAATAAACAGTTTTTTTCTTCAAATATATTCATACATTCATTTTTCAGCAAATATTTTTATTTTATTTTTCTTCAAAATCAACAGATTATGATTCAAGAATAACAATAATTTATATATGTATGTAGTACAAAACAAACAATTATATTAAACTAAAAATTGTCGTTATCAGAGTCTTGTTAACAAAGGAAATCTGTCTCTTCATCATCTTCATTTAAAACAATGACCCCGAGTAATAAACAACATTTGAGTCGAATCCAGCGTAAATTCAACTTTTTTATAGGGGTCGAACTCGACTTTAGACTTAATTTAACATTCGATTCGTTCACTACTCAGAGCCAATATCTTATCGCCATTAAGTGGTGGTGGTTCTCCTTCAAACCAGAGGCAGAAACCTTTAATTTTCTTAAAATCCAGCCAAAATCTTCTGCTCTAGTTCTAACACAATCAGATTCAGTTGCATTTGTCCACATTGAACTAATAAAAACAGTTCTTTTTTATTTTCTGGAAAACTGATTTAAAGCATGTTGGAATTTAACTTAAATCAAAACTTTTCATGCTTGGCATAAATATTTTGAAACATCTGAACTCTCGCTAAATTAACATTGCTAAAATTTTTCACATCATACATTTGTAATGTAAGCCAAATAGGCTTCCACCAGACGTAAAACAACCGGTCAGAGCCAGAGTATTCTAATTTCAATATTTTTGGCTCTGTGATAACATGGAAGCAACAGTGAATCATTACGGAAAAAGCGTTATGGTATAGGCCTACTGTATGTCTGCAGCCGACGCGAGAAATTGTGAAATTCATATAAAAAAATGTTGACCTAAAGTTTCGAAAAGTTGGGTATTTATCAAAATTTCCGTTTTTACCAGGATAATGGCTCAAAGAACAAGTCAGGAATTATGCATACCTGGCTAATTTAGAATTGGCCTTACTTGATGAAAACTTCCGTGACTGTCACCTGGAATGAGTGTGATCGAAAACTGTTGAGCTTTGTTGCAGAACAATGTTCGAAAACACAAAAATGACCTGAAAATGCACTTTCGGAACAATAGCTAAAAATAACCCCAGAGATCACAAATAAGCTTGGTAATTTCATGCCAAAAAGGTTTCAAGGCTCTTAAAAGCCCAAAGAATACCACGAAAAATATTTAAAACGGCATAAAACCAATAATATTTGGTTATTTCTAAGAGTGTTCATGCTGTATCAAATAAGCTGTGACCTGAAAAAAAAAACTAAAAACACTGCTATGTTTTTAGTTTTTTATTGTTATAATGTTAATTACCAATTTTTTTAAATAAATTGTTGATCTGTGTTGAAGTGCATAAGTTTATCTTCAAAATAAAAATAAAATTTTGTGGATAGCCTTTCTGGTTTACAAAATATTGAAAATTTAAATTTAAACCAGGTACTGTATCAAATAAGCTATGATCCACTGTACACTACAAAAAATATTAAAACATCATGTTGATTACGCATTTTCTGGAGAAAATTGACCACAAATTCAAAAAATTAGCATGGACAGGAAAAATGGAACAAGCTTAAAACTGGATATCTTAAGACTGAGACAAAATATCAAATTTATTTAAACGCAGTTACAAAAAGCATTAGAACTAACAGCGCAATAACGTTAATATGGGTCATGTCAAATTTGGAGAAAGGTCCTTACTGTGCAATGATTTTTTTCTTAGAATATACCCAAGCATCATTCCCTAAAATAATATTGACGAATTATTTTTTATATTATTTGTTATTTTTTTTTATAAAAGGAAAAGCCAAACCACTTAACTTATTGGAAAAAAATAAACACTTTCGAACAGCATTTTTACAGCAACAAGTAGAAGTCAGAGTGAAAATTTGAATGATGTTGACGCTGAAACAATTCAAAACTTTAAAATACAAATGAATGGTGTGAAAAATTGTAGCAATGTTAATTTAGCGAGAGTTGAGTAAATATATTTATGCCACGAAAAACAATTCTCCGGGATTTTTTTTCAAAAGCATGAAAAGTTTTGATTTAAGTTAAATCCCAACATGCTTTAAATCCCTTTTCCAGAAAATAAAAAATGAATTGTTTTTATTAGTTCAATGTGGACAAATGCAACTGAAGCTGATTATGTAATAACTAGAGCAGAAGATTTTGGCTGGATTTTAAGAAAATTAAAGGTTTCTGCCTCTGGTTTGAAGGAGAACCAATACCACTTAATGGGGATAAGATATTGGCCCTGAGTAGTGAACGAATCGAAAGTTAAATTAAGTCTAAAGTCGAGTTCGACTTCTATAAAAAAGTTGAATTTATGCTGGATTCGACTCAAATGTCGTTTATTACTCGGGGTCATTGTTTTAAATGAAGATGATGAAGAGACAGATTTCCTTTGTTAACAAGACTCTGATGACGACAATTTTTAGTTTAATATAATTGTTTGTTTTGTACTACATACATATATAAATTATTGTTATTCTTGAATCATAATCTGTTGATTTTGAAGAAAGAAAAAAAATAAAAATATTTGCTGAAAAATGAATGTATGAATATATTTGAAGAAAAAATCTGTTTATTTGTTTCATTTTATTAAAAAAAATAGTAAATCCAGAGGGTAAGGTGGTAACTAAATTATTGTGTTTAAATTTCAAGCTCTTCTTAAGTTGGGATTTCTTGAAGAATTAAAATACAAAAATGTATTCAAAAGTATTTTTTCATTAAAAAATGCAAACAACGTAAAAAAATGCGAAATAAATAGTTTAAAAAGAGTGTTGTTGGCTTAAATTTTTTTTAAATGATAGGGAACAAAATAATCTAAGATAAGCTAGACAATAGTAAGTTAATTTTTTAACTTTAAAAGATTAACAAGGAAAAATTGATTAATTTCCTTTAAAGTGGTCGGGCAATAGGTTATTCGCTATAAAAGTTTGCCCGACCAGGGGATTTGTGAAGAGGGCAGTCGTACCGTTCATTTGATACCAATATTACCCATTTCCCGATGAGATAGTTTTGCATAAAAAAAAAAAAAAATTTGAGTCGGTCGGGCAAGCATTTATTCCCAGATTTTTTTCGATCGACCAACAGTTTTACAATCTAAGGGCAAAACTCTTACTACTAGCAATAAGTGTTTTCATGGCCCTGATGGGATAGGTAGTGATAAAAAACCGTACAGGAAGTGTCCCTTTCCCGTCTAAAATTCCCTGAAATAGTTCGCCCGACCAGTGGTTTTGTGAATGTTACGTAAAGTGCTACCGATTGGTAACCATTATTTCCGGTCCCCCGATCAGATAGGTAATCTTTCTGTCGCCTCCCTTACTATTAGAGGAATCGATTTTGTTTATATTTCTATACATCCCCTACCTACATCAGGGATGAAAAAGCGGCTTTCAGCAATGTATCGAATGTTAAAACAAAAGTGTATCGAATTGTACTTTTTGATTTTTTTTAACAAATCAATAAGGGTATTTATGCAACATCGTAAAACACTAGATAAGTTTACGATTTGTTGAAATTTACAATTTCGCCGGCCGAATACTTAAGTGCCCCATAGACCACTTTTTCGGGAAACTGAGTAAAAGATGCAGTTATACTAATTCGAATATTCTCTATCGTTTGGCGCTATCACCATTGCTCTATCTCAATTATTAACGAAGTTACAGAAAGCACTTTTACTCTATAAACCACAATTTTGTGGGTTATTTTCATGCTTATTTGCCGTATATCCAAAATTTGTAGTAGGTGGGACAATTCGTGTGGGAAAGTTCGAAAAACAAACGCTTAATGCTTAATTGCCCCATAACCGCGGGAGATCGGATACAGCATTTAAGTACTCACAATATATTAACAAAAAGTGAGATTTTTGGTGCTTATGTGCCTTATATCCATGTACAAAAGTGCAGTCAGCTGGAAAAGTATAAATAAGAATTAACATTTTCGCCGAGTAAATAAATAATATAAAATCTTTAATTTAAACCCAAAAATACTGTGTTTGTTTTAATTCAATATATATTGATTATTTACCGACGCGACGTTTCAATTCTGGTTTCTGGATCTTTTTCAGGGCTGAATATGTAAGTAATATCGACTTTTTTTTAAATATTGTGAACAAAAAAAATAAAAACGAGGTAGAAATGAAAAAAAAAAAAAATATTTTAAATAAGGGGTTGACAAACTAAATAACTGCGTTTAATGTATTCTAAATAGAGTTTTTATCGATGATAATCAAACATTTTTTTTTTTTTTTTTTTTTTTTTACTAAAATGGATAAAAACAAAAAAGGTAAAAAAGAAATTTAATTTTAAAAAAAAGGTTGACAAAAATACCAAAACTTACTCCTACGAATGTTGAAGTATTTTTTAAAACCAATTCCGAATAAAATTGAATCAAAGGGCACCGTAGTGCCCAGCCAAGTTCTGGCACTACACCCTTTGTACAGGATCAAACTCAGGCGATTTTCGACCCCCCTCTAACTTCAGTACCAATAAAGTCAGAAACTTCAAACTCGCAGCATTTACTTAGCTTAGGCAACTCACCAAAATTCAATTCTTTAGCACTAGGGGTTCCTGAGATATAAGACTGCAAAAATCGCAAAAACCGTAACTGACTGACTGACTCACTGACAGATCATCAAAATTATGGAGCACTTCCCGCCATCGTAGAATCTTGTAATTTCACACAACGGTAGGCCCTGTGGTATATACAAAGGAAAAAAATTTAAGAATTTCCATTCAGGGGCGTGGCACCCGCCCATTTACATAGAATTTATATTAATTATTTGGAGCACTTCTGATTGTTGTAGAATGATGAGATTTAACACAGCGGTAAGGACTAAAGTGCAGACAAAGGAAAAATTTTTAAATTTGAGATTTTTCATTAAGGGGGCTTGGTTTCCGCCCATTTTCATAGAATTGATATAAATTATTTAGAGCATTTCTGATTGTCGTGGAATGATGAAATTTAGTACAGCGGTAGGGCTTAAGGTTCAGACAAAGGAACAGTTTTAAAATTTGATATCTTACATTCAGGGGCGTGGCACCCGCTCATATGAATAGAATTAATATTTATTATGAGGAGCACTTCTGACTGTCGTAGAATAATGAAATTTGGTAGAACGGTAGGGCTAGAAGTGCAAACAAATGGAAAATTTAAAAATTTGAGATTTTAAATTCAGAGGGCGTGGCATCCGCCCATTTTCGCAGAATTAATATCAATTATATGGAGCACTTCTGGTTGTCGTAGAATGATGAATTTTGGCAGAGCGATAGGACTTGATATGCAAGCAAAGGGAAAATTAAAAATTTGAGATTTAACGTTCAGTGGGCGTGGCAGCCGTAAAAAGTAATGAGATCTAAGAGTACGCCAAGTTCTAAGTTTATTAATGTAAAATATCAAATATTTTAAGTAGAGTAATATCGAAGAACCTCAAAATTATTAGAGACATCTATTATTTAATGATTACTGACTTAAATTGAGTTGGTTTACTTGGCAAATTTTCTTTTTTTACCTAATTACTCAATTTTGAAATGAAAGCTTGACTAGTAAACCAACTCAATTTAAGTCAGTAATCATTAAATAATAGATGTCTCTAATAATTTTGAGGTTCTTCGATATTGCTCTACTTAAAATATTTGATATTTTACATTAATAAACTTAGAACTTGGCGTACTTTTAGATCTCATTACTTTTTACGGCTGACTTGTTACGCAAAGGTTTTTGTATTAGAATAACTTGGCTTCATTTTTAACATTTATGTTTTTGTTGTGATGTATTTTGCTAGGAAGTTTTATGGACCAAAGTTTATAATTAAGTGTTAAAATGCTCTATCATTTTCGCACGTTTCTTATCGACTTAAAAATAATCCAATCTGGCATAGAGGAAGGACCAGCCAAAAAATTGATATTACTTTTTGTTTTATGTTTTTATCACTGAAAGTAAAATTATAAAAATTAATAATGCTAGAAATTTTTAATTTTTTTATTATTTTTGATTTCGTTGATTTCCGAATGTCCAGTGCATAAAAGTCCTATATCCATAGGAAATTTGAAGTTTGGTTTTCATAGATTTCGTATTCGTATGGAAGAGGGTTCAATATCCATTTTTTACTTTTTTCATACTTTATATTTTTTTTTAAATAACCGTAACGTTTTTTGACAACAGGACTTGAAAATACAGAAAAGGATTTTTCAATTAATATACATTTATATAAAAATTCAAAAGTCAAAATTGTCAAGTAAAAAATAACGGAATTATTTTTCAAACCTTAAAATTCGTTTTCTGAGGAATAATTTTGTTGTATATGGGGCAATATACTTGAATACTTAATTCAGCCGGCGAATTGGTTAATGAACTGTCAAATTTTGTATGGGAAATGGCTTATACAATTTGGTTAAAATTATCCAAATTTATTTGGTTAAACTTATCCAAACGTCAATGTAAATTTTAGAATTAGGCGCGTTCAGAAATATGATGTACATAATCTGATATCTCAGTCGGAGAACTAAAAAAAACTCTGACCGTGTTCTGTAACTATGGAATAGCGATAAGTTGGCGATAAAGGTTCTGATTTAAAACGTAGTTTATGCAAGAAAAATAATTAGGACGTCTACACTACATTCAATCAACGATTAGTAATGCTACTTTTCGTAAATTATTAAGAAAGAATTATAAAGATCCCCAACCAATGCGAAAAATTCGTTGAAAACCACGAAACTGCATCAACGACGTGTTGTTATCTGTTGTTTTCTTTTTCGTCAACGAATGATTCGCATTAGTTTGGGTGATCCTTAATAGTCGCAAGCTGTCAGAAGCAGATGTCATAAACCAATGAAAAGTAGCTTTCTGAACAATCAAAAACACAATTAAGTTTCACATCCGTGAATTTCACTCGGGGGCTCTCTTCACTACCGAAAGCAATATTTTTACACAAATCATGAAACCTAAATTATGGGCGCACCATATAATTTTTTTCGTATTCGCTCATTTTCGTCCGACCACTACCGTGAGCCTACGACTATTGTATTTAGTTCCATCGTATATCTTACATTTTGTTTATTGTTTGGAGACATTGTGCTCCGATTTCACGTTGGTTTGCGAGAGGTTCTTCATTTAAAAATAATTTCGAAATCTAAACACGTCTAATCTGTCAGACACCAAATCTGTCAAACAAACGAACATCTGATTCAAAGGTCATTCATGCAAACTTTTGTGTAAACTTATCATTTTAAAAAAATTGTCAACTTACGACGATGTATGAATACCCTTTATGTTTATGAAGAAGGAAAATGAGTTGCCGGCAACTGGGAGTTTCTAGGCGAGAAGGGCGTAAGAGGAAGAAAAAAAATCTCGCCTCTCATCTTTCTCTCCAACAAGCTAGATAGTTTCTGGCAACTCAGTTTCCTTGTGTGAAAGCCGTCTAATAATCAAACAAGAGCATTTTTTTTTAAATAAGACTGCGTTCACTCAAGGAAACTGAGTTGCCGGCAACTGGGAGTTTGTTGGCGAGAAGGGCAATGAGTAAGGGGAATGAAAAAAATCTCCCCGGTCAACGTTTGAGGAGATTTTTATCAGATTCCTTCTCACACTGTCCGTAATGTGCGTTCAGCCAATAGACTTTATCATCGTTAATTGGGTTTCCTTGTGTGAAAGGTCAAGGAAATTAAAGGAAAACGTAAAAAAAATCTCCAGCAACTGGTTTCCCTGTGTGAAAGGGGAGTAAATAAAAATAAAACTAACCGCGGGTTTGGAGTGGCAAATAACTACATAAATATGTACACTAAATTCCCAAAATTTAGTATAAAGGAATGTTAAAGTATAGCCTTCTTTGTTAAGTAGTAGGAAGAGTTAAAAAAGTATTACGTTTTATTAATTTAAGCTACATTGTAAATTGAATAAAATCGAATGTATTAGGTTGGTTTTTACTTTTTTGGAACAAATTATATTTGATTTTTAGTTTTCTAAAAACATATTTTGTTGAAGTAAATAGCTTAGGGCAGGCCACGAGACGAGTAAAATCTCGGTCTCGATCTCGTCATTTTTTTTTGACGCCCGGGCATCATTTTTTTTTGGACGCCCGCGCATCATTTATTTATTGACGCCCGGGCGTCAATTTTTTTTGACGCCCGCACGTCAATTTTTTTTTGACGCCCGGGCGTCATTTATTTTTTGCCGCCCGGGCGTCATTTATTTTTTGACGCCCGGGCGTCAATTTTTTTGACGCCCAGGCGTCATTTTTTTTTGACGCCCGGGCGTCATTTTTTTTGGACGCCCGCGCATCATTTATTTATTGACTCACGGGCGTCATTTATTTTTTGACGCCCGGGCGTCAATTTATTTTTGACGCCCGCGCGTCAATTTTTTTTTGACGCCCGGGCGTCATTTTTTTTGTGGACGCCCGCACGTCATTTATTTTTTGCCGCCCGGGCCTCATTTTATTTTTGACGCCAGAGCGTCATTTTATTTTTGACGCCAGGGCGTCATTTTATTTTTGACACCCGGGCGTCAATTTATATTTGACGCCCGCGCGTCATTTATTTTTTGCGCCCGGGCGTCAATTTTTTTTTTGCCGTCCGGGCGTCAATTTATTTTTGACGCCCGCGCGTCATTTATTTTTTGACGCCTGGGCGTCAATTTATTTTTGACGCCCGTGCGTCAATTTTTTTTGACGCCCGCGCGTCAATTTTTTTTTGACGCCCGGGCGTCATTTTTTTTTGGACGCCCGCGCGTCATTTATTTTTTGCCGCCCGGGCCTCATTTTATTTTTGACGCCAGGGCGTCATTTTATTTTTGACGCCCGGGCGTCAATTTATTTTTTGCCGCCCGGGCGTCATTTATTTTTTGCCGTCCGGGCGTCAATTTGTTTTTGACACCCGCGCGTCATTTATTTTTTGCGCCCGAGCGTCAATTTTTTTTTTGCCGTCCGGGCGTCAATTTATTTTTGACGCCCGCGCGTCATTTATTTTTTGACGCCCGGGCGTCAATTTATTTTTGACGCCCGGGCGTCATTTTTTTTGGACGCCCGCGCGTCATTTATTTTTTGCCTCATTTTTTTTTGGACGCGTCATTTATTTTTTGACGCCCGGGAGTCATTTATTGTTTGACGCCCGCGTGTCAATTTTTTTTGACGCCCGGGCGTCATTTTGTTTTTGACGCCGGGGCGTCATTTTATTTTTGACGCCCGGGCGTCAATTTATTTTTGACGCCCGCGCGTCATTTATTTTTTGCCGCCCGGGCGTCATTTTTTTTTTGCCGTCCGGGCGTCAATTTATTTTTGACGCCCGCGCGTCGTTTATTTTTTGACGCCCGGGCGTCAATTTTTTTTTGACGCCCGGGTGTCATTTTTTTTTGGACGCCCGGGCGTCATTTATTTTTTGACGCCCGGGCATCAATTTATTTTTGACGCCCGCGCATCAATTTTTTTTGACGCCCGGGCGTCATTTATTTTTTGACGCCCGCGCGTCAATTTTTTTTTGACGCCCGGGCGTCATTTTTTTTTGGACGCCCGCGCGTCATTTATTTTTTGCCGCCCGAGCCTCATTTTATTTTTGACGCCAGGGCGTCATTTTATTTTTGACGCCCGGGCGTCAATTTATTTTTGACGCCCGCGCGTCATTTATTTTTTGCGCCCAGGCGTCAATTTTTTTTTTGCCGTCCGGGCGTCAATTTATTTTTGACGCCCGCGCGCATTTATTTTTTGACGCCCGCGCGTCAATTTTTTTTTGACGCCCGCGCGTCAATTTTTTTTTGACGCCCGGGCGTCATTTTTTTTTGGACGCCCGCGCGTCATTTATTTTTTGCCGCCCGGGCCTCATTTTATTTTTGACGCCAGGGCGTCATTTTATTTTTGACGCCCGGGCGTCAATTTATTTTTTGCCGCCCGGGCGTCATTTATTTTTTGCCGTCCGGGCGTCAATTTATTTTTGACGCCCGCGCGTCATTTATTTTTTGCGCCCGGGCGTCAATTTTTTTTTTGCCGTCCGGGCGTCAATTTATTTTTGACGCCCGCGCGTCATTTATTTTTTGACGCCCGGGCGTCAATTTATTTTTGACGCCCGCGCTTCAATTTTTTTTGACGCCCGGGCGTCATTTATTTTTTGACGCCCGGGCGTAATTTTTTTTTAGACGCCCGCGCGTCATTTATTTTTTGCCGCCCGGGCCTCATTTTATTTTTGACGCCAGGGCGTCATTTTATTTTTGACGCCCGGGCGTCAATTTATTTTTTGCCGCCCGGGCGTCATTTATTTTTTGCCGTCCGGGCGTCAATTTATTTTTGACGCCCGCGCGTCATTTATTTTTTGCGCCCGGGCGTCAATTTTTTTTTTGCCGTCCGGGCGTCAATTTATTTTTGACGCCCGCGCGTCATTTATTTTTTGACGCCCGGGCGTCATTTATTTTTTGACGCCCGGGCGTCAATTTTTTTTTGACGCCCGGGCGTCATTTTTTTTTGGACGCCCGCGCGTCATTTATTTTTTGCCGCCCGTGCCTCATTTTATTTTTGACGCCGGGGCGTCATTTTATTTTTGACGCCCGGGCGTCATTTATTTTTTGCCGTCCGGGCGTCAATTTATTTTTGACGCCCGCGCGTCAGTTATTTTTTGCCGCCGGGGCGTCAATTTTTTTTTTGCCGTCCAGGCGTCAATTTATTTTTGACGCCCGCGCGTCATTTATTTTTTGACGCCCGGGCGTCAATTTATTTTCGACGTCCGGGCGTCAATTTTTTTTGACACCCGGGCGTCATTTTGCAACAAGCACCATGCTTCTTGTAACATGCAACATGCATAAATGACGCCCGGGCGTCATTTATTTTTTGACGCCCGGGCGTCAATTTATTTTCGACGTCCGGGCGTCAATTTTTTTTTGACACCCGGGCGTCATTTTGCAACAAGCACCATGCTTCTTGTAACATGCAACATGCATCACGCAACATGCAACATGCAACATGCAACATGCAACTTGCAACATGCAACATGCAACATGCAACATGCAACATGCAACATGCAACATGCAACATGCAACATGCAACATGCAACATGCACTATGCAACATGCAACATGCAACATGCAACATGCAACATGCAACATGCAACATGCAACATGCAACATGCAACATGCAACATGCAACATGCAACATGCAACATGCAACATGCAACATACAACATGCAACATGCAACATGGAACGTGCAACATTTAACATGCAACATGCAACATGCAATGTGCAACATGCATGAATAGATCCTCCCGAGTGAAGTGAATCACCCTGTAGTGTGAACAAAAAATATTGGTAGCTGTGTTTTTTGTGCCATTCGCTTAATTATAATTTTCATTTAATATACAATACATATTCCGGAATTGTTAAATTTATGAAGTCATAAATCTCTTTTTTGTTTTTTTTTTTATTATATCGTACTTTATTTTTTTTTAAATAAAGTTGTTTTGTGAGTTTTTGAATAATTAATTTTCAAATTCAAAATTTCTAAATCGAAATCTAACTTTTTATTTCAAAACTGTATACGTAATTAAGTATATATTATTTTTTTTTTTTTAAATTCAATTCAAAAATCAATAAGCTGCGTACGTGTTATTATTTGATAGATACAAGCATTGTAAATCCACTTAGCGGTAATTTAGACGTTGAGATTGTTAATGAAAAACACCAATTAATAATTTCGAATTTTTAGACTTTAAGGCCCACTTGATAAACGTCATGACATACCTATACCGAAAGTGTAACAAGTCAAAGAAAGGTTTATAAAACAATAAATCTTATTAAAATCGTTAAGATCATTTAAATGCTCAAAGAAAAAATCCAAGTGTTATCTTTTTTGTAAATAAAATAGTTTTGTCACGATAAGGTCATAAACTATATAGAATCCATAAACCATTGGCAACAATTTTACCCATGACATTACAGTCAGTCTGAGTGAGGTTGAATTCGCAGAGGGTTAATTGGATCACTCGTGATCTTAAGTACCGATATCGAATTATCGTCTCATAGTATCATCGTGCCAGTTGTCGTAGCACCATGACCCATTTCAAAGTCAATGTTAACCTTATTTTCGTGACTTGAGCACACTAGACTCTGAAGTTACTATATTATCGACAACGACAAGACGCTTAAATAAAACCTTCTTCACTAACGTTAATAATTCTAGAATCTCGTGCTATGCTCCAGTTTCCAATGTCTGGAACATTTTTCTTAGAAACCCATTAAAGGAGCATTTTCAACAAGTAGGCACTATATAAAACAAATCGTGCGTTAATTAAGGGACCTATCATCTACTCTAGTCTTTCCAGTACCTAGGCATACTCCAGCTATACACCAGAAATTGTCCCTTTGTTGCCAAATGCCATAAGTCTTGGGGTCTTTATCAAGGCGGCGAACATTGCTGAAACAACGAAATCAGACAATTTATTGTTTTAAGTGCCAGCAAACATCTTCTGGTGTCTACGTACAGCCCGCGTTTGATTAAAACAAATGAAGTAACGCGCACTACAAAAAAAATATCCCAAGACCCCCCTCCATCCGATACGTTTCTTCCTCGATGCCCTGACAATGACAGTACCTGCAAAGTAACTGGCATTGATGCAGTCAACTTCTTGGACTAGGACAATCTGACGCTTGGTACTGGCACTAGCACTGGTACTCTGGTTCTTGGATTGTGGAACAAATAATTCAATTAACATATTTTATAGAACAGTGGGCTGTGTTACATTTGACATCTGCAAAGTATGGTGGCGAACAAATAAAAACAGGGCACGGCGAGATTCTGGACAGTGGAGAAGAATGTCCGAGTGTCCGGCCGGCACGGTTCCACCTTCAACAATGTTGACGCAAGAACATTGGTTCAAACGTCATGAAGGGCCCACCTACTCTTACTCCCCGCTTCGATAGTTCAAGATGATAAAATTCGTTGGCGCAATGGATCGCCTTAATGATGCTCTGGATATATTTTTGATTTTTTTTTGTTCTACAAGTTCAGCTTTGAATTTTGTGAGCTGAGATTGTTTTTCTTTGGGTGCTGTCAGTCTTGAATTTTGTTCATTTTTTTAAGTTTCAGTTGACTTTGTTTCAGTTGACTGTTTTACTTTCAGTTAAGTTCATCCGTCTATCTGGCTCTCTATTCGTCTTCTCTTTGGATATATCGTTTCTTTATCCGATAAAAGAAATAAATATTGGTGTTACTATACTATACCTCGAAACGGAATACTTGTATGACGGGGAGGCTGGTCTAGTTTATTTTTTTTTTATAGAACAATACAAATACATAGTCTGTGAGACGAGTATGAACCCACCTTTATAGAGAGCTAATATTTTGTTTCAGTGATGGATTTTATAAATAAATACGCAGAATCTGTTAACAATTAAGTCTGATTAATTAAATTAAAGCTACAAAAACATTACATTATTTCGTAATGCACACCAAGCTTACAACTTAAAAAATGTTTTTCTTTTTCCTTAATACTTTTGTGCTGCAAAAATGTCTTTTAGATTTTTGTCGTTTCCTTTTAACTAATTTCTTAATTCATGGCAGCTTAAATTGTAATTAAATTTAACAAATAAAAAGGCTTTTAAAGTTTTTGCGTTAAGCTGGGATTTTACGCTCGTCCACATATTATTCATTATTGAAAAAAACCCTTTCAGTGGGACCATTAGAACCTGGCAAACACAAGTCAAGCTGAACTAGACAATTTGTAACAGGTTTGTGAAAGGTTTTTATCTGAGAAATGCGTACAAATTTCTACACATTTTTCACCTACTGTCTTTTTGTTTTCCGTCCATTTTGTAATTATATCTAAACTTACGAAAGATTTTAAGCAAACAGATTTATCAAGAAACTGCGAGTCATTAGTTCTTGTGTCGCTTCGATTTTGTTTCACAAAAGCCAAACATGCTTCTATTTCTGGCCAGGAAGGTACATTACGAAGAATTACCCAGCTAAAAATGTCCAGTTCTTTAAATGATCTATCCGACTGATTTTAATATTTGTATAGCAAATGTTATAAAATTGAGCCATTTTTTTTTCAAATTTCTTGTGGTTTATTAAGTTTAACAAAACCACCCTTATAAGTAGAGCAACAGGGACAGCAAACAACGCCATATTTCTTGTCGCTCTTTTGACAAATCTCTTCGGTAAGGTTTGCCATTTCATGCTGAAAAGATATACGAGCCAACAACGAGTCGAAATTATTAAAATTTACTACCGAAATTCGGAGTCAGTGGCCTCAACGTTAAGAGCGCTACGTCAAATCGCGCTACGAAAAATCATCTTCAGCGATGAGGCTCATTTCTGGCTGAATGGCTTCGTCAATAATCAAAATATGCGGTATTGGTTAGGCAGCAATCCACACGTTCTCCATGAGTCATCATTGCATCCCGAAAAAATTACGGTTTGGTGTGGTTTATGGGCCGGCGCGGCGGCGTCATTGGGCCGTACTTCTTCCGTGATGATCAAGACCGGCACGTTACTGTGAATGGGGATCGCTACCGTTCAATGATAACCGAATATTTTTGGCTCCAATTGGATGCTATGGACTTGGAGGACATTTGGTTCCAACAAGGCGGCACCACAAGCCACACAGCGAATGTCACAATCAATTTATTGGAAACCAAGTTTGGAAAACGTGTTATCTCACGAAATGGTCCAGTTGCTTGGCCGCCTCGGTCGTGCGATTTGACGCCGTTAGACTATTTACTGTGGGGCTACGTCAAGTCTATGGTCTATGCCAACAAGCCAGCGACGATTGATGAACTTTGTACGAATATCGAACGTGAAATTGCAGCAGTATCGGCTGATTTATGCTTGAAAACCGTCGAAAATTGGGTTCAGCGTCTGGACTTCTGCAAGCGTGCCCGTGGTGGCCATGCAAAAGAAATCGAGTTCCATACATAATGGCATCAAACCTTATTTCACAGGAATAAAGAATTTCATTGATATCCAAAACCGTTTTTGTTTACTTTTGTAGCGCTCTGATTGAAAAACCCTTTGTAATATTATAAGGGGTTAAAAATATTTTTCGCTTATTCCTTACTGAGCAACGAAGAAAGTAGTTAACAGATTGATCATAAAAATAAACTTAAAACAAAAAAAAAAGTCAGTTTTGTTACTTTTAAGCGTCTTTGTGTTTTGTTTTAAAGAAGAATTATAGTCTCTCTTTTATCATATACAAAAATCACTAATCCAGGTCCTCCTTGTACACAAACATCACAAAACATTCCCAGACCAAAGCCAGGTCGTCATTTTTACACAAGAATTACTAGTTAGTCTTTAACGTTAGAGTTGAACGGATTTGTAAATAAATTAGTCCAAAATCAAATCCTGGTATTTTTGTTTTACAAAATATAAAAGTATATAACCGTCAAAATCAGAAAAAACGGGACAAATACGGGACAAATAAAGAAGCCCGGGACACTTGTACGTCTGGGGTTTCTAAAATAAAATACCGGGACAGGGTATTGAAATACGGGACAGTCCCGGGAAACCCGGGACGGATGGTCACCGTACTCATAAATCATAATGAATGGTATAAACTGTATTATGCGATTAAAATGGACCCGTGTATACGGATTTCACGATTTTATGTACGAGTATATTTTTGTGACACTTTATTTTAGTGACAAATATTGTGACGAATAAAAAAGTCAACCCCTCCTTTTTTGAACAAATTGCACTGAGACTTTTAAACAAAAACGAAAAAAATTGCTTATTAAATTTTGTAGATAAGTTAATATGTTACAAGTTTGTTTTAATTTTTTTTGTCTAGGATCAAACGTACGCGAGTTAAGCACCAAAATCAAAACAACCGTTAAAAACAAAATGGCGGTTAAATGACAATATAGGTGCAGTTGTACAAAAAGCGGTTTTTGACTGGTGCATTATATCGAACTTCGAGGTCAACTCTGACCTCGGATTTATTTCCCAGAGCACGATATAACGAAAGCAACGTACTAATAGTATTCTTAAACAATAGAACCTTGGGACTTGGGGTGGCTCAATTACCAAATGCATGATGGTAAGAGTTAAATATTAATTATGAAAACAAAACACTTTGGACTTTTATCAACAAATTCTAGATTTTCCAATTTTCATGGTCTTGCAGTGAGACACTTTGAGAATTTTTCATCAACATTGCTTAAAGTCTAAACTGAGAATCAGGAAATATTCAGTGGGACGTTTAGGGTGCCCTAATAAAAATAGATTGCATTTTTCGTTTGTATGTTTCGATACATTTCTTGTCAAACACACTGTATTGCAATGATTTTTATTGAAATGACAATGTCGTTGCATTTGGTCTTCATGTGGCACTTTGCGTATACCTATGGGCAAAAAAAAGAGCCCTTTAGAGCTGGGGATCAGAGCAAGGATAATTTTTATCAGATTACCGTAAGGTGAACCAAACAATGTTATACACGAGTGCAACTAATATTGTGATTATTTAACCCCCTGCAGACAACATCAAGCTTTGTATGTACATCAGCACCACTCAGCCAGCATGAGTACATTGTTGGGTCTATGAAGCCCTCAACAATAGCAGACAACAACTTGCGGGACAGTTCGATGGAGTTCCGTGATAGCTCCGGAACAACATGACACATTCAACCTCGGTCGCATTTCGCTTATTTTGTTGTTGTTATTTGTATAGAATTTAATGGATTTAACGACGACATTGTCCAGTGACGAATAAAATTTTTCTCTAAAGGCAGAGAGAGGGTGATTCTTACTGGACTGACTGTAGCTTCTGATGTTGATGTAGCCACTAATGCAAACACCATGTTTCTTTGACTGGCATGGCGTCGAATAACAAACCCAGCTTGATGGCTTCAGATGAAAGTTGAAGGTCGCGGTTTTTGTGACAGAATCAACAAAAAAACTGCGACTGTTTCCAAGATTAATAGAAACCACACAATTGCTGCTGGCTGGACGGAGAAGTCTGTAGCGCCAAATCGAGATCACTGACATGTGAAAGATTAAAGTATATAAATCCTTATAGAGTGCGGAGTGCAAGTGTTTTGGTTTGAAGAAATGATTAAAGACAATGGAATAGGAGAAGGTGGTATGGCCACGAATAAATTGATATTTGTTCATATGAACACAAGCACAGCGTATGCAGAGCGAAAGATCTAATCATTCAATCTGAATGCCAGTTACGGAGACAATTAAAGTGTACCTTCTGATATGTACAACGACATGTTGACAATTTTTCGATAGACATCTGACATATAGAGGGACTTGACATGGTTTGATTACACTGTAGGCAAAATTGGTGATATTGTTTTTAGTTCAAGGATTTATCCGAATCGTTAAAGCTATTTTAAGATGACAGAATGAGTTTTCAAATTCACAAATTATTTACAAAAAAAACTGTTAATTTCATGGTTAATTCGTGTTAAATCCAAACGTCTGACCCGTTTTAAGCAGAGTTTATTTAAGTTTGGCGTAGTCATTTTTGCCACTTAACTACTAACACGATCGTGAAGATCAAATCTCTTGCATCTCCATATGCCGACATATTGCCCTGCTATACCCTATTAAATCATTAATCGTCTTACCCGTTTTCCTTGATTGTATCTCATAACTTTTTCTCACCATAAAACCTACAATCATATGGTTATCTGGAGCTGTTTGCATGCTAATCATCACATTGGATTCCTGGATTTGTTACCAAGAACAACGAATTCATATCCCCCTCCGAATAGCAAAGTCACTCCTACGCATCGTGCGCCACCAGCGGCAAATAGTACGCTATAAGAATAGCACATGACGTTATTACGAATGTGCGCAAACGTAATACCTAATTTAGAAACTATCATCCATGCCGCATTGCAAGTTAACTGCCAGGTAATTTACGTCCGACAGGATTATGAGAGCATTAAGCCGCTTTACTAAAGTGTTAATATGTAATGGCACCACCGTGCCAACTGGCCATATACTGATTTGGTTTAAAGAAACAATACAGTACAGTACCAAGATTTATTCCACTTAAGTGCCTCACTAACATGAAGTGTATACCTTAACAAAAGGCGCATTTTGTAGATTTTGTAGCAATGTCCTCAATTTAAACGTGAAATATGGGTCATTTGGCTTTTGTTGAATGACCTGGAAGTGAATGTGTTGCTGCAACATGTTGCCCAAACTGAACTTGAATACAAATCGATTGTATGTTCGTTAAATTCCTTATTCCTGCCTTCAGCATCTTTACTGTTTATTATGTTCTACTCCGAAAGATGTTCTTCAACCCACCTGTTGATTGTGCTGCTGCTCTGCTAATGATGCCTATATTGATTAATGTTCTCCGATAGTGCTGACATCGTTTGAAGGAGCAAACCAGTATTAATTAGAAAGCCCTTTGATGGCGCACTGCGGAGGTCGTTTGTGATACGCGCATATTTCAATAGATAAAATAATCTCAGACGGCGGCCATCGGATGCAGCATCAGTGATTGAAGTCTTTTGATATAGAAATGATTATATTATATACTTTCTAATGGATAAATTGAAGTTGACCAGTTGCGTCGCTGAGAATTTAAGTGGTTAAAACAAAAAATATTGAAAATCATCATCCAAGTTCTGGCACTACACCCTTTTTACATGATCAAACTCAGGCGATTTTTGACCCCCTCTCAGAATTTGCTAAGCTCACCAGGCTTACACAACTTACCAAATTTCAATTCCTTAGCATCAGTGGTTCCCGAGATATAAGGCTGCAAAAATAACAAAAACCGTAACTGACTGACTCACTCACTAACAGATCATCACAATTATGGAGCACTTCCAGACATCGTATAATCTTGTAATTTCGCACAACGGTAGGCCTTGAAATTAAAAGATTTTCCATTCAGGAGGCGTGGTACCCGCCCATTTTCATAGAATTGATATAAATTATTTGGAGCACTTCTGACTGTCGTGGAATGATGAAATTTGTTACAGCCGTAGGGCTTAAAGTGCAGGCAAATGCAAAATTTTAAAATTTGAGATTTTAAATTCAGGGGGCGTGGCATCCGCCCATTTGAATAAGAATTGATATCAATTAAGCACTTCTGATTATCGTAGTAAAATGTAATGAAACAAGAAATTAACCAAATTCTATCCGACACTCTAAACTTCAATAAAATGAAATTAAACTAGTATAAAAGCTGATTTGTATACTATATGTATGTTATTCGGGCAACTACTAAAAGATGTTTCCTCGCTTGTCAGACCGTTACGATAGTTCCTGCAGCCTGTCAGACACTTTTAATATAGCGTTACGAATTATTGAAATTAAACTTTCGTCATAGTATAAAATCTGATTTTTATATATGTTAATCGGGCGACTACCAAAAGATATTTCCTCGCTAGTCAAACAGTTTCGATAGTTCCTACACTTTGAAAGTAGCGCTAGTAATATAAAATGCAAGTGGGTTCAAATGAAATATAGCCCAGCCAAACTTTACTTTTTCTGCCAAAAAAATCCAAGTGAAGATTTTTAAACACAATTGTCATTATTTTGGCTTAATAAATACTGTTGCGAAAGTCTAGTGCCAAATCATGTGTGCGTCAATAGTTATCCAAGGTAAAATATCCAAAATATCAGTTTTTCGCATAAGACTCGGAAACGGTAAATACAATTGAAAAGTGTTTCATACAAAACTTGTAGATTGTGTCATTTGCCAAAAAAAAAGTTATGACTATTTTTTTCTTACGACCCCACGCTAACAAGATATCGACATTTCAGAAAACGTAAAATGTCGAAAATGGTCGTTTTTCACGTATAACTCCTAAACTGTTCAAATTTTTGAAAACATCTAAATACAAAGTTTCATATTTTTTTGGAGAGAACATTATGATATTTAAACTGAGCGTAAGTTTTTTCCGACAACTTATGCTTTTAAGAGTACAAATTAAAAAAAAAAACCTAAATTTGAACTTTTTGTCAAACTTATACAAAAATTATATCTTTAAAAAGGTTGTTGTGAAGAAAAAAAATTATATTTTTTTTTGGTAGGGATTGAGGTGAAATTTTATACACCTTTGCTACCTCCTCAATGTCAAAGCCACCATGATCGAAAGTTAATAGTCGGGGATCGTTCTAACCTGCATTGGAGGTATACACAGAGAAACTATCAACTTTTATAAAATAACGAAGGTTTGATCTTCGCGGGCTGTTGCTCTATATGCTTTCTACGGCAACCCTGTAACAGATTTAAAACAGTACAAACCAGCGTTGCCGTTTGAACAAATATTTTGGTGCTACAATTAAAAACAAAATGTTCCTTTTGCGTGTCACGTAAAAAAAAAGTTTTTCTACTTTACAAAAAAAAACTCAATACTTCAACTTAGTGTAATTATAGGTGCATCAAAAAATACTACTTGATCTTTTCGTGAATTATTAAAAAATATAAATTTATACTGATTTGTACGTCACTTTGGTCAATTTTTATAAAGTTTGCTCAAAATTCTAACTTATTTTGTGAAAATGTCATATGAAGTTTAAGTAAAATAATGGAGATTTTAATTGAATTGTTTCGTGCCACTGTGCCACGAGATAATCCCGTATCAAAAAAAAAAAAAAAAAAACAATCGTGCACATCGGCAACGCTAGTACAAACTTATTGACAATCATTACAGTCAGACAGTACTGACTATTTTTGTTGGACAGAGTATACTAATTTATATTTTAACTTGTTTTTAAAACTTTTTTTTTATTGATATCATAATACTATGGAACCAATACATCATCAATTTTCAGCTACGTTAAAGTTAACTGCGAGAGCAAGTTAACTTCCGCTTACACCAAATTTAAAAGCCAATCCGTTCCACCATTTAGCCTCTAGCTCGATGCACATCAGGACGCATTGACAAACACACCGACGCGACGGATGTCTTGACGAAAATCACTTTTTCGGTATTCTCCATCATAGTAATGTTAATTTAGATTAAAACCTCGAAATTGTTCGTTGACACAAAACTAATATTTGTTCTAGATATAGAGCAAGTAAAAATTATATATTTATATGTGCGCACAAAGTTAAACGAGAATGAATTCACCCTAGAGAAACGAGTAAACCCCAAAATTATGCTTTAAATATGCTGTATTTTTATTATCTCTACAATGGACGATAAAACAGAAGTACACTCGGGCGTATACGCACTTTTTTCTTATTTGATTAAATTTAATATGTATATATTTTTTTGTGCTGGTTAAAATATTTTATGTCGTTTAAACGACCATAACTCACGATTTGAACGATGTACCTATTTGCGTAATTTTTTTTCTGATCCATTTGCACGTTTTTTCTTTTGTAATTTGTCAACATGAGTTTTTCTAAAAATTTCTTTAAATCTGAGTAAGATACTTTTTTTATTTTTTATTAAATCTGAGTAAGATACTTATCAAGTATTTAAAATCTGTAAGACATTTAAATGAAAAAGCCATGGTTATTTATAATGTTTTTACTCTAATTAAAAACTCAGCAAAATATTTTTGTTTGCATAATACTGATGCTCGTGACCTTTAAACAGTTAACAAATCTGGAAGTGATTTAAGGACCCAATTCAAAGTTTTTTTTTTACCCTGACTTAGTAATGAGTGCATTTTATGCCATAGAAAAAATCAAAACACTTTTATAGGTACCTACATAGATTTGAATTTAAAAGCGTTCTATTTTCGTTATCCTTAAATAATACTTACTGTTTATTTCCTAATTTAAAGACACAATCATATCATACCTAACTCTCCACCCCACTGTTTGTTTTCCAAAGCCTTAAGGATTGATTTCTTAAAACTGATAAAGAATCACTTTCCATCTGTTTGAGAAGTATAAATTTATTTGCCCATCAGTACAACTTATCACTTGACATAGTCAATAAAATACCATAATTGCAATGTAAATCCGTCGTTAGACCTCTGGCTCTTACCTCAGGATGTCAGATTTCTAAGGGTCTTTTTTTATTTGTTTGTATGTTTGTTTGACAATCTTTTGTTCTCACTCAGTGGTTGTTGTCGTCGTCATTCTAACTGAGTGACTGTTCTAGGATCACTCTGATTGCTTGTCTATGTCCAGAACACATCACGCAGCTATCATGACCAAGAAATACCAACTAATATACGCTTAAGAACAATAAATTCTACAGCAATTGTAGAATAAAAAGGTCCTCTGGAGTACCTTTTTGCTATCTTGAAAAGCCAAGACCTACACTAGCTGCAGAGGAGAACCGACTATCTTTGAAAACAAAACAAAAAAACTCTATAGAGCAAGAACTAACAAAAATATTACCACCATAAACTTAAGCCAAAGTATGGCAAACCTAAGGAGTTATTGAAAGGTCCCCCGGACATGGGGGCAAATGCGTTTGCTGCCCAAAGGGATAAATAGATAGGAAGGTTTTTTTTTCATCGTACTTTCGCATTCTAACCTAGAACTCTGTTTTTGCGCAGCTCTATAAAGGTGGTGGTGGGCTAAACAACAACCACGATGGCACAACATAGCCGGATGGGCATTCTTACGTTCATCTATGTCTAGACGGCCGATCAGAGTTGGTCTAAGATGACGACGACGTTTATGTGTATAATCTGTGTGCTTGTGCCAGGCCAGGGGGAAACATTTGGTGGGCAAAATTTATTTGTTGTTAACATGTCAAATGAAAATAGAAGGGTCCGGATTTATGGAATTTTGCGCCTTAAATATGTCATCGTTCTTTGGAACCGAACAACTGAAAATATTATAAGGAGATGAATGAAACCACAATAAAGATGTCAAATATTGAATAAATCAGTTTGTCGTACTTGAACAGGTAATTCCCAAGACTAAGTCACGTGGTTTTGGTCTTTCTAAGCGTAAGTAAGGCTATAAGTTTACTAAGGTAATTAAAGTTAAAGGGAAAAAGCTCAAAACTAACAAAAAACATGGGTAGTCTTTTATATTATTTTTCAAGCGCCTGCAGTTCCGACACTTTATTGCGCCCCTGAGTACATACCAGTCACTGTTTAGTGTTTATATACTGATGCGATAGTGTAGGTATATGGCGCTGTCTTCTACGTCCATTTCATTTGCTGTCATCGCTGAAAATTATCATGAAGTTCTGAAGTTAGGGTCCAGGGTTCCATCAGGACAGGAAATGTGGAAAATCAAAAACCACTGCAAAAACAACAAAAAGGGGAAACTCAAATTTGCTTTCTTTCGTTTTTATTGGAAAATGCGTGTTTTTGGCGGATATTTATTGGAAATGTTTGTTTGTTTTGTTGGGCTATATCCGCGGGCGCAAGCCTTAACAACCACACAATAATGTCCTTGCGGGGCCAAGTTGTATACAAAGGGCAAAGATGGTGGTGACATCATCAGAAGATATGCCTCTCCACTATAGATGTATACGTATAGGTACCTACGAGTACACAAGAATATGTTGGTCATATGTTAAATCGAACATGACAATGTGTTTTGATTTTAGTGTGATGGTGGTGCAAAATGGCGAGGCAATCGTGTAGGGTTAAGGAATAGGTATGTGAGTGCTAAAAACATTCGTCCTAACCAATTGAGATCTTCCGATCAGAGTGGGCACACCGACACAGCTTGTTCGAACATTCTAATCAAAGTGTTTGTTTGCCATATAAAATCAACGACGACCAAGGTTTGCCTTTCGGAGACGGGGTAAAGAGTTAACACACACTGGGTTGTAATCTGAAAATATCTGTGGTAATACATTGATGTTAATTAATAGGGATACAAATGTTTTTGGTTTTTTTTAAATGACGGCCATGGAGGACTATTAAGCAGACTAAGTGCTTTTGTAGATTATTGTCAGCCTACATAGAACAATATAGAATAGAGGTGCATTTCTATTGAATTTAATTTTAAGTAGGTATACTATGTTTACAATTGCATTTAATCGATGTCCTCCACATAGCATTTTTTTATGGATGTAGGTAGGTAAGATAGTTGACTCAAAATAGCTTTTAACGGCCTTTAGTCCTTAAAAATTGGCATTTCGTCCCGGCGTTCTCACTTGGACTCTTCAGTTGACAGTGAGGGCCTTATCAAGACGCAATTTTTATTAAGCTCAGTCCAGCTTACATCAATTTTACACTGAAAATCAATTGTGAACTATATCCAACCCAATAAGAATTTATAATATATAGTAAAGTTATATAAAATTCAATTAAAAAGTACAAGTGACCTCAACTCCAGAAATAATTGTGTTTCGCCCAAGGTACAACAGTGGGCTCTTCAGTCAGTCTGTTATACCCTACTAAGACACAAATTTTGGTCGATGTTTACCTTTGGCGAAACACAATTATTTCTGGAGTTGAGGTCACTTGTGATTTTTAATTGAATTTTATTCATTCACTCCACTTAAAACAGAATTAATTTCAATATTTTAATATTTAAATTTCTTCATCTTCTTACTGTAAAGTTATATAGTTCACAATTATAAATTCACAATTGCTGTATTTTGTAATTGAGTCTTGACAATGCCCTCACTGTCAACTAAAGAGTCCAAGTGAGAACGACAACGACGGGACGAAACGCCAATTTTTAAGGACTGAAGGCCGATAAAATCTATTTTGAAGCAATAATTTAACAAGTCCAATTAAATAATGCTAAGGCTTCTACTTGGCTGATGTATTTCAGTAGTATATAGAATTTGTATTATAAAAAAAAACATTCATAGGTAGGAAAGATATGTAACGTAAAGCGAACATTTTGTAAAGAAAACAAAACGCTTAAACGCTTACACGATTACACGCTTACACGCTTACATGATTACATGATTACAAGCTTACACGCTTACATGCTTACAAGCTTAGACGCTTACATTTAAAAAAATGAAATTTGGTATGCCAACTTTTATTATTTATTAATACACAGTTTTACAAATTAAAAAAAAAATAGAGATCCGGTTTTTTGATAGGGCGGACAACGAGGCGAGATCACGGATCGCATGACGAGACCGAGACAAGACTAGCTTTCAAGAAACTGAGACGAGACTGTTTATTTGGACCGAAATTTACATACCCCCAATTTCACAGTGGAAGTTTAAACTCCACTTTTAGTTTAAACTCCAGATCACCAGTATAAATGAACTCAGTTTGTTTTTTAAAGGGTTTAATATTTATTTTCTTCTGCACGTTTTTAAACTATAATCGAAAATATTTCGTTCCAACAATCACCAGGATGTCCGGAAATCGAATTTTTCGGAGACAAGATTAAGACGAGACTTAATTATACGAGAATTTACCCCCAGTTTCACAGTGGGAGTTTAAACTTAAGATCAGCTGAACCTTAAACTGAGTTTGAATTTTTGGTTTAACTCTTCCGGTTTCACAGTGAAATCTGATCTTCAGATCAGTTGAACTTCGTTTAACTTGATTTTATGAAAACGAGCTGGCAGCATTGTGACGTGACAAGAAGTGACGTATTGCAAACAGTACGTAGCTTTCCTTGTCTATTCTTTACCTTTCTGAAGCAAAGAATACGCGAAACAGCAACAATTATTTGGGTTGTTAATAACCTGTTGACATTTTCAAGTGAAACGAAAAAAAAACCAATTTATTGTGCAAAAAAAGAGAATTAACAACTTTTCAACAGCAGACATAGATTTGCTGATGAAATTGGTTATGAAAAATAGGAAATCGAATTCAATATTGTATTATGTATAGTGGTCCCAAACGTTGATCTAAGGTTTTTAACGAAACAATGGGTAGGTTCAGAGAACTAAGGGAACTTGCAAGTAAGGCAAAATTATAGACTGTGATTGGCCAGCTGTCGAAAGTTCCCTTCATTTGAAACAATTTTTCGACAGCTGACCAATCACAGTCTAGAAATTTGCCTTACTTGCAAGTCCCCTAAGTTCTCTGAACCTACCCAATGCTGTCGTTTAACTTAAACTTCAAATTGAACTCAGTTCAAGGTTTAAACGAAACTGTCAAACTGAATAAATTGTTAAACTGAAGTTTAAACTTCACTTCAGAAAATTAGGCGTGGAGTTTTATTTCCTTTTTAATGCTTTTTTTTTGACATTTAACCTATAACTTTAGCTAAAATTTGTATTTGTATGCACATGTTTGTAGAGTAGCATAAGATGTGGTTTGTGTTATTTTTGTTGAGTAACGTTCAACACAATCAAAATCGATTTAGTGACTCTGGCTATGAAGCAAGCTGAACTATTGGAGGACATTCCATTAGTTCAAATAGCTTCATCTTATTTCTTACTTGATGGTGCTTCAGCGCATTATGGTAGAGAGGTTACAAATTAACTAGATGAAGAGTACGCGGTAATCGTTGAATAGGAAAAAATGAGAACAGTTCAATGGCCTTTAAGATCGCCTGACCCTACAATATTGGTTGTTTTTGAATGGTGAAGAATGAAATAAATCTTTTATTCAACCTTAAGTGAATTAGAAGAGCGCCTGCTCAAAACGTCCTGAGAAGTGAGCCAGTAGCTATAGACCGAGAGCTGGCAGCAGATTTTGGTCGTGAAAGGAAACCAAAAGATATGAATAGTATAAGTAGTCCTGCCAACGGTGATAACGAATACGTTCGTCTGCCAGCATGTAGTGGCCCCGTTACCACGTTAAAGTGCATCAAAAGTACAACTTTTCTGAAAATTGAAATCGGGTGGGAAACCATTTCAAATGTAATACAACTTGACGCCATCAACTCCCTGATCACAAAAATGGTTTCGACAGACGTCTAGGTGGCCCCAAAACCCAGACAGACGTCCTCGAAAACGCGATTTTTTTTTCGCGTTTTTGGGCTTTTGGGAAACCACCTGAAATTGATCACAACTTTTAGCCACGGACTCCCTGACTGTGAATATGTACGTGAAAGATGTCTAAGTGGGCCCGAAACCACCCACAGACGTCCCTGAAAACGCGTTTTTTTTTTGCGTTTTTTGTCAAAAAGGAAACCACTTGAAATGTATTTTTTTTTTTTTTTTTTTTTTATAATTAACACCCATTCAATGGATTATGACTACCCTTTAAATTTTGTTTAACACAGTGCGAGCATTTAGGAAACAGTAGGAGGATTTAGTATGAGAAACCGATGTACAATCGTCTTAAATGTCTGGGCATTGAAATGGGGAGGAAAAACAGAGTCAGTTTAAGGAATTCCACATTCGTGTCGTTCGGCAAAAGAAAGAATCTCTGTACTTATGTAACTGTACGTCCGAAATTTGGCTCAAGGGTATACCGATGCGCATTCCCGGCGGCATTATTATTCACTAGAACATTATTTAAAGAAGTAGCGATAAGTCTTAAAGCTCTTCTATAAATTCTGTCCAGTAGGTGCAAAGATGTTTTTGATGCACCGGACCAGATATGAGAATTATATTCCAGTTTCGGACGTTTGTAGGCCTTATAAATTGTGGCCAGATCAGAGGGGGAAAAAAAGTTTTTACATCGTCTTAGGAAACCTAAGCATTTGGCCGCATTTTTAGTAATATCTAGTATGTGGTCATTCCACAAAAGATGGTCCGTAATACACATACCAAGAATTGACAGCTTTTCTGTTCTCACGATGCAAATGCCATCCATAAACAATGGCATTGGGGTAATATTCCGCTTTAAGGATACACAATAGCTCTGCGTCTTGGAAGCATTAAATTCAATACGATTTTTAATACCCCATCTAACGATGCTATTAAGATCGGAATTTAATAAGCTCAACATATTTTGCCGTTGCAGTTCCACATTCGAAGAACAAGGAATTGAATCAGGAAATGAATATGAAAAGCTGAGGGTGCTGTCATCAGCAAAACAGT
Organism: Melangyna quadrimaculata; assembly: GCA_949320155.1. NCBI lineage: Eukaryota > Metazoa > Arthropoda > Insecta > Diptera > Syrphidae > Melangyna > Melangyna quadrimaculata. The sequence continues at coordinate 62,448,587 of OX439485.1, forward strand.
TAAGTGAATTAGTAGTTTCGGACAAAATATCATTAATAAAAATGAGAAAAAGAGTCAAAACAGAGCCTTGAGGGATACCAGCATTTATTTTACGAACTTCAGACTTAAAGCCATCCAAAACAACTTGAATTGAACGGTCAGAGAGGTAATTACTAATCCAACGAATAAGAAATACATCAATACCAAACGCACTCATTTTTGATAAAAGAGCAGGATACCAGACTCTACCGAATGCCTTTGAAATATCAAGTGCAATAATCATGTAAGGATTGGTTCCACTTTTCAGTGAGATATGCCATCAGATCACCAGTGCGAAAACCATATGTGTTTCCATGACCTTGGACAAAAGGGACGTCAGTGCGATTGGCCAATAATTAGAGGGTGAAGAGGATGCGCCTTTTTTGAGGACTGGTTGGACGAACGCTGTTTTCAAACTTTTCGGGAAGTATCCTGTAGAATAGGAAAGATTGAAAAGTTTGCGCAGTGGTTTTGCCAATGTAGAAGAACATCTCTTTAGAACAATGGGTGATATACCATCCGGGCCAGCAGATTTGTGAATATCGAGATCTTTTAATATTCCTGCAACTGCTCGGGTGCGAAAATAAATTGTTCCCATTGAAAAGTTTACATTTTCAAGAAAAGGTGGATTCATGTCGCTATCGGGCAGAGAAGAATTTGCTGCAAATAGTTCTACAAACAAATAAGCCTTATCTATGGAACTAACAACAGGGTTATCGTTGTAGATGAGCGTGGGAACCGATGAAGAGGTGGAATTCTTAATTTTCTTTATGAATGACCAAAAGTTTTTACTGCCTTTAGGGCACTGGATTATTTTTTGTCTTATTTTTTGTTTGTGAAAGAATTTGGTTCTTAGGATCCAAGCGTTACAAGCATTCCTTGCTTGTTTAAACTTAATGTGGTTTTCCTCAGAAGGGTTGGCTTCGTATGTTCGAAAGCACAACTCTCTTACCCTAATAACTTCTTTGCAGCTACCATCAAACCAAGAGTTTTCTTTTGGCTCTCAGTTGTTTGGGGCCACTCAAAAGTCTGTCACCTACCTTTTATTTTTTTTTGGGTCAAGATCTTTTGATTGAGATACATTTCAAGTGGTTTCCTTCAAAATCCTCTTACTAAAAAATTAAATTAAAAATCAGCGGTTTATTTCGCGACTTTCCAGCTATTGGGTGACACTATAAAATCCTTTTTTTTTATACATTAACACTATGGTAGTCAAGACCTTCCGATTGCGATACATTTTGGTGGCATACATCATTTATCTAAAAAATTCAATACAAAATCCGCGACTTTAATCGCGTCTGTCGGGGGTTTTGGGGCCACTTAGACCTCTGTCATGTACATATTCGCACTTTTTTTTATAAAGCGCGCACTAAATGGGATTTTATTACCTTTTAAAATTTTTAAACACGGTGCGAGCATTAGGTAAAAAGGGAAGAATTTAAGAGGAGATACGATGCACATTGGTTTTGAACCTCTTAGTATCAAAATGGCAGGGAAAAATAGTGCCGGGTAAAGCATACCACATTCTTGTAGTGCGGCTAACGAAAGAATCATTATACTTAACAGTACGTCCGTAGTTGAGCTCAAGGGTAAACTGGGCATTCCTAGAAGCAGGAGTATTACGGTTGAATTGTTTAAGGGCAGGAATGCAACTGGCTATTTCACTGGAGCACTTTTTGACAAAATAACGTTAACATGGATCAAAGTAAGGCTTTTCTTAAATCCCCGATAAACAGTATCAAAATCGGAGGTAGGCCATTCCTGTACAATGATTTTTTTTTTTGAATAAACTCAAAAATCACGCCCTAAAATACTATTGACGAATTAAGGGACACACTGTTTATTTGTTGGCACTAAATTTATCCGAATAAAAAACTTAGCTTGACAATCCTCTTGCAACAATGTAAGTTTATGTGATTCCTGTTAATTTCGATAGTTAAATCAGCAATCATCATAGTAAGTTTATTATTTTCCGATCACATAAATCAGCGGTAAGTATATTTTCCCGATCACCATAATGAAATCTTCTAAAACAACAACACTATACCTACATATTTCTTTACTCAATCTTGATGTCTCCATACAAAACCGTGGTGTACCCTTCCTTTGGTGACATTTAAATTATTACAACATTTTTCTACTTTGAATTTGTTCCACCTCCAAACAATAAAGCACGCCAGCGCCGCCGCCGCTCCCCTTTCCCGCCCTTACCACTGCTTCCATAATACAATCGATGGTATATTATACTAACCACAAGAAGTCCCCTCCCTCCCCAATGCACAAAATGACAACAAAAGACACATGACAACAATAAGAACAGCTGAAATGTTCCGTATCCAATTGAATTATGCATTCCAAGGTGTGACCACATGCCATCTGATCCAACCAAGGAGCCAAGCTTGCTTAAGCTTTGGTTGACGAAAAATAATAAAGCAAAAAAAACAAACTGCAAGAAAAACTGTATTCATAAAGTTGTTCAGTCTCATTTCAAGACTCATATTTGCCCATTTGTCACAATCACCAAGTGGTGGAGGGCAGTCTGGTGGTGGTATATAGGAACTGGTGTCTGTCTGACTTGTGGCATATCCGACAAATGCGCCTTTTTTAAACACAATAGTTTCAATAGGAATTATTCAATTTTCCATCCATCCGTGGACTATGCAGAGCTACAATGATACACAATCAACCATAATCCGTGGTAATTGAACTCTAAGAAGCCCGATGAGTCTCATGTATTTTTTTTTTGTTTTGATATTCTTGCTTTAAAGTGTAGATGTGGATTATTCACGCCTCTGCGGGATCAGAACCCACCTTTAGAAATGAAACATAGGTTGAGGGCAAGATATTGATGCAAGGACCGACGACGGACGCGACGAGGCGATGATGACAACGTGTGATGGCAAAATAGATTCCTATACAGTAAGAAATCCAGAAAATCAACAAAACTCTTGTAAGAAATGTCAACACGTATGGAAAACGTTGTTATGCTCACACGAGAATCCACAAAACAGCAAAATGAGGGCTGCATTGGAGATTTATTGTTCCCCCAGATGCAGCATCAGGAGCAGAAATGCTGTCCTAAATGTTTCATCTTCCTTTAAAAGATATGCCAACCGCGCGCAGCGTTCCGTATGAGAAGCGAACCAAATGTAAATAATTGAAGGACAACTACTCCGTTCTTAGTTGGATTAGTTAGTACGAGTTTATTGATAGGTATACTGCGCGGCGTTGCTGTATCGTATGGTTCAAAGCGTTCTCTTGTAAAGAGGAGGTATGATGTCTGTTTTCTTGTTATGTCTGTGCTCTCCGTGGAAAAGCATGATTTCTGTGGTTCTAGATAAATTAATAAATTATACTGAGTATGACTTGTATATAAAAAAAAGATACTATTGCTGATATGAGAATGTTCTCGCTCGTGAGTGGTAGTATTGTTGATAATTTATTTATATGTAGATATACAAGGAAGCAGGTTCACAATGCAGTTTTTCTCCATTTCGGAGGACATTCATATTCTGAAAGGGTTATTATTCTTAATTTATGGCACACAGTGGGGTCTGCATTCTTCTGATGGATGGTTATTTGTGTAAATTGTCAAAATCTATACTTTTATCTTCAATATTCTTGTTCAGAATAAATTGGTCAGAAGCTCGGTAATTAAAATTAGATGAAGTTTTATGGTAAGCGATTTAAACACTTATTTTTTTAGTTAGAAATGAAATAACAGAATCACAAATAATTAATTTTTGTTTTTATTTAACCGACTTCGTGCTTATTTATCTCCATAATTTTGTACAAGAAATAAAGTGCGTATACGCCCGAGTGTACAATGTTTCAAGAATCTATTAGAGGGAATGATTATATGGAATAAGATGTGACAAGAAGATAGAGCGTGAAGATTGAAAAAATAAAAATAAAATGCACGACTTGATTTCACGACCTTGAGCCAAGTGGCTTATGTAAAATTTCAAAAATTGTTTGTAATGGATATTAAAAAAAATATGCACGACTGGATCGCGCGAACTTTATCTCGTAACTAACAACTAGAATATAGCTAAACATTGACGAAGTAGATTAGGTGATGGTTTACTAATATCAAAGGGCACGATAGTGCCCACCCAAGTTCTGGCACTACACCCTTTTTACATCAGGATCTAGTTAAGTTTTTGTCTAGTTTGAATAAGGCTCTACTAAGTTTTTAGTAGCGTAAATATAGACAAGGAAAATTTGTCAGATACTTAACAAGCCCTTGCTGGATTTCAGTACCAAAAATTTAGACGAGGAAAACGTTTCAAACACTCGTGAGGCAATCTGTAGTAGGAAGTTGTTTACGTTTCGGAACCCCATCAGAATGTCTCTTGTACACCAGAAACACATATTTTATAAGCACCATGGAATTTCAGCATCATAACGACACTTTTCTTATCTCTTTCCTTTGTCTTCTTTTTCGTATCACACTTTACTATGGGTAAGAGACACCTCTATAGGATTGTTCAATAGGGAAAAAACTGTTCTAAGTTGTTCTACCTAAAGAGCAAGTTCATAAAATCCTGTTCTTTTCTGTATGTATAAGTTATGCAATATGGAATGAAACTTAGTTAGCCCCGTGGGTAGCGCATTGGACTAACAAAAAGAAGATCTCCGGATCAAGTCCCACATAAGCCAGAATTTTTTATGCTCTAGCTTTTCATCACCCTAAATATATAAATATGTTAGGCGCAATCATTTTACACATCGAGTTTTTTTGTTTAGCAAATGACCTTTAAAGGGTTGGGTCAGATGGGTCTAGAATTAACAGTGATGTTATAAAATTGAAATCGCACTTACAGTTTCATCTTTCCTTATTGTTAAATCGTAAAGCAAAAGGTTAACATTTTTTCTAACTCTGCGGACAAGTCAGGGGAAATTTGTTTATTCTGAAAACTTATAATTTGTGTAACAGCATTAAATTATCCTTGTCAGACAAGTCTTCTTTGGCAACATGAACGGCATGCCAGGAAACCAATATTTTGGACTTCTGCATTATCAATTATAAGTTTTGATAAAAAAACATGAATTTTTCTTAAACCCGGAAAAAATAAAAAATACAGAGCATATAGATAGAACTTAGTATAAAACAGTGGCGTCGCGTGGATTATTTATATGGGTGTGCAAATCATGAAAATAATACAATTGTTTTTACATATCAATAAATTGCGATATTGGCAATAAATTGCATGCAAAAATCTCGTATTTATTGTTTTATCTATCAAAATGACATCAAAATAATTTTTTTTTTTTGACATACGCTTTTTCTAACACGATTTTGGTCTTCACTTTCACTCATTGTTTATTTTTCCTTTTTTCTTGAATATTAAATTAAAAACAATTGCATACAAATGTAAAAGCACCGCATTAAACTGTAGACACTTAAAAACTAAGGGGCCAGTGTTAGCTATTATTGAAAACCATCATTGAAAATATTAATTGTCAATTTTGACAGATTTTGAAAAAGAAATAAATGATTATTTTGATGCCACAGTAAAGCTATTTGACTTAATAATTATTTCTAGGTAAAATAAAATTCAATTTGGCACAACTTTCTCATAAAATGACTTTTAATTTTTCAATGATGAACTTCCTTGCCAATGATGATTGAAAAAATTAAAAGTTACGTTATGGGGAAGATATGGGTCAAAATGAATTTTTTTTAGAGGAGAAATAATTTTGAAGTCGTATATTATATTTCTGCATTAAAATATTCAATTATTAAACTTTCGAAGGGTCTCAAAATCAACAGCTAACTTTTTCAATGATAGTTTTCAATGATAGCTATAACTGGCCCCTAATACACAAAAAGCAAATTAAATGATAACATAAATCAGAATAGAAGCTCTGACTGAAGTGCATATTTATCCTTCGTACGCGTAAACTTCATCAATTACACTACCCATAATAAATACCTCCTAAGACACAGACTTCCCATATTTTCTTTTTCCAAATTCCTTCATCGTTGCGTAAAAATAAACAGAACAAGTAAACTCGTACGAAATCTCACTGTGCACTTATTCTGTTATATTCGTCAAACGAATTCATCCAAAATGATCAAACTGCAAACCTGTAGGTAGGTTGTAGGTACCCACTGCCACTACACAGTAACAGTAGCCATGCGACATACATACGACATACATATGCATAATATTTATTCTGATAAATCTGGAGTGAACTCGTTCGAAAGTTTTTCCCAGCGGGAAATATCGTCCCTAATGAATTTTATAGCTGAATTCTTTAATCAATTCACTAGCCAAATAATAAAAGGAAACGTTATGCAATGATTTAGTGAGTTAAGAGTCATGCGAGGTTTCCTCAGTTCATAGATTTGAACCCACTTTCTGCTTTGTGTTTAGAAAACAACCCTTTCTTTCCTTGAATTAAAAATTGCTTTTGATATGGAAAATTAAAAGATGAAAAAACTGTTGAAAAGTCATGTAGGAGTTCATCAGTTCATCGTCTATGTCCAAAGCATATATGCTTTGTAGAGTGTGCACCGCCATTGTGTGTTTTAATAGAAGTTGATTTTGTTTGTGTTCTCTGTGTTGACATTGTCTTCTGACAGTAAATATTATAAGAGGACTTGTGAATTTCCATTAAAATGAGGAAATCTCGGATTGTCTCAAAGTATTTCAGGTTGGTGGTTAATCACCACTTCGCATAAGTAAAGTGGTGATTAACCAACAAGACAACCACTGACCTAGTGATTTCACTTTAATTAAATTTAAAGTTTAATTCTATATTTTAATTAACCAACCAATTACAAATTCACAACACATACACACGAGAGTAATGAATTCACTATTTATTTAACTTTCTTCACATTTTTCATATTGAATTAACTATACCTTATAAGGGTGGTTTTGAGGGTCGTTTTGTGAGTTTTTTTAGTCTTACTTTTACGAATTGCAAACGAATCTTAAAAACAATACCTATTTTTATTCTGATAAATGAGGTAAAACTTGGTAGGTATTTATTTTGCTTTTTTCCAGAGATGATTTTGACATCAAAAATATTATTTAAAACCAATATTTGTATTTTTTCCAAATTAAATACTCCAAAAACTGCTTTTTGCATAAAATTGATGTTTGCGACCCCTAAATATAATTTTAAAAATCTGAAAAAATTCAGGTAGTGTGTCAGGAGTTCAAAGAACTTATTACAAAAAATGGCTTAAATCGAGTGAAAAATACACAAAATATTAAAGAAAACTATGGAAAAAAGGAATTGTGATCCTAAAACTCTTTTAATCAAAATTAAATAACTTGTCACACAGCGAATTTGGACAAACAGTTAGCAGATAATGCGATATGAAAGCCGTTCTTATTGGTGCTGGGCCCAATTGTCCTTTATATAGTGGAATATAAAAAGGGTAAGTTAACATATAAAGAATTTATAAATTTAATACGAAGCAATATTTTTCAATATCTTTTAATTTATTAATGCACTAAAGTGTGTGAAGTGTTAACCCCGAAGTCAAAATTTTCCATCGTTTGTTCACGTTTGTCCAACCAAAAAAAATCGTTTGTCCACCGTGAGGAAAAAAGTCATTAAGCTTTTCTTTTTTATAGCAACTCCCCAAAATCGAAAAAACTCATCTACTGCCCCCAATAGATGACTTAGGAAAAGAAACTTCACACAGCTAATGCACTATAGTGACAATGACGAATTTCTTCTTACGAATTCATATGACGATGTAGTTAATATTCTAAACTTACCACTTAATGACCTCACAGTTTTTTTATTTTCCTCACATCCATCAGGTCCATGCGGGAATAATCGAAGAACTGTTCTTAAGTACCTACATGAAAGCACATCACTAGCGCCAATTGTTCCTTTTTTTTCTGGCCTTTTTAAACTTGCGCGTCCATGTTGTTCGCCCGTCTAACTCGCTATGATATACCGACTTGTCCCGTATTAGCCCAGCATGCCACATTACACGGACCGACCGACTGACAAATGGCGAGAGAATTTGTCACGTTCGCCCGTTTTAGAGTGCATAAATGCATGATTTTGCATTGTTAATGCGGTTCTCCTTGGATGATGTAGGCCCAGGCAGGCAGGCGCGCAGATAGATGCCGATGATGCCGCAGTTCTTCGCTCTGACACGCCGCGCCGTTATATATCCTTCGACATGATTGTGCGCTCTTATTGTTCTGGAAACTCAATTGCACCAGCTTACCTACCACTAGCACCAGGGATGGGGACCAGGCCCGTTTACCTGACTAGAAGCACCGTTTAAGAGCCCAAGGTCAAGAATAATATTATTTATGAAAGGCATTTGTTCTGACAGCACACTGAACTCTCGATGACAGCTATACAAGCAGCGGCAAATAGAGAACCAACTGGGACTGAGTTTTGTAATACCTCAATCCTACATACGTAGGCAGGTACTTGCAAATCCAAAACGAGATCAAGAAGGACATGCTCCGAGATGAAGATATGCCTTCTCATTGCTGATTCTAATGATTCTGCAACTGATGGCTGCGCTGATTACCTAAACACTGCTCTCTGGGCATGACTTTCGAATACTCGGATTTGGTAATGAGCGTTTTATGAGTGCAGTGCCAGCGAGTTCCGGACTCCGGCGAGTAAGTGAATAAACATTACCTCTCTCTGATGGTACATTGTTGGCATTTTAAGTTTAGTGCCATAAGCACCAGGCAGCGCCATAACGAGGCCAGAGGGAGTTCGGTGAATGCATAATTTCCGAGGACAAAAGAGTTCATAAATTCTGTTCGCTTATGGTCGTCGTCGTCATTTCGGTGCTTGTGACACATCGCACAATGAATTGGTGTGGCTCCGGTTTGGGAATGGAAATGTAAATTTTCAAGACTTCTTGGTGAGTTAGAAATATTTGAAGTGGGGTTTGTACCGTAACTTCAATCTTATTATTGTTCCGTTGCCGCTGCCGAAGCAAAAGCAATAGTTCTGATGGCCAGGGGAAAAACATGCATTAAATGGTCGGATTTGAATTGCGGTTATGTGGAGTATATGAATCAGCAAAATACCTTAGCTTTCAGATGGGTGTTGATTAGTCAAGGTGACCTTCGAGCTAAATATGAGTGAGGTCTTTGGCATCGTGATGTTGCTATTTTGCATTGCAGTTTAAATTGATAGAGTGATGTGTTGTTTGATTGGATTAAGAACGAAACAATAAGTTTTTGGTTGAGAGGATTTTTTAATGGCAGGTATTTGTATTTAAATTTCTAAAAGTTCATAAATATTGGATTAAGTAATAAAACTTTTTTTACTTTTTGGTTTAAAGTAAGACTTTGTTATGAAAATAAACATTTTTATAGAAACTTTTTAAAGCAGCCATTTGAAATGGGAATTCAGGCATTTAAGTTTTTACAAAGTAAATTGGTAATATTGATATATTTTACAAAATCTAAACTCTATTGGAAATTGGACCTATTTTTATTTAAGAATTTCATTTTCTAGTGCATTCAACGGTCACGTACGGACAGATCGTACTCAAATTTGGATCTTATCCCACATTTAAAGTAATTCTTATATTTATGTATTGGAACTTTTGAAGAAATCATTCATCTTCGACGCTCATTCAAAATTGAACTATTTACTTAATTGGTTATGACATACATAGATCAAAAACAAAGGGACGTCACGTACAGACGGGCAAAATCTACCAAGTAGTCAGACCCTTGTCGAAAATTAAATTTTTCAGACTTGGCGTAATAGGTAGGCCTATAGTTAAGCTACGTCATGACAAAATTTGAAATTAAATAAAACATGTGGTTTTTTTTATTAACAATTGTTTGTGGTCGTGTCATGTACGTGCACAAAACGTCACGTGTGGTAAAATGAACATAAAAATCTATAAGAAAAAACGGATTTTTTCTCGGAAATCCACATTCTCATTGCATTCCATAATTTTGCCCTCCAAGTCCATCACTGAGGGAAAAATGAGATCGAAAATTAAATACGACCGTATTTGATCTAAAGCATTTTAAATATAGTGGAGCATTTTCATTTTAACGTTGAAATAATGTTAATTTGAATATTCGACGTAATTTTAAGATATTCAACCTAGTTTCAAAGTAAAACGTGTTTATTTATACATTGGAATGAACTTTTGTACATTTACATTCCGTTAAACGTTGTTTTTAAGTTAAACATTATCATTATTTTTATTTTTTTTTATATTGAGATCCACATTTAAAGTGCGCTCAACCTTGATTCAAAGTGAAACATATTCATTTTTACATTGAAATCCACATTCAACATTGCGATCCACTTTTATGGCATTTAAAGTGTCATCATCGTAGTTTCAAAGTGTTGCATAGTCAAGTAAACCTCAATTTGTTTGTATTTGTAAGCTTAATATAAAGAATTTCGAGAGCGCGTTGTTGTTTTTTGAAGCAGCTCCCTTACATTTGTGAACAAATTAAACGCGCACTCGGAATTCACTTTCATATAATCGAAAAACAATATTTAATTACTTTTCTTATATTTATTACTATGAAATACTCATAGCATTAAAAGTCGTCACAAATAAATGATTCACCACAAAAGTCTTTGTCTTACATAAATTTAAACAAAGAAGCGTGGCGTGGGTAGCCATTTTGAATCAATACCTAACCAAGCGAAGTTCAAACTATCTTGATTCGAAGAAGATAAATGTTGTTTTAAAAGATGGATGAATTTGATTTTCCTATGATTTCACTTTAATTCAACATATAAACGTAGTAAAATCTAGTTCGTTTTTAAGTATGGAAAGACTTTGAAATAAAGTCGCTCCACTTTGAATTAAGAATTTTTGGCGTTGGCGCCAAATCGTTCCGAAAAATATTAGAATCAAAGTTTTTTACTTTGATTTTACGTTGTTTTTTTCTCTGTGGTGGAATCTATAAATTCCTGCTACCGCTTTAACATTATCTACTTTAAACTTTATCCCTCGTAAAAACACTTGCATATTTTCATGGAATGCACCTACTTGTCTATTTTGTCAAGGTTGTCAAAGCTAAGGAACAATTAATTTTTTTTTTTAATAATAATAATAATTTTACTGACTTGTAACAACTTTATCAATTTGTGTTGAAAAACGGTTAAATAAATCTAAAAAACCTGAAACCAACAGCAGTTTTTGTAAATCAGAAAAGGATCTATACCAAATCAACATACAATATGAAGTCTTATGTATATGTACTTTTAATTGTTTTAATTTAAAAAAAATTGGAATCTTAACATGTCACGTGGAAGAATTTTCAATGCGGGAAAAATGTCATAAATCACTTCATGCTTAGATTGCGGTTTTTCAGATCGTGATTCGTGAATTTGCCACATAATATGTTGTGAGACTAATTAGTCCTAACTAATTAAGGTTTTTACCTCAAAATAAATTCAAAAGTTTTGAAATTTGGCACACTTACTAATAGATGTCTAAAGCAGTGTCCACATTATGCTGACCAACATTGTTGATTTAAATTGTCGATAAACATACTAGTGTGTACGTGTATACTGTCTTGCTTCAATGCAAACACTCATTTACGTAGGTACCTACTCATTTTTCTACCTCCATTTCATTTTAAATAACAATAAAAATAAGACAATAAACGAAAACAAAACAGTGTCTTATTACACAAATAAAAAAAAAAACAGAATACCTACACAGGCCAAAAACAGCGCATGAGCAATACAAATGACAGCTGTGTTCATCAACCTTGTTGATTTTTATCCATTTGAGTCGGGTTACGTTCGGGTCAGCAAAAGTTGATAGACTCTGTTTATTTACACGTCCACATCAACTCATTTTTGTTGATCAGCACTGTTGATATCCACAAATCAACATAATGTGGACGCTGCTTAAGGATGTCCCTAAAAAAAGTCCCAAAGAATCCGACTGGAGCGCCTGCGGCATTAAAGAGAACCATGTACTTTTTCGGTTTTTCAAGTTTATCGTGGAAACCGTTACTCAAATCAAAAAGTGGTTATCTACAAAAATAAAGCTCATTAAATTTTCTAAAAAGAAGTTGCCTTTCATTTTTTCGTATCTGCAATAGCTTAGAAAATAACTCTGGCAGCAGTTAAAAGAAACATGTAGTTTTTTCGGTTTTTCACGTTTATTTTGGAAATCGTTACTCTAATCAAAACATAGTTTTCTACAAAAATAAGGCTTATTAAATTTCCTAAAAAAAGTTGTTACGCATTTCATATAGCTTTTTTCGGATTTTCTTGGAAACCGTTAAAAGAAACAAAAAATAAACTCCCAACAAAATAAAGCCATGAAATTTTTTTTAAAAAATCGATGATTATGTAGATATGTAGGTATCAGTGTTACCGCAGGTTTAATTTTTAATGAGTCCTGATCGCTGAAAAAATGAGTCATTTTGAAAATAAATGAGTTGAGTCCCAATAAAAAATCTGTTTGATTAGACCTTTTTCATTTTTTAATAAAAAAAATAATTACTTTGAAATCATAAAACAATATATTTAATTCATAAATATTATTAACATAACTTATTTAACAAATTATAAATAGGGCTTTAACAAAAATCATATTTAGTAAGGACTTAAATATTACAGTAAATTAACGTTATTTGTATTGATCACAAATAATGTACTATTTATGGGACGTTTATTTTTTTGAAGTCAATCCCATATTTGATTCACTATTTAGAGCTAACATTAATATTAATGTCGTACCATGTACAGTTAATTAGTAAGATTCCATATCATTATGGTTCATTTAACAGAAATATTTAAGTCGTCACCAAATTTGATTATTGGTAAGGGCCAAAGTTGCTTCTGCATTTAGCTCAAACTTCACTTGCATGTTTCTAGCAGACACGTACGACCAATTTTTTAAAACCAACCTAAACATTTTGTTTGAAAAGTGATCCAAGGTCACCTTTAAATACAGCCCAAAAGACAGCAAAGTAGAATTTTGCTAAAAGTCATATTATCTTGACCGAATAGTGGACAAATATAGTCCTATAGTCAAATAGTCTTTCAAATATTAAAATTTTCTTGAATTTTTTTTTAATTTTATTTTGTTTTGTATTTGTATGTATTTTTTTGTTAAGAAAAGATAAGGTATTTTAAGAAAACAAATTGCATTTCATAATAAACAAAAAAAAAACGATATTTATTAACGTGTTTTCGTAAAACAAAATATACCTACCAAGGTAAAAAAAACGGCACAAAAATGCAATTAAATTGGTTTAATAAATTGCGATCCTTATATAATAATAATATTATATAAGGATCCTTTGATGAAATTTGGTTTAAATATTCTCTTTCTCATGGAATCCAAAAATAAGAAGAGCCCATACAAATATCTATGGTAAAAGGGTGCTTTTATGAGGGGAAGATAGAAATAAAAGCGCAAACTCTGTCAGACGGTTATTTTAAGCCATGCATATATGATTTAAGAAATACTTTATTGTAAAACAAACAACACATTATCGAAAAAATCTGGCAACTCTTGAACTGTCAAAGGAAAAAAAAATTCAGCTCCGAGAAAAAAATTAGTTTTTAATTAAATTAAAAGATATAAAAACTCCAAAATAGTTTTAATCCGATATTTAAACCCTGTGATTTGAGAGTTATTCACAAATCCATCAATTCCCACGCGCAAAAAAATAAAATAAAACGATTTATCTTGAGTCCAATACAACAGCAGCGGCGGCGTAGAGCGACAGCAGAACACCACATCATTGAAACCAAGAACCACCTACAATATCATCAAAACAGAAAAAGTAGTATATTTTTCAACAAATTAGAAAACAAGTGTTTTAAGGATCTTTTTTTTCAAACTGGAGTAAGGAGGAAATAAAAAACGTTTAAAAGGACAAAACTCACCAGACCCTTTACAACCGAGCAGCAAAAAATCTAAAAGAAAGAAAATGGATGGAGAAGATAGTCATAATTCCCTTAATACTACAATGGTCGAAACAATAACATGGAGTGAAATGATGATTGAATTCCGAAAATTGCTCAAAGAGGAAATGATCTTTTATCTGAAACTTCTAATCCATTAAACTGTTTCGCGGACGACAGTACCCTCAGCTTTTCATATTCGTTTTTAGATTCACAACCATGTCCTTCGGATGTGGAACTCGAACGGCAGCGTATGATAAGCTCATTAAATTTTGATCTTGACAGCATTGTCCAATGGGAATCAAAAACCGCGTGGAAATTAATGCTTCTAAAACTAAATGCTGTCTTCTGTCGTCCAAACGAAACCCACCCCCATGCCACTATCCATGAGTGGCACTTGCATTGTGGAAACCGAAAAGCTTTCAGTACTCGGTATGTGTATCACAGACCACCTTGTGTGGAAAGATCACATATTTGATGTCGCCAAAATTGCTGCTTAGTGTTTGGGTTTTCTACGGCGGTGCAAGAAATTTTTCACCCCATCTGATCTGGCTGTTATATATAAAGCCTTTATCCGTCCAAAACTCGAGTACAATTCCCATGTTTGGGCAGGTGCTCCAACAACCCACTTGTGTCTTTTGGATAGGATACGAAGAAGAGCTATGAAAATGATAGGTGACAGAAATATAACGGAAGCACTTGCAACTCTCGAACACCGCCGCAATGTTTCATGTCTTTCGTTGTTTTACCGTTATTTTTATAAGCAGTGCTCTACTGAAATAGCCAGTTGCATTCCACCCCTAAAAGAATTTAACCGTAATACTCGTACTTTCAGGAATGCACATCAGTTTACCCTTGAGCCCAACTTCGGACGTACTGTCAAGTATAGAGATTCTTTTTTTAGCCGAACTACCCGAATGTGGAATGCTTTACCCGGCTCTATTTTTCCCTTCCATTTCGATATTCAAAGGTTCAAAACCAATGTACATCGGCATCTCCTCTTTAATCCTTCCCTGTTTTCCTAACGCTCACACTGTGTTTAATTTAACAATTTAAGGGTATCAAAAACCCCTTGAGTGCACGTACTATATATAATGTTAATGAGTTAAATAAAGTAGAAACTAATACAACGGATATACAACTGTTAAAAACACAACACCAAGCCTTACAAGAGGAAATAAAAGCTCTCAAAGAATTTCAAACCGAAAGTGAAAAGAAAAATGAACAATTCGACAAACATTTGAGAAAAAACGATCTAATTTTTTACGGATTCGGAACGCAAAAAGTGGATAGAAAAAATATTCTAGACCTGTGTAAAGATATTCTGGGAGTCACTGAAAACATTGAAATAATAAGAATAATGCAAATCGGAAAATTAAACCATCCTATCTACTTAGTGGAGTTTCAAAACAACAGAGTAGTAGCAGAAATTCTGATAAACACATTGAAACTTGCAAACACATCTTATGGCATTAAACGAGATTTAACCAAAAGTGAGCGCAGCCATCAAAATTGTCTTCTCCGAATCAGACGTGATATGAAAAGAGTCAACCGGGCTAAAGAAATTAAGTTCAAAGGCAGTTATCTAGAAAAGAAGGCAACATCCTCAAGATATTGGACTGTGAATTGAAATGCGGGGAAAGAGCAGCAAAGGATGTACGGGAAGAAATCTACCAAAATGATCTCTCAAGCATAAATTTCGATTTAATAAATAACTAGCAATTAGAAGTCTGTAGCGATCTTAGATTAAGTAAAAATGTAAATGAAGTCAAAAATCCAATTAAAATTATTTCCTATAACGTACACGGCCTAGGCAATAAAACATTATACCCCAACTTCTTCAAATATATTTGTAATCATGAAATTTTCTTTTTATTTGAAACGTTTATAACAGAGAATTTTGAAAGGTATGCAAAATCTTTTAATGGCTTTAATCTTCTGTCGATACCTGCCGTAAAAAGTGCACGTTTTGGAAGGGCAAGTGGAGGGGCAATTTATGGGATAAAATCATGTGTTAGCTTTGAAGCAAGTTTCGTCAAAAAAAATGGAAAGGGATCTAGTTTGTATAGGTGAAAGAGGATCCCAGCTCTACATTATACCTATTTACTTGAACTGTAATAAATGGGAAGAGGACTTCCAAAGATTTAGTAGCTCCCTTCAAGAAGGAAATATTCGCCATTTTGTTGCTATTGGGGACTTTAATGCCAGGATAGGGGAAAATCAAGTGATACCAAATGAAATTACAGCTTTTAATAGCCAGATATCAAACGAAAGAAAATCAAAGGACAAGGTAGTAAATGGTAAAGGTAGAAGGCTTTTAGAGACGGACAAGAGGTGATATGGACGGCAGCTTTACTTTCGTGGAAAGAGTTGGTTCATCTACGATCGACCTGTGCTGCGCGTCTTACAATATGCTTCAGTACGTTGAGAGCTTCAGAGTAGAAGACCAGATTCACTCGGATCACATGCCCATTGGACCTAAATACTAATAATAATACTAATGATGAGCAATCTGTAGAGATGAATCTACTCCCCAAACTAAGATGGACCAATAACCTTGAAAATAGCTATACACAAAAGCTACACGAATATATTAACACTTCAGAACTAACAGAATGGACTAGCCAAAACATTACTGATGCTATAAAAACTGTCGTTGGAAAGGAAATATGGTACGATGAAGCTTGCGAACGTGCTCGAGAAAAATCTTTCTTTTGGTTGAGAAAACTGCGGCAGAACCCCACTCCGACCACAAAAGAAATGTATCTGCAATGCAACAAAACATACAAGGTTATCTGCAAAAACAAGAAAAAGAATATTTTGAAACATTGGCAGAAAAACTCAAAGTGGTAAGAAACACACAAGAGTGGTGGAAACTTGCAAACGAACTCAAAACTAACAACTTTATGAAAGGTAACAGCATAACAAGTGATCTCTTTAAGAACTATTTCCATGGTCTGCTAAATCCATCGACGTGCATCGTCGAAATAGAAAACATAACCACCTGCACAAGTACTCCATTGCTAGATGGAGCTATAACAAACTCACAGATACGTGACTTTCTGAATAATACGAAGAGTAATAAAGCGCCAGGACAGGACAGAGTACCTTACGAGTTTATCACAAACGCGCTGGATGTAGCAATCGACATTCTAGAAAAAGCATTCAACCGTATGCTTTCATCTGGAAAGGCAGAGCCAAACTTCAAAAAATCATTGATATTTCCCATCCACAAAAAAGGTGACTGTAATTTCGTGGAAAACTACAGAGGAATATCTTTTATTCAAAAACCTTCGCTGGTGTTCTGTTGGCAAGGCTACAGAAATAGGAAAAAGAAAATGGAATTTTAAACGAATATCAAGCCGGTTTTCGAGATTTTTCAATTTCAATTTATTCAACATGATAAAGCTAAAAATGCATGAAAAAAAGAAAGTGTACTGCTTCTTTTTAGATTTTAAGGCAGCGTTTGTGTATTAGCTAAAAAAGTCTGGAACATCAGAAAAAATTTTAAAAGTCATTAGAGACTTGTATGAAGACACTGAGTCAGCGGTTTGGGATGGAGTTAAACTCTCGGAGTGGAGCAATGGGTGTAAAGCAAGGATGTCTTCTTAGCCCGCTTCTACTTGCCCTATATATCAACGATTTGCACGAGTATATTGGTGGAGGGATTGACGTGAATGGAACGCTGATACGTTTACTCATGAA
This sequence comes from Melangyna quadrimaculata, assembly GCA_949320155.1. Lineage (NCBI taxonomy): Eukaryota > Metazoa > Arthropoda > Insecta > Diptera > Syrphidae > Melangyna > Melangyna quadrimaculata. The sequence goes on from OX439485.1 coordinate 62,466,179, forward strand.
CGCAGACGATATTGTGGTCATGGCGGATAAGGCAATCGTTCTTCAGGGAATGATAGACAAAATTGCTGAGTACTGTAGACGCTGGAACCTCGTAATCAACCTCGAAAAATCAAAAATTGTTGTATTCAGAAAAAGAAGAGGACGACTTAGTGCACAGGAACAATGGACGCTTAACAACGAGCAGATAGAAATTGCAACAAAATATAAATACCTCGGAGTATGGATGACCCCTGGTTTGAGTTTGACCGAACATTTTAAGGAGAGGACAAAGTTAGCCAAACAAAGTTTGAACCTTACATGGTCAAACTTCATTGCCAATAAGGATGTTAGTCTTTCCTCAAAGATAGAACTCTTCAACGTGGTCACCAGGGCTGCCGTAACATATGGAGCACAGGTCTGGGGACACACAAAATATGAAGAAGTGGAGAACCTACAAAGATATTTTTTTAAACAGTTCTCGGCCTACCAAAAATAACTCCAAACTACGCGCTTACCAAATGAAGCCCATTCTCGAATTCACGATGCGGTGCTATAAGAACTACATAGGAAAAGTCTCCAATTGCTATGAAGACAACAGACTACCAAAAATATTGGCTAAGAGTGTTAAGGAAAAACGAATTTACTGGTATGAAGCGTGGAAAAACACGCCTGTTATTAATCTAGAAGAGCTGGTGGCAAACAGGAACCAGTTTCACATCTTTGTTGACAACGAAACTCAAAAAATTGTTGCCGAAGACCGCCAAGAGGCACTTCAAAGAGCGAACAACTCAAGAAAATATGAACTGTTCTCTGTGCAGCATGAATGAAACAGAATCATACATGCATTTTATGGGAATCTGTCCAATACTTATGGGGATACACAGGGATTGCTTCGGAACCACGACACTCGATGAGAACACCATGGTCAGTCTATTAGATGGAGAAATGGATTGGTTACATGTTACAAAATATCTGGAAACAGCGCTTAAATATTGGCAGACTCTAATCAACCAGTTTAATTATTAATAAAAAAAAAAAACAAAAAAAAAAAAAACGAACATAATGTATTTTTATCGATTAAATGTATATTTAATAAAAACAAGAGTTCGTAAAAATATCGGCGATAGAACGCGACAGACGACGAAAGTCAATGTTGTTATTTTGTTTTAAAATATTTAATATATCTCAAATTGTAATTTAAACGTATCCTTTAGATATTAAAATAAGTAAATTGTTATGAAATCTATGTATTATTATAAAGAAATGTAATTTTAATAAAACATATTACTACTACTACTACTACATTATCGAAAAATAAATCAATTTATCTATCTATCTATCTATCTATCTATCTATCTATCTATCTATCTATCTATCTATCTATCTATCTATCTATCTATCTATCTATCTATCTATCTATCTATCTATCTATCTATCTATCTATCTATCTATCTATCTATCTATCTATCTATCTATCTATCTATCTATCTATCTATCTATCTATCTATCTATCTATCTATCTATCTATCTATCTATCTATCTATCTATCTATCTATCTATCTATCTATCTATCTATCTATCTATCTATCTATCTTTCTATCTATCTATCTATCTATCTTTCTATCTATCTATCTATCTATCTATCTATCTATCTATCTATCTATCTATCTATCTATCTATCTATCTATCTATCTATCTATCTATCTATCTATCTATCTATCTATCTATCTATCTATCTACCTATCTATCTATCTATCTATCTATCTATCTATCTATCTATCTATCTATCTATCTATCTATCTATCTATCTATCTATCTATCTATCTATCTATCTATCTATCTATCTATCTATATATCTATCTATCTATTCTATCTATCTATCTATCTATCTATCTATCTATCTATCTATCTATCTATCTATCTATCTATCTATCTATCTATCTATCTATCTATCTATCTATCTATCTATCTATCTATCTATCTATCTATCTATCTATCTATCTATCTATCTATCTATCTATCTATCTATCTATCTATCTATCTATCTATCTATCTATCTATCTATCTATCTATCTATCTATCTATCTATCTATCTATCTATCTATCTATCTATCTATCTATCTATCTATCTATCTATCTATCTATCTATCTATCTATCTATCTATCTATCTATCTATCTATCTATCTATCTATCTATCTATCTATCTATCTATCTATCTATCTATCTATCTATCTATCTATCTATCTATCTATCTATCTATCTATCTATCTATCTATCTATCTATCTATCTATCTATCTATCTATCAATCTATCTATCTATCTATCTATCTATCTATCTATCTATCTATCTATCTATCTATCTATCTATCTATCTATCTATCTATCTATCTATCTATCTATCTATCTATCTATCTATCTATCTATCTATCTATCTATCTATCTATCTATCTATCTATCTATCTATCTACTATCTATCTATCTATCTATCTATCTATCTATCTATCTATCTATCTATCTATCTATCTATCTATCTATCTATCTATCTATCTATCTATCTATCTATCTATCTATCTATCTATCTATCTATCTATCTATCTATCTATCTATCTATCTATCTATCTATCTATCTATCTATCTATCTATCTATCTATCTATCTATCTATCTATCTATCTATCTATCTATCTATCTATCTATCTATCTATCTATCTATCTATCTATCTATCTATCTATCTATCTATCTATCTATCTATCTATCTATCTATCTATCTATCTATCTATCTATCTATCTATCTATCTATCTATCTATCTATCTATCTATCTATCTATCTATCTATCTATCTATCTATCTATCTATCTATCTATCTATCTATCTATCTATCTATCTATCTATCTATCTATCTATCTATCTATCTATCTATCTATCTATCTATCTATCTATCTATCTATCTATCTATCTATCTATCTATCTATCTATCTATCTATCTATCTATCTATCTATCTATCTATCTATCTATCTATCTATCTATCTATCTATCTATCAATCTATCTCTTATGAGGGGAAGTGAAAACTGTGGGACTATACCATAATACTTGTGAAACAAATTATGTTCTCATGAAACGATATTTAATAGGGAAGGGTAATTTTTGCGGGCTAGAGAAAATGTGTGATTTTTAACCGACATTTTAGTTTGGTATATTTGAGTTAATTTTACAAAAATACAAAATACAAAAAAAGTAGAATTGAGGTAATATGATAACATCAAAAAATGTTATATTCCCTTTAATGTGAAGATGACTTTATTTTCCGCAGAACTGGTAAATTCCTACCCGATTTATCTAACCCACAAAAAAAAAAACGCCCTTCCCTACAAGATATTTTTATAGATTCTTTTGGTCCTTTGTTCTTATGACAAATGTAACGTTTTCTCCAACTTTCATGAAGATAGGATTTTATTATTTTTTCGAACGATTTTGTGTACTATTGGTACTACATATTTCACCTGCACTATAAGGTTAGTTAAAGAGTTGAGACAAAAGATCATAAAAACAGTTATAAGTCGAAAAGGAAGCGAAAACGAGAAAATTACCTCTTAAATTTTTCGACTCAGGAACCAATGGTTTTCATCTGCGCCTGTGAAGTTGGGACAACCCTGTATAAAAATAGCCTTAAAAAATGTGTGGTACTATTTTTTCAAAAAGTAATTGACGGATTTCTATAAATTTTAAATGGTTCGAAAGTTCGGGAGATGTACAGAATAAACCTGAGACACGCACTTACAGCTTACACACATTGCTTTTACAATCCCGATCACTGTACATATTTCATAAAATTAAATTTCAAAACTAAACAAAAATTTTATCTGATTTAATTTTCAAACAAATTGTTTGACTCTAGAGTTTGCCAATGGGTACGTTCAGGAGACATATAAGGGTCTCCATATTTGCTTCCATGAAGTTTGTTCTTGATATTTTGTATGTGTCCTTGTTTTCTTCCATGAAATCCATTAGATACATAAAGGTTTTTACAAGCCACGCAGTCAACTAGTACATCTATTGAACGCAAATATGCCTCAAAATAATTAATATGTTCGATATGTCATTACTTCAAACTTAGAACTTTTCTTCAATACCTTACCTCAAATTTATTCTTAAAGAAATAAAAAGAGAATCCTTGACATGGATACAAAATTCCGTCGTAATGAATATTTTGATTTCAATTTACGTCAACGCGACCGCACACACAATTTATAAAAAGTTAAATTAATTTTTAATTTCACAGGTGAAAATTTTGACAAGAACACACTTGATTTGAAATCAAGGCAGATATTTCTTGGCTTACTTTCCAGGGGTGGGTGTTTGAAAACTGCCTCTTCCGACTGTTTTTGACTTCTCTGAAATTAATCCCACTCCCACTTCAAAGTTAGGAAGGGAGAAAAGTAGTAAATTTTTAAAAAATTTAAAAATTTGTTTTTTTTTTTGACGTTGAGACTGATGCTTGACGGCGAAGACAGCCAAGATACCGCTAGTAGAACCAGAACCAGAACACTCCATTCAACTTGGGTGATGATGGCCAACAGTCCGTCCCCCCGACCCAACCGAAGTGCGGCTGGCGATATCCAAACTAAAGTCGTACAAGGCTGCTGGTGCGGATGGCTTACCAGCTGAACTATTGAAATCAGCGGGAGATGAATTGGTTAGGAGTATACACCAACTCATCTGCAAAATTTGGTCGGTTGATAGTATGCCCGATGAATGGAACCTCGGTATAGTGTGGGGCATACATAAAAAGGGAGATGTTCTGAAATGCACCAACTACAGAGGAATTAGTCTCCTAAACGTCGCTTATAAAATCTTGTCGTCTATCCTGTGTGACCGCCTAAAACCTTTTATCAACGATCTGATCGGCCACTATCAGTGTGGTTCTAGGCCGGGCAAGTCAACCATCTCGATCAAATGTTCCGACAGATTTTGAAAAAAACCCAGGAATTCCAGATAGTGTGTAAAGGGACGAATTTTACAGAGGCATATCTCGACATCCCTGCCAATCTCGCCGCTTGTGCAGGATGACGATGGAGAAATCTCGCCGCTCTGTCAAAATCGGTAAGAACACTACCGAATCCTTTGATGTTGAGAAAGGATTGAGGCAAGGCGACGCGTTATAATGCAACTTATTTAACATCGTTCTTGAAGCAATTGTACGCAACACACAAGTCAACACCAGCGGTACAATTTATCAAAAGTCCGTTCAATTGCTTGCGTATGCAGATGACATAGACATTGTTAGCAGAACGAAGCGAGCTGTGGCAGACGCATTTGCGAGCATTGAATGGGAGGCGGCTTAAATGGGATTGACGGTTAACGAGGACAAGACGAAGTATATGCTATCATCGAGAGAGGAATCTCAACATCTTTGGTATTTAAGTAGTAAGCCCTCTCTCAGAGAACCAAGGAGACTTTATACAAGACCCTAATCTATAAATAAATAAATAAATAAATCGGGTGGCACAACGGCTCATGAAGAACCAGGGCCTAGTGACTAACAACTCGCAACCATTCCTGTGTGCGCCTTTTGACAGGAATGGAAGGGACCTACAATTTTATGCCGAATCCGAACGGCTAGACAAGAAGCACTTATTCGTGACAAGTGATACTCTTGGAGGATTTGTCAATTCCTCGCAAGAGGCAGTAGCCCTGAAGAAAAACTTTTTAGTTTTTAGGTGAACGAGGCTGGGAAGCGATCCCAACCCTCCAACGTGACAGTCGAACGCACTAACCATTACGCTACGGGCTACTACAAGACCCTAATCATCCCGCCCAAATCAACTGATGAGAAGAATGGCCACTCAGCAGCGACACCCCGAGCCGAGATACCTCAGTACGATGAAAATCCTGGTTCACAACATCATTATACTAAAGACACACATGGGGTTTACATACTATAGTTCAGATATTATGGTATTGCCGATACCACGATGGGTGACACACATCCTTGTATAGTTTCAATTGGCAGATCAACATTTTTGATATTTGTCAACATGTTTGCTGTCAATAATTAATTATACTTACAAAATTATAAAATGAAACAATTGAGAATTATTTCTGAAGAACTGAATATTTTTTTCTTTTTTTCTTTTTCAAAGTTCTGACCTTTACATATTTAATACGATTTTAAAATTTATAAAACACAAACAAAAATTATTTTCCTTGTCAAAATTGTAGTTCACTACTCGTCACTTTTGGAGAAACGCGCTAGTATCGTTAAAAGGCAACGTATACTACGGTAAAAACCCAAGTTTTGATACCATGCTCATACTAGTTTGCTCTCGTCGTATAAGGATAGTATAACATGATACACTAGCGGTATAAGCGAATACCATAGTATCCGTACCACCAGTGTGTCACGGGTATTACGGACAACGAGCCAGCAGTTTCGTTCTACGCTGATACAGGGTCAGCATATCACCGCGGCTAAATGCCAACACATCCCCCCACCAAAACCACAACTTGACAACCGGGACGGAACACCCCGAGGTCAATAAAGTCAGCCGACTTTT